>CM014278.1:2667491-2772914 GCA_004135705.1 Alloteropsis semialata
CGATCGCCGTCCACAGATTCAGCGGCGCCATGGATGCATCATCATCGCCTTCTAGGTATGTGTGCGGTGTGCCCCCACTTCCTCCTGTCTTCCTTCCGCTTTTCCCTCAACAATTAGGATGGGGCGCGAGGATGGGCACTCCACGCCACGGCCGCGCGAAGAGAGAGAGAGAGAGAGGCAGCGAGAGAGGGGAATCCAAATTTAACCTATGATGAGAAGCATTGCGCCATGGGGGCCGTGGAGATGGGTTATTTTTAGTCTACTATCAGAATCGTTCCTTCCTTGTGGTATCTAATCTAATCTGGTTCCGAGGGCTAACTAGGAAGCAAGCGTCCCGTGTAATTCAACGGCTTGGAACTAACAAAAAAACTTGAACAATCAGGCTTGAGATTTTCACACCGGTGATGACACTTCAATTGCTGTTGCTGTTTTAACCAGTTATCTTATAATTGTCTACATGCTACAGCCGGTTGGTGCTTGGTCGGGACGACCTGGCTTCTTGTCTCAACACTGTTGTGGGTCCTCTGTTCTGCATCCCAACATGACTACTTATGCCTTTACCCTCTTAATTCTGGCATTAATGCATGCCATTATTAAACCAATTTGACTATATGAAGATGGAAATAAAATCATTTGTGTGGACCTGGCACATGTACGCCTTTGTTGTTATATCTGCACAAGTTAGTCGATCCGAAGTCTGTTATAGACTAACTGTTCCAGTCATCTAATTTATTTCGCAACCTTGAGTAATTGCTTGGGGGCGTGATCTCTTTGTAGTTTTCATCTAATGATTTACAGAGTAGATTTAGCAAGCTACTGAATAAACAAGAAAATGGACAATGTTTTGTTAGCACTTATATCCCTTTGACAGGCTTTACATGCTGTTCAATCTTCTCTTTTCTGCATGTTCTATTTTCAGGACTGAGTTGTTGAGCATGGTGAAGAAACACTCACATTTGATTGGGTGGACGATTGTTGATGCTGATGATGATGCATCAGATGCGGGAATGGATGATAAATTCTGGCATGAAATGCTTGATCTTTTCTTTGTGCGTGGCAGGCAATCAAAGAGAAGTGAAGAGGACGACCTTGTCTTCTTTGTTAATAATATGGTACTCATTATTGTCCCTCCTTATTAGTCACCATTCTTGCCTAATAGCTGTTATATGAAAATCCACTACTGTCCTTGATATTATTACTGGGTATTGATGCAGAAATTGCATGGTTATGGGTTCAATGATAACATGGAAGATCCACCTCCCTTTTTTGTACGGAGATGGGCTCCCACGGTAAATGAAGAAATACTCAGTTTACTTTACTTCAGATAAGCCAATACCTGATGCTTATGGCTTTGGTTCAGTAGCTTCAATGATTCTTTTTTTTTCCATGTTTCTTGCTCTTTGCCCCTGTTTTTTTAGTTGCGCCAATCTACATCATCAATTATGGGGCATATGTTTTTCTCACTCTTTTTTGGAGGTTTCCCAAGATACGTTTATTCCTACGTCACAGGAAGACTGATGAGAATTCCTCGGAGTGTTTTTTCCTTGACTAAAGTTTTAGCATGCTCCCTTCACACTTGTTTTTTAAGATTATTTGGGTAATGCAGTGTTCTTAGATTCTTTTCTTTCACTGACACAATAGGCAATTGCTAGTGCTGCATGAATAAAGGTATTCAATTACGTATTCTTGTTAACAAGTTAACTGAAATTTTGAATTGGACATAGCTGAGTGTCCTTTTTAGATGTTTTTTTTCTTAACTTATTGTTATCGAGGAGTCCTGCCTGAGCAATTGTTGTCCAACTTACATGCATTGATGCATACATACGTCAGTACTATAATTTTGATGCTTGTGAGATACTTAGCTATTGTGCCTATTATTTGCATTTGTTTAATATATTATTAAGTGGGAAATCGAAATCTTTGATAAAGAGTTATTTTCTTTTGAGTTGCAGTGGTTACTTTGTTTTGAGTTGCTGTGCTAATTAACCTCATCTGTTTTATGTGAAACAGCTGGAAAAGGTCATCAATAATACAGTGGAGGTTGATTGGGAACGTTCCTTCTATTTGAATTTAATCGCTCACACATCGTACACTGTAACGGTTGCAATATTTGGGTATGTTTCTGCAACAATTATGTAAAAGAGCATTCTTAGTAGTTATTCTGAATAATTGCATCAAATTCAATGCAGGAATAGGGAAAACCTTTCATTATGATTTAATAAAGTAAATTCTCTCTTTACTTGAATTGTAATGTGGCGGTTCTGATATGCCAACCAGCATACCACTGTCCAGCCTCTTATGCCTTGTTTTCTCATCCTTTTCCGAAATTTTGCACAGTTGAACATGATGATTCTTGCATCACGTGTAGGTTAGGAGAAAAAGGTTTTCCTCTATTCAAGATAACAGGTTGAGGTTTAGGCCTGGCATAAATCATGAGCTTACTGAATAGCTAGAACCATCAAAGTTATCATGAGTTTGTCTGGCATGTTAAAGGACTTGCAGTTCCTATATTCTTGTTGTATTCATTGTCACAGAAAAATGAGAATCAGTTGTGATATATTTTACTCCTTAGTCAATGTTTATGGATAGTTACTAGTTCGTTTGTTGGTTCTTACAACCTAATTGAACAGCATCGGAGATCTTCGCAACCGCGCAGCAAAAAGCAAACAGCTGTCTCCAGTTTATAAGGTACAGTACAAGTAAGCATTTCCATTTAGTCATCAGTGATTCTATTCTTAAGGAGCACATACTTCTGTTATTTTCTTCTTGTGCTTTGTTTCACAACTGCTTATTTTCACTAATCATTTGAAAATATTTTGATTTCAACTTTGCAATGACCCAAGGATACTGAATTTAATTGTATAAGATGCCCATGAATAGTTTGATTTATTTTTCCAAGTTATAGTATATGGGAACTAGGCACACCAGTTAAATCAATAACAATCTTTAAGCCTATAGAATTAGGTGAACCTAATATTTGTACTTGAAACATGCTCCTGTATGGTAGCGAGTTTGACAGTCTGCTCATTGGAGAGTCCTATTCTAATTCCATGACCCTCTCCATTTCTTTGTTGCCCTTTGACTGAATGTTACCTTTATTTTCTATATGAAAGTAAAGAATCATATAGGAAGGAGCCCCACTTATATGACCAACATTTAGTATTGTAAAAGTTGCATCGGAGCTGTTATGCTTGTATTGACTAACCTTGTCTCAATCTCACTCGTCGTGGAAACAGGTTACAAAAACTGTATATGCGTCGCCTAGCCGTGTAAATTTTCATCTTGACCGAAGGAAGGTAGGGTTCTATTTTGCATCATATTTTGGAAGAGGCAGTCTTCGAAGTCCTAATAGGAGTTCATGCATCTGTTGACAGGCTGTAGAAACAGTACCTGCGTATCCCAACATTTATTTTTCAGTGGACGACTTCGATGATACTTTTGATGCAGTGGTAAGGTTCTGTCTAATAACATCAAAGCTGTCGTTGTACAAACATATTCTCCTGATAATGTCATGAATGTTGTAAATGCCTATCTCTGATGTTACAAGATTTCCTTTTGTTGTTTTTCACCATGTTTGTAGTTTCTGAAGTTGACCCTTTTGAGCACTATATGCTTCTAATTTAAGCAGGTTCTGTCAGATCCAGAACACTGCTATTGTGTGATTCTCAATGCACATGATGGGGCAGCATTTCCTGAAGAAACCGAGTCCAAGCAACCTGGTTCGAATGTACAGCCTGGAGTGAGCTCTGGGAGTGCCCAAGAAAAACCACCAAAGGTTCCCCTCTCTTGTAATTCAGAACTATGAAGGGTTCTGTTATCATTTCCAGATATTAGTGACTTCAGCTATTTATTTTTAACTTGTTAGTAGAACACGATTAGGAATCTATCTTTTTTCCAGAGCCAATATATTGATTTCTGAAATAGTTTAATTGTTTTTCAATAAAAAGGATTAGATCAATTAGTTTTCATCTGGTTGCATAATTCACACACAAGCTATCTGTGACTGATTTTACTGAATTTACAGAAGAAATTTTGTGAACTCTTCTGAAATATCCATATGTACCGAGGCTCGATAGGAAATAATCAAGTAAAAGGTCCTGTTTTTTTTTACTGTCCCAGTGGTTATGTTCATGGGTTTAGTTACTCGTATTTGTGCATAGCACTAGCATGCCATTTGGACTCTTGAATTCAGCGACATCTTTGATTGCCATCGCAGAGAACTCTCTTCTCAGGTTATGTGAGCTACCAAAACGTCCGTGAGGCTTATGATGGTGAGAGCTTCATCTATCTACTTTGTTATAGAACATTATTACTACCATGGTGCTATTTAGTGCTCGGTTCCCATGTACTACTTTCCATGGTGATTTATCGCCAGTGTCAAGAAAAAAAAACTTTGTTTATAGGACATTGTTACTCCCATTGTGCTATTTAGTACTTGGTTCCCATGTACTTACTTTCCATGGTGCTTTGGCACCAGTGTCAAGAAAAAAAAGTGCAAGAAAAAAAGTGCTATGTTATTTATACTGGATGAACTCTTCGCACAACTAAAGATAGGAAATGATTTGTTGAAAACTGTAATGGTAATGTAGTATGTTCCAGCAGTATTAACAACACATTCTCACTATTTGTATATTTGTGTTTGTTATAGCCGGCAGATCAAAATTTGGGAGCTTCCTGTCGCTTGGGCATGACCATACTAAACTTGACAGACTTTATATGAGGGGCCCAGAAGGGCGCGGAGAGGTGGAAGTAGCTGTTTCTGGTATTGCAGGTCTGTTATGCTTAACATTGGAATGCTTCTTTTCTGTCCATGGCACATGCCTTTGAAATACCTGTTAAACTCTTTTTTTGTTTACTGTAGCTGTTATAAGGAAGGGTGCATTGAATGCTCCCAGCTAAGATAATATGTTCTTCTGAACATGTGCTAATGATGCAATGAGTATTATTCTGTCTTGCCTCTGCAAATGCTATCTATTGTAGTATTGTACTGCACTAAATTACAAATCAAATTAGTGGTTCCCATTTCAGAATGATGACAATTGTTCTACATGCAAAATTTTATAGCAGATTTTTAGTGACCTACTATCCTCCTGCACCTTAGCTAACCCAAATCCACACACAAACTTGTTGCTTTGACGTGCCTCTAAATGCAGCTTGTCAACCTGCCACACATTCTCACTTGGAAGTGCTTACCTTTTTTTATTAGATCAGAGCCATGAGAAATTGAAGAAAGATCCAGGAGATAGCTTTCGGGTCCTCGTACACAGGGCAGCTTCTGCTGCATCAAAGCTAGCAAAGCATGCCTACGAATCTGCATCTGCTAACAAACGAATGGATGATGAGCTTCTGCCTCTGAAGTGCTGCTTGATGTCAGTGTCTCTTCCTTGGGACTACATTGCCCATGACCTTTTGCACAAGGTGAGTTTGTTCCGGAGTCCTCAGGTGTTCTCAAAATTATCTTGCTGTTCTCTCTTCCTTGGTTCCTCCATACTTCCTCGTGTCACATCATTTTAGATGAAGCCACTGACTATAGTATATGGTTGATTGATGAATTGAACTTGCTCAAAGTTTTTTATGTTATAAATATCTTTATAAGAAATGTTGATATATGCCTAAAAAATGGTGCACACTCGAGTATTAGTTGAGGTTGCCTTGTATTGCTTGCTATAATTTCATATGTACAACCTTATAATACAGATTGTACAGACATGTGATTGAACCATCAGCAGATTACTTCGTGCTCATATTTAATTTAATTAACCTGACGTATTGTTTGTATTAATCAATTTGTCTTTGACATGACTTGTGAAAGTTCTGAGAGATTTATGGCAATGTACCAGGACACACCTCCATTGGATCTATGAGACTGTAATTCCAGATGTTTATAGAAGGAATCAAGTTGTGATGAAATGTAAGACAACCAAAGTGGAAGCCAGATGTACATGTGTACTTGTAGCCAAATCTGTAAGTGTAGGGTTTGCAACTCAATTTTATATGTGCACAGATAATCGCAGAATGTAAATATACAGTTGTTATTTGTTTATTTGATATTCAGTTCTTTATAATTACATAGCATGCTTGCCTTGTAGAACTTCATTGTGTTTCTGGAATGGATAGAAGGTTTATATCTAAACACCCTGCAACCAAATTTATACAGACTTGTCGAAGCTGTGTTAGGGTTTTGTGGTAGTAAAAGTATCTAAAGTATTTCACTGTGTTAGGGTTTTATGGTAGTAGAAGTATCTAAAGCATTTCACTGTGTTAGGGTTTTGTGGTAGACTTGACCTACAGAGAACGGTAGGTCACTGAAACAATATAGACTATATTTTCGTTAGCATAACGTGGTAAATACTTATCTATTAAGGCAAGACCACGAAATACATATATTTGACAATAACTTAATTTTTACAAAAGGAGGTAAAGGAAACTTCTTTGTAAACAGGATGCTTTCTTTTTCTATGATCTGTCAAGAGTATATTATTCTGTTTACTAAAGATGTGCAAATGTGAGATTCCACTTATTTATGAACAGCATCATCGGTCCAAAACTTGAAGTTTCTCCTAAAGTTTTAGAGGCCTTTATATATTTGGTGCAATAGTGTTATATAGTTAGATTGCCATGAATAAAGCCTTTGTATACACATACACCGAAAGCCCTACGTCAACTCAAATCCTTTTATTATTGTAGATGATCCAACAAAATATAATCCAAAAATGAAACCCACGACAAAGCTTTGTTCCAACGTTTTCATGTTTTTGGAATTTTTGTTCATTTTTTGTACCAATATTTATTTTTTTATTCTTAGAAGTTCTTTGACTGTTCATATTTTCTCTTCTATTTTCTGTTTCCAGGTTTCTGCCCTGTATTTTGTTTCTAATTCTGTTGCTTACAATATTTCTGACTAAATTTTTCAACATTTTTTTAAAAATATTTCTAAAAAAACAATAAAGAACGGGAACCACTACCCTCTGAGCGCGTGCAACTGGAGTTTGAGCGTTGTTGAGTTTGAGCGTTGTCAGATTGACCACAGGTACCTCCTCCGTCCTAAAAAAGAATGCAACTTTCGTTCTCGAGAAGTTAAAAATTTTAAGTTTGATCAAATTTATACAAAAATATTAACATTTATGTTTTTAGATAGATTTAATATGAAAATATGTTCTATGATTAATCTAATGATACTTATTTTATATCATAAATATTAGTATTATTTTGCATAAATCGAGTTAAACTTGAAATTGTTTGACACCTCGAAAAGTGAGAGTTGCATTTTTTTTGGGGATGGAGAGAGTAAGGATGTATGCGAGGGACCGTAAATTAGGAAGTCTCTGATGAAATGACGATAGACACCTCTCATTGTCTATAATACAAAAGTAACAGGACCTCCCTCCCCCAAAAACAAACCTCCCTTTACTATGGGTCCCACAACTTAAAACACAACCCAATCAATTATTTTTGAAGGACATGTGTGCTCATCGGGTTCTTACCATAGGTCACCCGGTCGCCACCATCTCTGAGTACTATATGGGGATCCGTTGCCATCCATAGAGTAGAGACAGCCATGGCCACCACCAACTTACTGATGGGTGCAACCCCAAATGCAAGACCGAGTGGAGAACAAGGAGTGGTGAATGTGTCTCCTACTTTATTTGGTATATGGCTTTCATGTAGAAAGAAGGGAGGTGGGGCGCACAGAAGAGGTTGTGCACAAGAAGAGGGAGGATGAGCCAATTTTTTTCTTTTTTTCTTTTTTAGAGTTCTAGGGCGATTGCCCCTGTCTTAAAGAAAGACAAATATCTGTTACAGCATTCGGCCTAAGCCACCATTGAAACACCTTGCCCGCAGGCCAAGGGAGATAACCAGCGATCTACTAAGGAACCTATTACAAGCACTGACTTAAACTGATAACACTAACTCCATCTCTTTCATTTGCTGCAGCAATTCTCCCATATCCATCGCTGTGTGAAGCCTGGGTTGTTCTGAAAACAGCAACTTCAGATTGTCCTTCAGCTTTTCAGTCGTCCAGTTCGTAGTGCCAGGTTCTTCAGATTTGTTATGGTGCTCATCAACTCTTCCTTCTTGATGGTAGGACACAGGATTGACCAATTTTGGGCCAAATCTGCAATCTTCAGCAGTACCATATCCATGCTCCTCCACTGTAAATTTTGGAAACAAAATTCATTCCTCAGTTTTCAGATGCCCCAAAGAGCTACTGAACTAATAATGTTAATAACTAGAAATCTCTTATTACTCAGCCAACAAGAGCCAACAGCCATTTTTTCTTATGGTGGTGAGGGTAGAGGTGGATGTGAAGGTGTGTAGACGGTGAGGTCGAGGGGAAACCTTATATGGACGGGCGGCGAGAAAAAAGAGAAAGGATGAGGGATTAAAAGACCGTCATGTGGATGGGCGGAGAGAGAGAAGAGAGATGAGGTGAGGGGATTAAAAGACGGAGGAAAAAGAAGAAAATAAGTGTTAGGTTAGTTGTTAGAGAAGATATTGGGGATAAATTTTAGTAGCTTGCTTAAGGGAGGCATTCTATACAATGAATATTTTATTTATTTAGGATCTCCTATATATAACAATCTTTTGTATTGAGGATAGCTGTCACAGATGCTAGACTATGCCATGAAATACAACTAATTCAAACTAATGACAGTTTTGCGAGCTATAATTCTCAATTAAATTATTAATATATACTACAATTTATGTAGCAGTAAAGCAACAAATGAAAATCATAGGATTCCTTCATGCAGGGGTTGTCTGTGTAGTACCCAAGTGTTGGAGGGCCTCTCCACACTTGAATTTCGTGGCCTTCACATCTAAAGTGGACGGCCATGATCAACTTGCTCTGTCTTATCTCCTCCACATCCAGGGCTCCTCCACCAGCCTCGCAAGTTCGCGACTCGCATGTTTGAACGCGTTGCTCACCTTGCTGCTAGAGCCTCCCACGATCACTTCCACGCCGACCAATCTCGAGGTTGTCCCCGCCATCACCACTGTCCAATCGGGGATCCACCGCTACCCCATCTCACTGACGTCTCTTCCGTAACCACCTCGTAAAAAATGAGTAATACTTTTTCCATTTCAAATTGTAGCACACTGTTGACTTTTCTAATACATATTTGACAATTAATTTACATTAGTATCATTTATTTTGTTATTACTTATTTTATTATTAAAAGTACTTTAAATATGACTTACATTTATATTTATTTGTATCATTTTTTTAATAAGACGAACGATCGAAGTTGTATTTTAAAAGTTAAATTAAAAAAATACACCGGAGCTCGCCGAAGATAGAGAAAAAGGGGAAGACGCTCGTAATAGAAATTCCGTACCATATCCATGTTCTCCGTAAAACAAATCAGATCGGGCAAAACATCGAAGCGTCTTGTGGGCTACCAAAGTCCGTATGAACACGTTCTCCTCAATTATACTATAAAAAACGCAGCCATGTGTCCCAGATAAGATCTATTGTTCGCAAGCACCGAACGCTATGCCGCCCCGGCGCCGCGCCCGCCTCTCTTCCCGGCCCTACTCATCCGTCGCAGCAGCGGCGGAGCAATGCCCCAGGGGCTGGCTGGCCGTCCGGCGCAACAGACCGTCCAAGCGTGCGCGGCGGGTCGCCACGCCCACCATCGCACAGGGCGACGAGGACGGCACGCCGCTCACGGACGAGATCCTCGTCGGCATCTTCGCCGGTCTGCCGGATTTCTCCGACATCGTCCGCTGCGCGGCCACCTGCAGGCGGTGGTGCCGCCTGGTGTCCGGCGAGGCTGCCTTCATCTGCCGTAGCAGGAGCAGCTGGCCCCGCGGATCGTCGCTCCTCCGCAGCCTCGCCCTCGGCTTCTTCTACTCGCACCGCCACGGCGCCGTGCCGCGGTTCGCCGCCACCGCGTCCGCCTCTCGCCGGCTCTGCCTCCGGCAGCCCTCGCTGAACGCGCTCGTCGACGGCCTGGACGACGGGCTGTTCGACTCCTCCCGGCTCGTCGCCTCCCGGAACGGCCTCCTCGTCGTCGAGCTCCAGCGCGGGAAGCGCGAGCGGGCCGTAAAGCTCTGCTTGTGCAACCCCATGACCGGGGAAGTCACCGTCCTGCCGCCGCTCGGAGGCAAGGAGATCGTCTGCCCCTTCGCCTGCACCGTCCTCACCGCTGACGACGACTACTACCACATCGACGACGAGAGCCACGCCAGCGAGCCACCGAGCTCGCCGTCCTCGTACTGCCTGCTCCTAGTGTACGGCCGGCGCGGCTTCACCGCGTGCCGGACCTACGCGTCCGACGGCGGCCGCTGGAGCCCCGAGGCGAAGGTGATCGACGACGTTCGCCTGGGCAAGAAGGCGATCGCGTCGATGACGGGCACGGGCGTCGTGCTCGGCAAGGCGGTGTACTGGCACGCGAGGCGCGTCGTGTTCGGGCTGCGCCTCGACACGCTGGAGGCGGTGCACCTGGGC
Organism: Alloteropsis semialata; assembly: GCA_004135705.1. NCBI lineage: Eukaryota > Viridiplantae > Streptophyta > Magnoliopsida > Poales > Poaceae > Alloteropsis > Alloteropsis semialata. Next base: position 2,677,945 of record CM014278.1, read on the forward strand.
TTGCCCGCGAAGTCCGTGCCCGGGAACGACGACCTCGCCGGGAACACCCTGCTGGGCGTGTCGCCGGACGGGAGGCTGCGCGTCGTCCAGGTCCTGGAACCGTCCGGAATGAAGCTCGCGATCCGCGTGGTCACCCGGAGCACCACCAGCGCCGCCGCCGCTCCCAAAGAATGGGAGCCCCCGGTGGAGATCGAGGTGGTGGGGCGGTTCCTACCGGCCGAGACGACATGGATGAAGCTGCTGGGGATCTGCGAGAAGAGCGGGGTCGTCTTCTTCACGGCTGGGTGCGGCGACCAGACAAGTGACGTGTACGCGATGAGCCTTGACAAGCTAGAGGTGGAGAAGGTGGCGAGCCACCACGGCGACGACGTCGGAGGTTCGCCGTGGGATAACTTGATTGGGTACGAGATGGACCGGACGTCGTACCTGTGCTCGCTCGCCATGGACGAGGACGACCCGTGATTCCAGTGATTAGGCAAGTTTTGTATTAAAAATTGAGATTTGTTAACTGATCGCTAACTCTACAATTATTTCGTGGGGGGTTTCCCCTCTACCCCGGGACCTCCAATCTTTGGGCGGAAGACCGGCTCACTAGTTGGAAGGTGTGTGGTGAAATGGTAAAACGCCACAGATTATCGATGCTGCCATGGACATGCTAGGTTGGGGCGAGGGCAACACGCCAGTGTTCAGAATTTCGTTTGAAAGTCATCGGTTTTCGCCGAATTTTGATTCTACCGGTTGGAAACAGTAAATAGTCCTACCGATGATTTTCGGGCCACAATTTAGTTCGACTTTCATATTTCAGTTAGTTTTTGTTAAAATTTTAAAAAAACTGGTCGCAAACCAATTTACCAGCCCTGTCCGAAATTTTGCTATCCGGTAAGTTGAACACCGCGTCTCGCTATTGTGGTTAGCGGATGGCAGGAGTATTGCATCGGTGGGTGGCGGCTTGGGCGGCGTGGTGATGACGAGGCAATGCCTCTGTCCCGCCAGCGGAGGAATGGGCGGGGCAGGAAGAATCTTCGGCGGAAGAGCAGCTCACTAGTTGCTTTGTGGGACATGAGGCAAGATGGAGTGCCACCGGCCACTGAGGGTGGCCATGAACATGTCTGGTTGTAGTAAGGGATGATGATCACGGATGGAGTAGGTTGGGATGAGAGCGTCATGCCACTCAGAGGGTGAGAGTGTCGAATCGGTGGTTGGATGGCTCGGGTGATGCCGCGAGATATTTTCAATGTTGCGCTCGTGGCGAATAGGTTTGATTATATGATTTAATTACATTGGCCAGTTAGACCCGGAGGTGGTGAAACTTCAATTGCGGGGAACCAATCCCACTTGTCCGATCATGACCAAAAGCTTTGAGCATAGAGGCGGTTGCGCGTTACCAGGTCAAGAGTTTGACGGCGACGAGGCAGAAGATGAGACCGTCACCGTCCTCATCGAGGAGGAGCATGTCCGAGTTGGAGCTAACATCCACGAGACCACGACAGGAACGAAGGTGTGACACTGTGGACTGCATGTGCTGATGGCACGCGGTTCCTTTTACGAGCTCCGGGGTCCGGACTGGTGTAGCAGTCGTTGGCAAAGAGGAGGCCGCCGTAGGCCAATTCCGGGCTGTAGTTCCAGTCTCTGAGGGCCGACATGGTGTCCGCAAGGGGTCTGCACGGCGTGGTCGCCGGAGGTGGCGCTGGAAGCAGCACGAGCAGGTTTCATTGTTCGTCCTCCTCGTCCTCTTCTCAGTCGTAGACTCGTAGTTGCCCATGCAGACACAGTAGACGCCGAGAAGGAGGGAGGGAATGAAGCGGCTGTCGAGTTCTTGGCCGTATCTGCTGAGGAAAGGCTGGGTCCGGGATGCAACGGAGGTGGCCCTTGGAGGTGCCAGCACCAGGGCTGCCATCCGACCGCAGGCGGTGCAAATCACTGGAGCTCGCGCCCCCGCCACCTCCTCCTGGCAAACTCCAACGGTGTTGGCACAGCCATTGCCGCCCCATCAACGCGGCCAACACGAATTAGTTGAGCCAACGGTCTCGGGGACACCCACGCCTCCATATCAGTTCTACCGACGGCCACCTCAGTGGCAACGTCCCCGCTAGAGTCACTGCCCAGCGTTGTTTTCAACAACCTCGCTGTCCCGCCTACAACCTTGCCTCTATTGCTGTACGGTAACTTCCTCAGAGCTCCCTTTAGGTCCAGCAACAGGTACCCCACCCCTCTCCCGAAGCCTGACCCAAAAAACTCAAACCCGGAGCGCCACTACCATCAACGATATCCGTTAATCGGTTCCTTGATTTTTTACATCATTTGCCTTTCAGTGCTTTCCATTTTAATTGAGTACCATTTGCTTCTGACTGATTCATTCTCTCCCAATGTAAGGGCTCTCCAACTAAAACAAGAGCCCTCTCATTTTAGACCTTGGGTTGATGTAGATAAAGAGCGAGCGGTGTTGAATGCAAATAGAAATAGAAGAGATCTATCAACTATCAAATGGTTCAAATAGTGGTGAAGCTACCCTGTAGGCGGGGTAGGGTGGCCGCCCCAGCTACCGCTAGAGTTTCCTTAGTACCCCCCGGTCTTCTTCAAGAGTGCCGGCCGCCGTTCTTCAAGGTCTCCAGCCGCCGGTTGGCCGCCAGATGCTGAGGCGCGGACGGAGGGCGTGACTGGCGACCTGGCGTCCAGCAGGCCGACAACGGCCCAGTGCCTTCAGCCCAAATAATATCCCACGGCCCAGCGCTCCAGACCAAAAAAACATCCCCGTCGACCTGCTGCCCGCTGCCTCCATCCAATTTCCAATCGAACCCCTCCCTCCTCTCAGATCTAGACCGCAGCGGCGGCTAGTACTGGCGGCGGCGGCTCGCCGGCTCCGGCTCGCAGTCCGTGGGGCCTGGGCGGCGGGTGGCGGCGCAGGTGCATCCAAATGGATGGAGAGGATGGGGAAGGTTAAGGGCCAGGCGCCGGGGCTGGGCATGGCCGTGGCCGTGGCTCCGGCGGAGGAGGCCTCAGCGCAGCAAGGGCGGCTCCATCGGCGGCGGAATCAGCAGCGGCTGGAGTCGGCCGAGGGCGAGGGAGAGGGCAAGGTGCCACTGCCACCAGGCCGACCACGAACGGCATCGGAAGCCGCAGCTCCAGCAAGAAGACAAAGCAAAATGGTAATTGCTCTGCATCTCTGCTTCACTGCTTGTGTTCTTGATTGAAAATTTCATCAAAATGACAAGTAATTTTTGTGCAGGTTTGAAGAATTATTTTACAACTTTGGGTTCTGGTTCAAGTGGTAGCCGCCCAAGCACTCATGGAAGTGGGATTGCTACTGGTTCTGGAGAAGTTGTGCACGAAAATGAAGCTATTCAGAGTGTACATGCAGATGTAGAGCCAGAGCCAGCAGAGGCAGAGCAAGATGCAACAGAGGTAATGCCAGAGCCAGAGGCAGAACAGGAAGATGAAGGTACTGAGCTTATCATGGAATTTGACCCTCTTTTTCATGTTGTAGCTGATCTAGCTCTTAGAAAACCAATTGAAAGATTTCATCCTAACATTCAATCTGAGGTTAAGAGAGCATATCTATTGAAAGGACCCACCCAACCTATAGGACATAATTTTCCTCGCAAGCGTGTTGGTAAAGATTGGAGAGTTTTTCACACAAAATGGTTTACGGAGTATGATTGGATAGAGTACAGTGTGTCACAAGATGCGGCATTTTGCTTGTAATGCTTCCTTTTTAGGCAAGCAGCCGAGCATGAAAAATTTGGTCATGATGTTTTCTCAAAGACAGGTTATACTGATTGGAAACATGTATATAGAGGATTGCCAGGTCATGTTGTTGCAGTTGGTAGTTGCCACAACAAAGCAAGGTTATGTGCTGCAGATTTTAAGAATCAGGAGGCAGGTATTGCCCATAAATTGGCTGCTAATACAAAGACAGCAGAAGAGCTGTATAAAGTTCGTTTGACCACTAGTCTAGATGTTACAAAGTTTCTTATTTCACAAGGCCATGCTTTTCGTGGGCATGATGAATCTGCTACTTCCTTAAACAAGGGAAATTTTCTAGAAATGATTGATTGGTACAAAAAAAGATGAGGATGTCAGGGTTGCTTATGAAGAGTTATGTCAAGCTAATGCTCAGATGACTGCTCCCGAAACCCAATTGGATATGACACGAAGTTATGCAGAATTGGTCACTAAAGCGATAAAGGAAGAGATTGGGGATGGTATGTTCTCGGTTCTAATTGACGAATCCCGTGATGTCTCAGTAGAAGAACAAATGGCTGTGCTTGTGAGGTAATTTCTGAAATGAAATTTACTATTTTATTATATATATTGTCATTGTTTTATCAACTAACTGTGACATTTGTGATGTGTCATGCAGGTTTGTGAACGAAAAAGGAGAGGTTGTGGAAAGATTTTTGGGTCTTAAGCATGTTGAGGATACAACATCAAAAGCCCTAAAGAAAGCATTGACGGAGATTCCTGCTTCTCATGGATTACCTATTGCTAGGCTATGGGGACAAGGATATGATGGAGCTTCAAACATGAGAGGTGAATTTAATGGTTTGCAAAAACAAATCCGTGATGAGAACCCCTATGCTTTCTATGTTCATTGCTTTGCTCATCAATTGCAGTTGGTCATTGTTTCTGTTGCAAGTTGTTGCTCCTCTTTTGATGATTTCTTCAACTATGTTGCATGGTCTAATTGTGACAAGTACTAGTGCATCTTGCAAGAAGAAAGATAAATTAATTGCAAAGCATCGGGAAACCATTTTAAAAAAACTAGAGAGTGGTGAAATTTTTAAAGGCAGGAGGAAGAACCAAATGACAAACTTAGCTAGACCAGGAGATACAAGATGGGGTTCTCATTTCATAACATTAATTCATATTGAAACAATGTGGGATTATGTAGTCAAAGTGTTATCCATGATTCATGAAGATGAACGTAATCATGGTCGAGCTGGTGGTTTGGTTGGGAAAATGGAAAGCTTTTCCTTTGTTTTCAATATGAAGTTGATGTTGAAAGTATTTCACATTACAAATGAGTTATCTCTCTTGTTGCAAAGAAAAGATCAAAACATTGTTCAAGCCATGTCTTTGCTTATTGATGTTAAAGAGCGTTTGATCAAATTGAGAAATGAAGGTTGGGAAACATTACTGGAGAAGTGACATTATTTTGTGTTGAAAAGGAAATTCCAATACCGTTGAAAAGGAAATTCCAATACCAAATATGGAAGAGACAGTACCAAGATGGGGCAGATCAAGGCTTGGTGGCAAATTAATCACACAAGAGCATCATTACCCTGTTGACACTTTCTTTGCTGCACTTGATGCTATTATCTCAGAAATGGATCATCGCTTCAATGAGGTATCATCTGAGTTGCTTGTTTCCTTTGCTTGCCTTGATACAAGAGAATCTTTCTCTAAGTTTGATGTTGAAAAGATTTCTCGGCTAACGGATATTTATGTGGAAGATTTCTCTATTAGTGATCGTGATAATATAAGAGATCAACTTGAGACATATATTCTCCATGTGAGAAGACTTGATGAGTTCAAATCCTGTCATGACCTTTCAAAAGTTTGGCTACCACAATGGTTGCAACTAAGAGACATGAGATGTTTCCATTGGTCTATCGCCTTATTGAGTTAGCATTGATCCTACCTGTGGCAACATCATCAGTTGAAAGAGCCTTCTCGGCTATGCACATAATCAAGACAGATTTGCGCAATAAGATGCGTGATGAATGGCTCAATAACTTGTTATTGTGTTACATTGAGAAAGAGATATAGAGAGGACTTGGTATCGATAAAGTTAAGAAGAGGTTTCAAGCCATAAAAAATCGAAGAGTGCAGTTGCCAAAGAGCCCTAGACGCCCTAGAGCTAGAGGTTCTTAGAACTTTTCTAGTGGTATGTATATTCTTATGAATTTATGATGTTAACCAGCACTTGAGTCATATGGTCACTTTATTATTTATTTGTTATTTGCTAATGGTGTCTTTATCCAATTTGCAGGTTCGGCTATTTCTTATTTCTATTTTTGCGTTTTACCATGTATGGTGCGTTGGCGCAAGAATTATGAATTTATTCTACAAATTTGAGGTAATATCTCAACTTCGTATGAAAGTTGTGTGATTGCAATATAGGAATGCATTAATGCGATGTGAATTGCTATGTTTTTTGTTTCGGTTATTTTGGTCCTTAGAAGCTGCCCCAGCTCTATTTTTTTCCTGGCTCCGCCAATGGGTTCAAACTGTTTTGATGACCTTCAAATCATTATCCGGGCTCCATTCCACGTCGAATGCAAATAGAAATAAAAGAGATTTATCAAAATGGGGCAGTCTCCATGGTAACGCACCAATTCTTTATGGAACTTGTTATGGTGAGCTTAAAGCCAATGCAAAAATCACCCACGAGACTATGCGTCAACAACACACTTGGTCAATGAGCAAAAAATGGAGGGATTCTCCAGCTTGTACTTAGGTTTTGCATGTTCCCCACATAACTATTCCTTTCTGTAATAAAACTGTTTTTAAACTCAACATAAGTTTTTTTCTATTGTTAGCTAAAAAAGATCATAAAGGTTGGCAACATAAAAATGATCAACCTTTTCTTTTTGTGCTTGTATCTTCAGACTCGGAGTCGATTTACGTCCTGGCGATCAGTATTCTACTCGGATTTCTGTGCAACCATTGACCATGTATATATGTCTCCAATAGGTGCTAGCTACTTCATCCTTCGTTCCTACGTGAGGATCCAAATCTACCCCTACATTTGGAAATCGACGATGGCGCCAAACAAACACCGCCGCTCAACCCCATCCACGCCGGCCGTGGCGGCACCACCCTCGCCACACCGCCGCCTTCGCTCCCGCTGGAGATCCTGCTCGACATCGCGGCGCGCTCAGACGCCATCACGCTCGTCCGGTGCGCCGCCGCGTGCAAGCTCCTCTGCCACGAGATCCTGACCTTGGACTTCCTCGGCCGCGTCTGCAGCGCGGGGCCCGGCCTCCTGCTGGCCAGGCTCCACAGCTACCTCAACAAGACCTTCTGCCTGCCGCCGGAGCACGCTGCTCCGACGACGCCACCGCCCTCCGCCGAGAAGCGCCACATCGCGGTATTCGTGTCGCACAGCTCGTGGTAGTGGGAGGCTCTTTCTATGCGATGGCAGGACGAGGAGGCCGATAGGGAGGAGGACGACTGGAGACAAGTCTTGAAAACCATCTACATCGACTCACACATTTTTAGTTAGCGAGTGATGAGAGAAGGTAATGGTGCTTGTGTACTGTGCATAGATGTTCTAGTATGTATGTATACGCATGCTCTGACTGGAATAGACACATTATTTATGTAGATTTTAGCTCGAGCAAAATACCATAGAGCACAATGTTTTTTTTACTGGTATAAGTAATAGCAAACAGATGATTATGTGATGAAATCTAATAGACTGGGATTCATATATGGTGCTAGGTACATTGGGCTTGAGCTTGGCACAAAGAACAATATTTTTTCCCATTGTGTGGAGTAACTCGTTCAACACCCCCTCAGTTTTTGAAACATGTTTAACACTTAATAAAATTAAACCTAGTTGAGTCAATAGATTTTTTAGGACATGGCTTTCTTAAAAAAACTTACTTCAACACCTTTTTCAAGCATGTGGGAACAAGGTTTTAATTAGTATCCACTCTATATGAGAAAACGAGCGTAGCTTAATTGGTAAAGATCCTTTTAACATTTGTATGTACATGTCAGCAAACGATTTCTATATCCTAGTTCATTAATTAGAACATGGCAACAAATTATTGTCCTAGTTCAACACTTTTGAAAGCATGGGACAACAATTTGCTTTTATTGATCCATCACCATTAAGCATCTAGTGAATGTTTACTAGTTCATCTATCTTATCAATGGTACCTAGGGTGAAAGCATGTTTACTTCTGCTCCGGTCTCACTCTATTGGAGATCCTATTTATGTGCCAACCCAACACATGTTTCTTGGCGAATCCAGAAACAAACCACACTACAAGAAATTCTTTGATAGGTGATGTTTTATTTATGTCACAAAAACCAAATTTTCATCATGTTTCGTATTTTGTGACGCCAGTGTGATGAAAATCTTTTCGTCACCTATCATGTGTAATAAAAGATGTTCTGTGACGAAAACATATTTTTCGTCACAAATCTTGTGACGATCCCTTCAGCGTCACTGATTTATGACGCTCATTTTTTTTGTCACTATCGCACCAAAAAACGTCACAAAATCTTGACCATGGATGACTAAGCAGGTGCCACATACGACAAAAAACATCACAAAATTTCATCACCATGTGACGGAGCGATGACTAGGATACTACGTGGCAAGCCCATTTGTGGCGATTTGATTCGTCATAAAAGCATTAGTAGTCCATTAAGGCCCATTTCAGTTTCAAATCTCGGCCCATTTTTAAGCCCATTATTTTTGCTTTGGACTGGGGCCCAGCTCCTCTTTGGAGCCCAAGCCCATCTCGCTGGTGGACTTGGCCCATTTCTAAAGGTGGGCTTGGCCCATTTTCCATGTCACCCAGCCCATTTTTGTAGTTGTCCTGGCCCATTTTGGTAGTGGGCCCATCCCATTTCTGCTGGTGGGCCGAGCCCATTTTCCACTAGGAGCTCTGGCCCATTTTCCACTAGCGGGCCTAGCCCAATTCACAGCACGTACAACCCATTCAAATTGCTACCAAAACAGATTCCAGATTATTACAAATTCACATTGCACATTGCAGCCCATACACAAACAGTTTCCAGATCATTACAAAACAGATATAGATTGACTTCACCATATCACATCTCATCTCTCACCAAAATTTCAGATCAAATAAGGTTTAGTTTATAGCCACACCAACATAGCCTGACCAAGTCCCGGAATCACATGACAAATAAATAGTTGCCATGTATGACAGGTCAGGTACCAAAAGATAACATGATCAAGTATGGCAACCAAATACCAAAAATAAATAGCATCTCCACAGCCAAGAGCCCAGGACCTATTCCCTGTTGACGCATATGAGCCGACGCAGAAGAGCATTGGTCTCCTCTCCCTGTTTCTTGCTCTCCTCTGCGTGCCTCTTCAAATACTGAATCTCTTCAAATTGTTTCTGTCTTGCATCTTTTGATTCATTGAACTTTAACTTTAAGGCTTCCAACTCACCATGCTGATCATTGAGCTTATCTTTGAGTATTGCAGCACTTTGCTTCTCTGACTCGACCTGAGCTTCAAGTTCTTGGACTCTTGCATCAACAACAACTTTCTGACTTCTCTTCGGGACAGAAGGTTGAAACCCAATATTTTGAAGGAACTTTGATGATGGAAAAACTTCTACAACAGCTTCTGAAGGTGTCTTAAATGTGCTTCTCCTTCTTTTGGAGGTTCAGCCACAGTGGCTTCCATTTGAGCCTAGCATCATACAAAATTTTTTTGCATCAGTACCCATAAGTGCATATTATTGAAAGACTTGCCAACTTGAGAAAGAAACATATACTTACAATGGCATCCTTAACAGTCGCACTAAAACCCGTCTTCCTGCTGCAGTATAAATCTTTAAACAAATCAATGGCAGTAGGTGGCGCATCTTTGTATTTATCTTGCTTGTAAAATAACAATGCAAAAATGTATGCATTTTGATCGTATGGGCTTGAGTTTTCCTCCCTACTACACCAATACCCTCTAAACAACCATTTATTTTTTGCTGGCCCACTTGTTAGTTTTTACCACGCTAGGGTTGTGGGAGGGGTTGAAGGGCTCCCCATTTTAGGGGTTGATAATAGAGGGTCTGAGTTTTTTTCTACCATTGGCTTCTAAATTTGAAGTAGAGTCTTATTTAAATGGTTATCGAAATTTCTTTAACTTGAGATTCTCCTAATCATACAGAGTAAAGTCTATTTTACCCCTTAACCTTGCCACGCTATCTAAAAAACTCTCTTCAACTCCAAAACCGGGCATTATACACTCCATCTCTTCAAACTGGACAAATTACCCCCTCTAACAGTTCAAAGCAATTTTGACGGTGGTTTTGACTTTTTATTCCTAAAAAAATCTGATTAATTCATGAAAATATCTCCAATCCTCCGATAATTTTGATAAAAATCATAGTGACATATTGGGACAAAAGAAACCCAGATCTAATAATTGGAGCTCATGAGAATATCTTTAGAAGCTACCAAAAATTGAATGTATCCCTCAGAAAATAGGGAAAATATCTAGAAAAATTTAAAAAATTTCCAAAACATTCTAATACATTCAGAAGCACTGCATTCAAGTTGCTTTGGTCTTGTGCTTTTAATACATTTAGACATCGATTATGATGTTTTCAAAAACTTTCAGATTTTTCTAGAAAATTTTCTATTTTTTGAGGGATAAATTCAATTTCTCTAAGTTTAAGATATAGTCTTATGAGCTCCAAATATTTTATTTGTGTTTTTCATGTTCCAAGTTATCACTAGGGTTTCTCTTGGAACTTTTTTAGCGTAGAGATATTTTTTATAGTTTAGAAAACCTATTCTTGTATCTATCAGATTTGTTTTTGGGATAAAAAAATGTGAAAACCATAATCAAAACCACTTTAAACTGTTGCAGAGGGTACTTTGTCTGGCTTGGAAGAGATGGGGGTGTATAATGTCCGATTTTTGAGTTGAGTGGGGTTTTTCATATAGCATGACAAGGTCAGGGGGTTAAAATAGACTATACTGGACAAGCAAGATTTAATTTTGTTGCAGAGCAATAAAACTCTACATTGAAAGGTTTAATTGCATCTGATTTTCCTTCCTTTTTTGAGGAAATATCATCTATTTTGTTGCGTAGATCGACAATCTACGTATTGTGTTCAATCTGGTTTCCATTCGCCATATATCCAATATGCTGGCGGATCCAATCATCTCACCATGGAAGAAATTGATGCAACCATGCAAACATCACCGTGCTTCAGACATGCCGTGCGGCGCGACCAAGAAGCAGCTGCAGGGTTGGGACCTTTTCTCACCGGACACTGTTCGCATGAAAAGTGGACAAAGGTCAAGGATACCCCCACATTAGACACAATGGAAGTAGTAGTCTTCATTGCGCATTTCTTGTGTGTTCTAATACATCTGTGGTCAAGGAAGGACGATGGATATTCTTGACCTTTGTCCACTTTTCATGCTTAGCGTGTTTGCTTTCCTGTGTGAAGTGTGGTAAGGGATTAAGTCATCTATGAATTTGTGGACATATTTCTGTTCCCCTGCTTACTACAGTGCCCGAGTCATGGTTGGGTCCATTGGCTTCTTCTCTAGAGATAGCAACAACTATATCAAATTCCAAGTCAATATGTTTCAGAATTCGTTTCATTTTTATATAATTTTAAAACGAATTGGCCACAATCCCGTGCTTATGTTTCGTGAAGAATATGTTTCAAATTTCGTTCCATTCCCTGGATACAGCCTTGGATTGGAGCAATTAACATGAATATTATTTTTTGATTCATTATATTCCAGTATTCGAGTCCTTGGCAGTTCAAATTTTACTTTTCCACAATAAATCCCTTCACAGAAATAAAATAACTAAATATAGCAAATTAATCATGAAAATAACCAAATCTTAACATGGGGTACTACATAAGGTACGTGGACTGGAGAAAAAGTATGGGTGCAAAAAGAGGGGAAAAAAATATTTTGCCGAGTGCCTCCAGGAAGCACACGGCAAAGGAAGAAAACACACGGCAAAAAAATATTTTGCCGTGTGTCCTTGGGCAAGCACACGGCAAAGGTTGCCGTCAGATAGCCGTTGATTCGCCGCCACCTTTGCCGTGTGCTTGAAGTTAGGCACATGGCAAAGGCGAGTTGTAGCCGTGTGCTTCCCCTTTGCCGAGTGCTGAGCCCGTGGGCACTCGGCAAAGGCGTGGGGTAGCCGTGTGCGCCCCCTTTGCCGAGAGCTGCTTTGGTGGGCACACGGCAAAGGAAGGCGTTGTCGTGTGCTTCTCCTTTGCCGTGGGCCATTTTCTCGGCACACGGCAAAGCGCATCTATGCCGTGTGTCCGTGGTTTCGCACACGGCAAAGCTGGAGGCACACGGCAACGACCTGTTTTCCGGTAGTGAATGACTCATGGAAAAATAATGAGCATCAATGGTTCTACATCACTCTTCCCTCGACTAGCCCGATCGAAAGAAAAGATCTCATGCCTTACCTAAAAGAGGAGTCAAGAAACTTCCCAAACAGACCGAGGAGATGAAGCAGCACAACGACCGCATCTTGACACTCCGAGCGGCTCACCCTTGCTGCGGCTCATGTGGTTGAGACTTCATCTGCTGGAGGTTTATCCCCTTGGCCCACTTGCCTGCACGTATCGGGGCACACTGATCCGAACAGGACGAAACCTGAAAGTTAGACATGTCTTAGGATCCAACAAGTATTCTTTTTCAGCAGTGGTTGCTGAGTCATAGGTAAAGAAGAGGTTGAAAAGATTCAAAACATCGATCTGCCCGACTAGACAGGCGTCCCTAATCCTTACAGTGTGAACAATCCTTCTCCTCAGGTTTTCTCCTCTTGACTTATCATTTACTCTAGAGTAATGTTGTAGTCTCGCCCTTGGGCCATATTAATTTTTCTCCATATAGGCTCCTCCTGCGCATGTGGCTGATGCCCCGACCAAGGAAGGAGCTATCAGTATTGAAGAAGAGGAAACCAAGCAAGGTCAAGCAGCATAAAAGCCTCCGACCAATCCCTTGGCTCCCCTGCCTGGCTCAGTGTGCCCCGTCCTACACTACCGCACAAAGCCTCCCGTCGCCGCGGATCCCCTCCTCTCGGCACCGACAGGTACCTACGCACGCCTTGCAGTACCTCCGGTCGCCGTGGCGCGAGTGCGGGGAATGGTCTTCGCCCACCGTGCTGCATCGCCTCGCCTCCGGCGACCGCTCGTCAGTTCGTCACCATGGCTCCCAGGACTCGATTGCATCTAGAAAGGGATGAGGACGATGTTTGCCTGCTCTTTGTGGGTGACAAACAGATAAGAATGCGCCCAGTCGCATGCCATCAAATCTATTATTAATGGTCAAAATGAAAATAGTTAATACTGGAGTACTTTTACTCTGGATAAAGAAAATAGTTGTATACTTCGGAACCAAAGGAAGTAGCCAGGATGGCGAAACCGATCCGGATTCAATCGGTTCCACGCCAAATAATCGAAACCGATTCGAATACATGGCATTGCATCAGCCATCACCACCACCGCTGGTGTTCTCTTTTTCTCCATAAATAATAGTCGACGGCACTCGCGTGTAAGCCAATAAGCCATGGCGCCACGCAAACGGCGCCGCACATGCATCCCGACGGCGCCGACGTTGTCGTCGTCGCCGAACTGGACGCTTCCGGCGGACCTCGTGCTCGAGATCATAGCGCACTCGGACCTCGGCACCCTCATCCGGTGCGCCGCCGCATGCAAGCTCCTCCGGCGCGAGATCCTCCTCCCGGCCTTCATCCGCCGGGTCTGCCAGGAGCCCGACGGCGTCGTGCCGTCCAGGCCGCTCGTCGGCTGCCTCGACGAGACGGACGGGTTCTCCCTCGCGCACCCAGCGACGCCGGCCGCCGCGTCCTTCGCCGAGGGCCGCCTCGCCCCTCTCGTGTCGCGCCGCGCCGCCGGGCTCCTCGGGGAGTACGAGCCCGTGGCGTCTCGCGGTGGGCTCGTCCTCCTGCAGCGCCGCGACGACGACGCCGCCACCACGCGGCGCCGCCTGAGGTCGCACCGCCTGTCCGACATGTGCGTGTACGACCCCTTGAGCGGCGAACGCTTCTTCCTTCCATTCCCGCCGGACATTGAACATGAACAATTCGGCCACTCCTATGCCCTGCTCACTGCCGCCGACGGCATCGGCTGCTCCTTCCTGCTTCTCGCCGTAGACATGTGACACTGATTGGTGCTTCAGCGTGCAGACGGCGTCGTCGGACGCCGCCGGCGAGTGGGGCCCCGTCGTCCTCGTCGAGAACGCGCTCCAACCGTGGAGGTGGAGCGTGTTCGCTGACCGTTTGGGTGCCGTGGTGGTCCTCGGCGGCGTCGCCCACTGGCTGGTCGCCGTCGGCAACTACGTCATCGCCTACGACGTGGGCACCGGCGCCGCGGGGTGGATCGAGCTCCCCAAGAGCACGGAGCGCTTGTGCGGAAGGCACCTGGGGTCGTTGCCGGACGGGAGGCTGTGTCTGTTCACCGCCGACGGGCTGAGGGTATCCGTCTGGGTGCTGTCGGGAGACGAGTGGGCACAGCACGCCGAGCTAGACTTGTCGGAAACTGTGAGGTCGATGTTAGTGCCGTGCGAGGAGATCGGCCAATGGGAATGGGATGACTTCTTCCAGAGGTTGGTGGTGACCGAGTTGGATCAGAGGAGCAGCGTGCTGCTGATGTGGCTGGAAGATTCACACGACGGCGGCATAGGCAGTGGTGTCAGACTAGGGCGGTTGGTGCTCGACATGGAGACTTTGAAGATACGCTGCATCGGGATGATACCGGGTGTTCCGTGCGAGGTCGACCTGCCGTCTCGTCTGTTTGCCATGAAAAACTTCTAGCTTGTGTGTAGCTTATACATGATTGTTGATACATCAGATATAGTCCTGATTGCAAAGTGCATAGAAAGAACAGTGTTACGGTAGTTGAAAAGATACCGGGAGGTACTTTTCTGTTTTGATAAGTTACTGAGAGGTACCAAGATGTATATTTTCTATTTTATTATAGGTATCATTTACTTTGGTACGGGTCGGTACCTTTTTATAGTCTTGATATCTCATATGTCTAAACCATCGAATTTAGCCTGATGGACGATCCTCATTTGTTTCAACCATTGTAAAATTTCTCGCATAAAAAAAGGACTTGGAAAATAAAAACATATTATTTCAATCTTCGTAAATGGAAATAAATTTGGTTCATCCTCTACATGCAAAATAAGCAAAATAGAGTCGCATGCATCTTTTTCATCTATCGTTAATCTGTCTAAAAAAATCCTAAAACATCTTGAAAAGAATAAAGGGAAGAAGAAAAAAAATGCTAAAAAGAAAGGTACTGATGATACCCATTCCAGCATTTTTTTTTCCTATTCTATATATGTATACTAAACTGTATATGTTTGGCTATAGGAGAAGATTCAAAAATTGAAACAAAAAATAGAGATGATGATGCTGTTCCAAAGCAATTTGTTGTAAGACATTTAACTTGCACTATATACACTTTTCACAATTTATTTACTCACATGACATTCTTATGAATAATTTCATATTGACATAGAATCTTGATGATGGTAGCATTAGTGCTAGCCGTACAATACCAAACTTTGCAAATGATGTGTATGGGCAATCTTCGAGGATGGCTGCTCTCTTGATTCAAGACATATATTCTAACACCACAATGCCACACTTTAATATGTACGGGAGTTCTTCTGTTGTGGGCGCTCCTTATGTCGATGGAGGATATACAAGTCTGATACTTGGGTTGATCAAGCTGCCATATTGCAGCTAGCTGCTAGAAAATTATGTTACGATGGAGTGCCAAATAAAAAAATTATAATCTTTGTATGTTGCTGTTATGTGGGGTCGTGTGTCTACAAACGTCGACCCAAGAAGGCGGTAGCACTGGCGAGCTAGGAGCAACATATATTATCTATATTATTATTATTATTATTATTATTATTATTATTTTATTTTTTTTATTGTTGTTGTTGTTGGATACTAGGTATGATTCAGAATTTGAGATTCAGTTTGTTAGTCTCGGTTTAGGATGGTACAAGTTTGTTGGACGATTGTTTTATCACTGTATCTCCAAGTAAATTTTTGATATGAACCAGTCATTTTTTTGTATGCCTCATTTCTAGATTGAACTCAGAGAGTGCAGACTTTATTTGTTTAACTGCTTCCAGGCATCACATTCTGGATTTGAATTTTGTTTCAGATTGCACTATGCTCAATACTTTGTTTCTGAAACAAACAAAACAACCATGATTTTTCAACACAGCTATCACATTGTATTCAGATAAAAAGACACATTGTACATTGATCGTGTCAAATCTTACAAATAGCTCGCTGCACACATAACACACTGACCATAATTCTTTTAAACAGATTAGACTATGCTCATAGTTTGTTTTTGAAACAAACTAGGGAAACATGCGTCCATGATTTTTAATTTTAGCATGGCTGTCACATTATAGATTCAAAAACATCCATATGTATTTCTGATAAAAAAGATACATTGTACACAGATTTTATCAAATCTTTTTTTTTGCTACCGTGCCTTAGCACGTTTTTCATTAAGAAGATTAAGAGGAAAAATCTTGTCAAATCTTACAAAGTCGGAAGTCAAAGGTCACCATCGAGTTGAAAGCCATTTTTTCGGAAACATTCTGCTCAGTCTATTTGTAAGGTTTGGTAATGACTTCCAACTCAGTGGTGACCTTTGACATCACTGCCGACCTCTTCGGCCAGCAGCTAAAGGAGGTGATGGAGCTCATCAGCCCTGCTTGCATTGGATCTTCATTATTTACTTTGACCATGAACAAAATAGACCGAGCAGAATGTTTCCGACATTCTGAGCTCAGCATTGTTAGTGTCCTCAGTATTATGGATTCAGTAGCAAACTCCGCATAGTTGGTATACCCCACTAATATAGCAAAATTCTGCCTTAGCTTAACCTGAATATACATAGAATATGAAACTTTTGTTATTGTACCAATTCACAAAAACCCCAAGAGTACAAAATGGGCACTACCAGTATGAGTTCCCTAGTTGTGAATTACACACACAAATGATAGTAAAAAAATTCTTAGCCTCTTTTTCTTTGAAACTGAATTAATAAAATTAGCATATCAACATGGAGAGTCTGCAAGTCCACTGATTAAGACTGAAGTATCAAATGTGCTATGTGACAAAGCACTTATGAGGTAACCGACCTTGCATTGTTAAAGAATTGGAGTAGCGTGGTAACTAGCTAATGGAACATTCAATTCCCCATGAGCCTTTTTCCATATTGTGAATTAACTAATAGACTGAATGCAACTAGATAACTGAATGGCAGCTAACAATTTCTCAGCCTGATGTACCTCTTGATGTGGCCGATGCGCGGAGAATGGCGCCAGACGATGGAGGCAATCCAGATGGACAGAGGTAGATGTGTCTCTTGACACGGCCACATGAAACGGTTGTCAGTGGGGACAGCGGTGATCATGGACCACGGAGGTGGTGGCGATGGCAGAAGACAACTGGAAGCAATGGCGCCAGACGTGCAGTGATGTGGATGTGGAGTGTGGAGTAGCCGGACAGAGGGAGGGGGTTAAAGGCGGCTCGGGCGGAGCAAGGCAACGATGGTGGCGTAGAAGGATGGTGTCGCCTCAGGGTGGATTTGATGCGACTATGCGAGCGGGCTCTGGACTCTGGCCGAGCAAGCCGGCCGCGCGATACCTGCTGGGAGCCGAGGGACGCAAGGGATGCTGCGACCCGCAAGCCCCACCGGCGTGGGAGCCGAGCGAGCAGGCGTTTCGAAGGCGTTGGTCCGATCAGTGGACTCCCCACGCGGCGATCATCGAGGATTGTGTAAGTACTCAGATTTGTCACAGAAAAGGTACATGTAATAAATTTAAAAACTGTCTATATTTCAAGTTTCAGCGACAAAATTGTGTGTCATGTAGCCATATATGGCTTTCAAAAGACATTATTGCTGTTCGTGCATGCGGATGTCTTGTCTCTGTAACCACTGGTTTATGGAAATTTGCATTCATATATATATAAGAGGAGAATCGATGGTAGCCTTAGAAACTTATGGCATATGTGAGACTTTGGGCGATACGCATGTAAGGGGATACGGCAGTGCAGCCGGCTGTCACCTCCTTCATCGCCGGCAAAGCGGCGACGTCTTCACCGGCATCGTGAATCCAATCCATGCAGTCCAGCATGCCGTACAACGCGACGGTAAGCCAGTTCATAGCTTCCGAGTGCTCCCATTCGAACTCTCTCTTGCTTCTGACGCCGGCGACAATGTTGTCGAGGTAGCCCAGAGTCATGTTGGCATCCATGTCACTTGCCGCTACCCTGTCAACGCAGTCGGCCAGTGTCATGTCCGCCATGCGGCCGGCGGCTGGGGCGCGGAGCTTCAGGCGGGCGAGCTCGTCAGCGAGGCTGTGCTGCCGAGCTGCCGCAATGACGGTGCCGGCGCGGGCGACCCTGGCGATGCTGCCGTTGAAGGAGTCCGCGTACGGCAGGAGGATGGTGTAGCAGGCGTCCAGGAGACCCACGGCGGCGCAGGACGCGCGCAGGAAGCGGGCCGCCGCGGGGGAGGGCGGCGACCGCGCGGGCGCGTGAGAGGTTGCTGACTCCTTTGTAACGACGACGGATATGCACGTGGCTACGAGGAGGAGTTGGAGGGAGACGCTGGCCATCGCCATGTGGCGTGTATTCTGTACTGTATTGTACTGTACTGCGAAGGAAGCGAAGATGAGAGAAAATATGTGAAGGTTTTAAGCTGGCTGGCATTTTGTAAGAGCATCTTCAAGAAATTGAGAAAACCAATCCCCTTTCCCTTTAATGCAGGTTGGGATTGACATGGAAAAAACTCTCCTTTCTATTTTCTTTCCCTTTAATTTTTTCTCAATCCTCTCTAACTCATTTCCTCTTCCCTTTTTAAAGGGGATTTGCCCCTCTCCCCTTTCTATTTCCCCTTTCCTCCTTTCATCCTTTGAATTGTGAAAGGGGATTCCCCTATAGGCAAAATAAAGGGAGAGGAGATTAGGGATCTGTTGGAGATGCTCTAAGAGGCCAAATAATACCAAACGTTTTTTGACAACTATTACTATATTCCAGCACACAAATGCAAACGCAGCGGGACTTTTCCACATGGAATTAATTAGATTGGGTTCTTATTTCTTTTTTTAAAAAGGAATTAAATTTGTTTTGAAAAAAGAATTATTATTCTACAGAAAAAGGTAACGGCAGCACCAACTCCTCGTATAGACGCTTCACCACGTGCCAGTCTTCGTACATAAGATGGGGAACCGGAAGACATACGTGCATCTGACCTAGGGGCAAAACCAGAAATTAGGATTGAGGGGGCCAAAGTGTAGAAAATAACTTGTTAGAAGGGTTAAATTTGAATTTTTGCTGATTTTACATGGTGAAAATTTGTGTGCAATATGTGTGTGACCATAACATAGGGGGGCCTGGCCCTCCTCAGCCCCCCTGGCTGGGCCCCTTATCTGACCACAACCCTCTGGTACGTATGGTGGCCAACCCCATGCGCGCGGCTCCAGCTCAGCGCGGTACCGGCGNGCGCGCCCCGGCCTGCTGCCGCCGGCCTGCCACGCCCCCCTCCGGCCCGTCCGAAAGGTAAGTTTTTTTTATTTAGCTAGTATTTTGTTTAGTTAGTTATGTAGTTAGTAATTTTAGTTAGATATATGTAGTTAGTTAGCAAATTTTAGTAATTTTAGTTTACTAATTTGTTTAGTAATTTTAGTTAGATATGTAGTTAGTTAGCAAAATAATGTAGCTACTTACCAAATTGATTTAGTTAGTTAGCAATTTTAGTTAGATATATAATTTAGTTAGATTTTAAATTCAATTTTAATTCTCATGTTTGTCAATATGTTGATGTAAAACAATTCAACTCTAGGTATGTCTATGAGATATCAAATTTTGGAATGTGGTTGTCGGCCATCGTGCCCTTAGTTTGTTGCAGGTTTTGGAAACCTCCCGATGCAGGGGAGGTGCTGTCAAAATTTTTAATTGATATTTATTTCTTGAAAAAGGCATTTCAGAACGGACAGAGTAAAGCGCCGTGTCCCTGTAGCAAGTGTGCAAACAAGATACTTCAATCTCAGTTCCAGATGGGTAAACACATTTGCACCTATAGGTTTGTGGCAAACTATACCCGGTGGATCTGCCATGGTGAGGCCCATCGTGCGAGAGACGAGGTGGTGCGACAACGCATCGAGGATTTTGATGGTGATGCCGGTTGCGGGGACATGTTAGATGACTTTCATCAAGCCCAGTTTGATGAAGGACCCAGTCATGTTAGGGAGGATCCGCCAGAGGCAACCGCAAAGGCCTATTACGACATGTTGTCTTCGGCACAGAAACCATTCCACGACCATACCGATGTTTCTCAATTGGATGCCGTCGGACGCATAATGGCCCTAAAGTCTGAGCTTGGCATAAGTCGAGACGGCTTTGATAAGATGTTGACAGTTTTTGGTAGCCTGCTTCCGGGTGGTCACAATCTGCCACGCAACCTGTATGAGGCACAGAAACTTCTTCGTGCACTTAAGATGCCATACGAGCAGATACATGCTTGTACAAAGGGATGCATCTTGTTTAGAAAAGAACATGCAGATGAAAAGTATTGTCCTAAATGCAAATCATCTAGATATCTGGAGGTAGACTCGGGCGATGGTCATAAGAGGCAGCTCGAAATCCCCGTGAAAATCCTACGGTATCTTCCGTTCATACCGAGAATATTATGGCTCAACAAGCCACACAAGTTTATTATCTCTCATACCCGTGCAAAACCGACAAACGTCTTCAGGGTTGGGACGTTGTGTACAAGGTGTCGCCACACGGCAAACTACCTGTACCTAACAATGAAGATTATAACATAGATCCAAACACGTATGACGGAGAGTTCTTTCAAGAAGATGGACTACCAGGGCGTTTTGAGATAGACTTAACCGGAGCGATCGAAATGGAAGTAGACGATGATGAAACGGTTCATGACGAGGATGCTGGAGATGAGGTTTATAATGCGAATGATTTAGAATTACTTGAGCGATTACAATTAGGGCTTGATGACGATGACAGTCCTCCTTTGGAGCACGGGCCTGAATATGAACTCGATATGCAAGATAGTGATGATGAGACTTATGATGCAGCTAATCCTGATCAAGATGACTATTTTTAATACATGTTAGTTTCTAATTATGTGATGTTTATTTTGTAATTATGTTACTCTTTCTTAAATATATACTGATTGGTTTACTGTTTTTAATTGCAGGTGATTGAACAAAGATGGTGGGCGGCGGTGTAGCACGAAAATGTGTGTCTGCTTTCAGAAGAGCTCTTCCAAGCCCTTCTGCGTCGGGGCCCTCGACTTGGGGTCGAGGGAAGGGTCGAGGGAAAGGTGGCCCCAAGGGTGGCCGAAAGGGTCGACCTATACAGCCACCTTCGCCAGAGGAGGAGGAGGAGGAGGAGGAGGCGGAGGCGGAGGCGGAGGAGGAGGAGGAGGAGGCCACGACAGGGGCTATCCCGGCTGTCTGGTTGCGAGGTCCCTCGAGACTTCCGGATAGGCCGATACCTCTTGCTTCCCGCCCAATGATTCAACCCTCTGGGCAAGCGTAAGTAAATTTACATGTTATCAATACTTTTTCATTTCAATACCTTATGATTTCACAATATATCATCTTAATCATTTTTGACAGGGGTTGGCGAGTACTCATCGAATGTGGTCACAACCGCAAGGTCAACGGCATCCTCGGCCTTTTGTGCAGGGAGCACTTCCCGGGCCTGGTCACCATTGGCGGAAGGCAGGAGCCGGCCTGGACGTGGGAGCACTACGTCACCGTCCCAGATCACGTCGATCGGGAAGGAAGGATCTTCGATAACAAGGCGGAGCGGGTCAAGGCCGAGCTGTGGGTAAGTACTCCTCGCACTAAACTACTCAATACATGGCATTCATTTGTAATAATGACTAGATACATCGTGTTTATATGCAGGATTTCTACAGGTGTGCGGATGGGTACGAGGCCCGTGCGGCGGTTGTGGCTCACAACCGATGCGTGAAGCTGGTGAAGGACATGCACTACGAGGCGCAAGTGCAGTGTGTCATCAACTTCAGCGCTCTGTTCATGGGCCAGAAGATAAATAAAGAAGCTGCCAGAAACTTGAAGCTGACCCGGGAGCAGTACTTGCAGGTAATTTTTCATATATTTTCAGATTTAAGAACGGCGAACCTTTTGATATTCTTACGTTTCGTTGACTTGATCACGTGTAGGTGCCTGCGTGGTGGTGCCGCAATGATATGGTGTGTTGGGGACGCATAGTGGACAAGTGGTTCACACCAGAGTGGGAGGAGAAGCACAACGCTGGCCGAGAGCGGCGTTTGCTGATGCCAGGTCCCGCACACCATCAAGGCAGCCGTACCAACGACGAATACAGGGCTAAATGGGTATGCTGGTTCATTTTCTTTATTTGTCATCAAACTACTCAATGTTGCTTCATTTGTCATCAAATTGGTGTTTTGTTTTGCAGTCTGCAGCACATCAAGGCGCTGAGTGCTCCCAGTTCATGGGATGGGCTATGGCGCACAAGGGCAAGGCGTCCGAGGTCACCTACAACCCGGACGACCCGCCCTCGGCGTACTCCAATCCCTCCATCCACACCCGCATCACCGAGTACACAGAGGCAGGACAACAGGTCCATGGGCCAGAGTGGGATCCGAGCGCCCATGACCTGGATGGAGAGCTCGTCATGAGGGTGGGAGGAGGCAAGAAACATGGCCGGTACTACATGGGCGACGGTATTCTAGACACGGCCAGTACTCCCACTCTCCCCCAGGTTCGAGCCAGGAGCACCAGCAGTAGCCCGGCCATACGCCCACGCCTGACACAGTCACAGCTCCAAGTGCAGGAACTTCAGGTTATTTATGTTTTATTCATTGTTCATTCATTTCCTATATATGTTTGATTTGAATTGTGACATTGTGATGAAAAATTGTAGGCCCAGCTAGAGGCGCAAGCGCAAGCACACCAGGCGGCAATAGCGGCGGCGATAGCCGAAGAGAGGCGGATACAGGAGGAGGAACAGGCCAGGCAGCACGCCGAGAACCAGCAGCAGCTGAGCGCGATGTACAACTACATTCGAGCTCTTTCTGTTCAGATTGGTCAGCCCCTGCCCCTACCGCAGATGGTCTTCCCGGCGGCTCCGGCTCCAGAAACTCCTGCGGTGAGTGACTTGAATTCCTTGTATATTCATTTCAATTATTAGAGACTTAGAGAATATAGAAACTTAGAGTCACTTAGAGACTTAGATTAAATTTTGAATGTTAAAGATTATAACTAGGAGAAATTGAATCTTCTCTCACATTCAATCTATTCTCAATATTGCAGAACCAATCCGCGGCATCGAATACGCCGGACTTGTCGCCAGGCATCTCACCGACGTTACAGCCGCAGCAGTTGTTCCCGCCGGATAACCCCCTGCCGTACCCGCCACCGTACCCCCCAGCACCGTGAATTTGAACTTTGGAATAATGAACTTGTGACATACTTTGAATTTCCGAACTTGTGACATTGCGAACTTGTCAAACGTATAATGCATTTGTGAAATATTTGTGCCTGTGATGCTATATCAATTGCCTGTGATGCTACTTGTCATGAAATATATGTCTGTGATGTTTGTTTGAGAGGGGACCTTTTTACGTGAAAAAACAGCAAAAAATTGGTGAATTTGGCCACTTCGCCGTGTGTGGCACACGGCAAAGAAGGCCTTTGCCGTGTGCTTTTGCCATGGCACACGGCGAAGGGACCAAACCTGATGGTTCTGGACGAAGCATTGCCGTGTGCCAGACTTTGCCGTGTGCCTTTTCAATATTTTGCCGTGTGCCGCTCGAAATGCACACGGCAAAGTCTGAAACTTTGCCGTGTGCCTTTGCTTAGGCACACGGCGAAGTTTGAAACTTTGCCGTGTGCCTTTGCTCTGGCACACGGCAAACCATGAAACTTTGCCGTGTGCCTTCTCGGGGGCACACGGCGAACTCTGTGGGCCCACGGCCGCCGTCGCCGTCTCCTGTCGCCGTCCCCCGCCGTCTCGCCATCTTTTTTGCCGTGTGCCCTGTCTGACACACGGCAAATGTATTGCCGTGTGCCCGACAAAGGGCCCACGGCGAAGCTGGCTTCGCCGTCGTGGCTGGCCGCCGTCGGGGCTTCGCCGTGGGCCACACACGGCAAACCATTTGCCGTGTGTTTTTAGGCCTTCGCCGTGTGCCTGAGACACACGGCGAACTGGCCATTTCCCGTAGTGCCTCTTGATACCTCATATGTCTAAACCATCGAATTTAGCCTGATGGACGATCCTCATCTGTTTCAACCATTGTAAAATTTCTCGCATAAAAAAAGGACTTGGAAAATAAAAACATATTATTTCAATCTTCGTAAATGGAAATAAATTTGGTTCATCCTCTACATGCAAAATAAGCAAAATAGAGTCGCATGCATCTTTTTCATCTATCATTAATCTGTCTGAAAAAATCCTAAAACATCTTGAAAAGAATAAAGGGAAGAAGAACAAAAGTGCTAAAAAGAAAGGTACTGATGATACCCATTCCAGCATTTTTTTTCCTATTCTATATATGTATGCTAAACTGTATATGTTTGGCTATAGGAGAAGATTCAAAAATTGAAACAAAAAATAGAGATGATGATGCTGTTCCAAAGAAATTTGTTGTAAGACATTTAACTTGCACTATATACACTTTTCACAATTTATTTACTCACATGACATTCTTATGAATAATTTCATATTGACATAGAATCTTGATGATGGTAGCATTATGCTAGCCGTACAATACCAAACTTTGCAAATGATGTGTATGGGCAATCTTCGAGGATGGCTGCTCTCTTGATTCAAAACATATATTCTAACACCAAAATGCCACACTTAAATATGTACGGGAGTTCTTCTGTTGTGGGCGCTCCTTATGTCGATGGAGAATATACAAGTCTGATGCTAGAAAATTATGTTACGATGGAGTGCCAAATAAAAAAAATTATAATCTTTGTATGTTGCTGTTATGTGGGGTCGTGTCTACAAACATCGACCCAAGAAGGCGGTAGCACCGGCGAGCTAGGAGCAACATATATTATCTATATTATTATTATTATTATTATTTTATTTTTTATTGTTGTTGTTGTTGGATACTAGGTATGATTCAGAACTTGAGATTCAGTTTGTTAGTCTCGGTTTAGGATGGCACAAGTTTGTTGGACGATTGTTTTATCACTGTATCTCCAAGAAAATTTTTGATATGAACCAGTCATTTTTTTTGTATGCCTCATTTCTAGATTGAACTCAGAGAGTGCAGACTTTATTTGTTTAACTGCTTCCAGGCATCACATTCTGGATTTGAATTTTGTTTCAGATTGCACTATGCTCAATACTTTGTTTCTGAAACAAACAAAACAACCATGATTTTTCAACACAGCTATCACATTGTATTCAGATAAAAAGACACATTGTACATTGATCGTGTCAAATCTTACAAATAGCTCGCTGCACACATAACACACTGACCATAATTCTTTTAAACAGATTAGACTATGCTCATAGTTTGTTTTTGAAACAAACTAGGGAAACATGCGTCCATGATTTTTAATTTTAGCATGGCTGTCACATTATAGATTCAAAAACATCCATATGTATTTCCGATAAAAAAGATACATTGTACACAGATTTTATCAAATCTTTTTTTTTTGCTACCGTGCCTTAGCACGTTTTTCATTAAGAAGATTAAGAGGAAAAATCTTGTCAAATCTTACAAAGTCGGAAGTCAAAGGTCACCATCGAGTTGAAAGCCATTTTTTCGGAAACATTCTGCTCAGTCTATTTGTAAGGTTTGGTAATGACTTCCAACTCAGTGGTGACCTTTGACATCACTGCCGACCTCTTCGGCCAGCAGCTAAAGGAGGTGATGGAGCTCAGCAGCCCTGCTTGCATTGGATCTTCATTATTTACTTTGACCATGAACAAAATAGACCGAGCAGAATGTTTCCGACATTTTGAGCTCAGCATTGTTAGTGTCCTCAGTATTATGGATTCAGTAGCAAACTCCGCATAGTTGGTATACCCCACCAATATAGCAAAATTCTGCCTTAGCTTAACCTGAATATACATAGAATATGAAACTTCTGTTATTGTACCAATTCACAAAAACCCAAAGAGTACAAAATGGGCACTACCAAGAGTACAAAATGGGCACTACCAATGTGAGTTCCCTAGTTGTGAATTACACACACAAATGATAGTAAAAAAAATTCTTAGCCTCTTTTTCTTTGAAACTGAATTAATAAAATTAGCATATCAACATGGAGAGTCTGCAAGTCCACTGATTAAGACTGAAGTATCAAATGTGCTATGTGACAAAGCACTTATGAGGTAACCGACCTTGCATTGTTAAAGAATTGGAGTAGCGTGGTAACTAGCTAATGGAACATTCAATTCCCCATGAGCCTTTTTCCATATTGTGAATTAACTAATAGACTGAATGCAACTAGATAACTAAATGGCAGCTAACAATTTCTCAGCCTGATGTACCTCTTGATGTGGCCGATGCGCGGAGTATGGCGCCAGACGATGGAGGCAATCCAGATGGACAGAGGTAGATGTGTCTCTTGACACGGCCACACGAAACGGTTGTCAGTGGGGACAGCGGTGATCATGGACCACGGAGGTGGTGGCGATGGCAGAAGACAACGGAGGCAATGATGCCAGACGTGCAGTGATGTGGATGTGGAGTGTGGAGTAGCCGGACAGAGGGAGGGGGTTAAAGGCGGCTGGGGCGGAGCAAGGCAACGATGGTGGCGTAGAAGGATGGTGTCGCCTCAGGGTGGATTTGATGCGACTATGCGAGCGGGCTCTGGACTCTGGCCGAGCAAGCCGGCCGCGCGATACCTGCTGGGAGCCGAGGGACGCAAGGGATGCTGCGACCCGCAAGCCCCACCGGCGTGGGAGCCGAGCGAGCAGGCGTTTCGAAGGCGTTGGTCCGATCAGTGGACTCCCCACGCGGCGATCATCGAGGATTGTGTAAGTACTCAGATTTGTCACAGAAAAGGTACATGTAATAAATTTAAAAACTGTCTATATTTCAAGTTTCAGCGACAAAATTGTGTCCTGTAGCCATATATGGCTTTCAAAAGACATTATTGCTGTTCGTGCATGCGGATGTCTTGTCTCTGTAACCACTGGTTTATGGAAATTTGCATTCATATATATATAAGAGGAGAATCGATGGTAGCCTTAGAAACTTATGGCATATGTGAGACTTTGGGCGATACGCATGTAAGGGGATACGGCAGTGCAGCCGGCTGTCACCTCCTTCATCGCCGGCAAAGCGGCGACGTCTTCACCGGCATCGTGAATCCAATCCATGCAGTCCAGCATGCCGTACAACGCGACGGTAAGCCAGTTCATAGCTTCCGAGTGCTCCCATTCGAACTCTCTCTTGCTTCTGACGCCGGCGACAATGTTGTCGAGGTAGCCCAGAGTCATGTTGGCATCCATGTCACTTGCCGCTACCCTGTCAACGCAGTCGGCCAGTGTCATGTCCGCCATGCGGCCGGCGGCTGGGGCGCGGAGCTTCAGGCGGGCGAGCTCGTCAGCGAGGCTGTGCTGCCGAGCTGCCGCAATGACGGTGCCGGCGCGGGCGACCCTGGCGATGCTGCCGTTGAAGGAGTCCGCGTACGGCAGGAGGATGGTGTAGCAGGCGTCCAGGAGACCCACGGCGGCGCAGGACGCGCGCAGGAAGCGGGCCGCCGCGGGGGAGGGCGGCGACCGCGCGGGCGCGTGAGAGGTTGCTGACTCCTTTGTAACGACGACGGATATGCACGTGGCTACGAGGAGGAGTTGGAGGGAGACGCTGGCCATCGCCATGTGGCGTGTATTCTGTACTGTATTGTACTGTACTGCGAAGGAAGCGAAGATGAGAGAAAATATGTGAAGGTTTTAAGCTGGCTGGCATTTTGTAAGAGCATCTTCAAGAAATTGAGAAAACCAATCCCCTTTCCCTTTAATGCAGGTTGGGATTGACATGGAAAAAACTCTCCTTTCTATTTTCTTTCCCTTTAATTTTTTCTCAATCCTCTCTAACTCATTTCCTCTTCCCTTTTTAAAGGGGATTTGCCCCTCTCCCCTTTCTATTTCCCCTTTCCTCCTTTCATCCTTTGAATTGTGAAAGGGGATTCCCCTATAGGCAAAATAAAGGGAGAGGAGATTAGGGATCTGTTGGAGATGCTCTAAGAGGCCAAATAATACCAAACGTTTTTTGACAGCTATTACTATATTCCAGCACACAAATGCAAACGCAGCGGGACTTTTCCACATGGAATTAATTAGATTGGGTTCTTATTTCTTTTTTTAAAAAGGAATTAAATTTGTTTTGAAAAAAGAATTATTATTCTACAGAAAAAGGTGACGGCAGCACCAACTCCTCGTATAGACGCTTCACCACGTGCCAGTCTTCGTACATAAGATGGGGAACCGGAAGACATACGTGCATCTGACCTAGGGGCAAAACCAGAAATTAGGATTGAGGAGGCCAAAGTGTAGAAAATAACTTGTTAGAAGGGTTAAATTTGAATTTTTGCTGATTTTACATGGTGAAAATTTGTGTGCAATATGTGTGTGACCATAACATAGGGGGGCCTGGCCCTCCTCAGCCCCCCTGGCTGGGCCCCTTATCTGACCACAACCCTCTGGTACGTATGGTGGCCAACCCCATGCGCGCGGCTCCAGCTCAGCGCGGTACCGGCGGGCCCTAGGAGCTGCTCCAAACCATACCAAAAAAAAACAGAGCAGACCGGAGACCGGAGACCGGAGCCCAAACGCCCACATGATACCATACCAAAGGCGGCGGGCACCGTATGTGGGCATTTGGGCTACTCCTACGCGGCTCCTCTTGTGCAAAAAGAGATATGGTTAGCTCCCGACACATACAAATGAAGCCCCAGGTTAGATAACAGGATTTAATTTGTATAATCGGGGAAGAAAAATAAAAGATTTTGGTTGACATCATGTTTAAGAGTGTGACCTTGAATAAGGTAAGCCTCATTGATCAAAGCGCGAGGTGTTTGGATAAAAGATATGTTAAGATCTTCCAAAGCCTCGAGTTTTGTCGCAATGTGGGTGATAAGAGAGTTACACTCGATAGGACTGGACATCCTAAAATTTTCTAACTGTTGCGCAATCAAAGGTTGAACAGGAGAAACACGAGTTTTCTTTACTATGGCATTAAGGAGCTTAAGCTCATCATTTCGCACAGGCCTAACATAGTAACATCATCTCTAGGAAATAAAGAAACAACAAGCCACTTGTGCATGAGCATCAAAGAAGGATTAAGGATATCCTTGCAGCGAGGCGAAAACTTTTCAACAACAGGTTGGCCTGATATGCTCTCCCAGAAAGAATGACGATTAAAGGCATGGAGAGCATGATCGAGGTCAACCACACACTTCTTACTGAAGCCAAGAAACAAACTGAAATCTGCCCAAGTAAATTGGTATTCATTCCCAAAGAATCCGAAAGAAATATCATTGTCTACTTCTCGCAAGGTGCAAAAAAATTGAATGGTGAGAAGGCGGGAAGCTTCTTCCGAGATAGGAATGAACTTGTCCCATCCAATTACACGCCAAATGGTAGTGAACTCGACATCCATACCTATGCGCTCGAGGAGGTCCATGTTGAAGGCTCGGGTGTGAACGGAGACTCGGTCCACGATGAGTGCATAGGCCTGCATCTCTCATCCGTCATGTAGGTCACTCAGCATCCACCTCCATGGGTTGTGGTTCCAACCACGCATTTGTTGAGCACCCTCCTTCTCGTGTGTGGAGCTTGGCGTGACACCACCGGAGTGAGGGTTGCTTCCACTTCCATTAGAGCAGCTTGAGCTTGCTCTCGTCATCTTCTGGAGTGCACTGTATAGCCTCCGGCCCATGCCCTTCATGATGGCAAAAGCAAAAACAACAAAACTCGCACATGGGTTATGTTAGTGAAAATAAGCAATATGAACAACCTGCGGACACAAACCGTGGAGAGCTCGGGCAAGGCAAGGCAAGGGAGCACAACGAACTTACACGAGCGTGAGCGAGAGTGAGGGCGAGTGCACGAGGAAGCAAGAGCTTGAGCAAGAATGAGAGAGAAAGTGAAGAAGAAAGAGTTGTGAGTTAAAGAGATGGAGCATAAAACAGTCGAAAAGGGGGAGATGACATTGGAGATGGAGAGAGGATGTTGATGAATGAGTGTGTGTTGTGAGAGCTCTCTACCCCCTCTATTTATACTAGGGGAGGACGGTTCCCAGCGCTCCACACATGGAAACTCCTCTTGGCGCGAAGAGGAAGACGCGGGAAGCTGTTGACGGTCCTTATAACATAAAATCCGACCGTCACTAGGCTCAGAAACCAATAAAGATCAAGGCATAACTTAGACATTAGTATTCAAATAATAGTATACCATGCATATCTGGAATATATTTGAGTACAGGGACTACGGTGCAAAAGATGGACGAAATTGGGCACAGGCCCTGGTCGGCCGACCTGGCTAGGTCGGGCGACCTGGCCTGAGCCCCGATCAAGCCCATTTCTCACACAGGTCAAAAAGCACACTAAGGAAGGATCTTGAACGTTGATTCATGGTCGGTGGAAGTTAAGGGTGAAGGATGAGCCACATGTCCATCACATGGATTGAAGGGCCCACAACCAGAGACAAATGTACCCAAACCGACAGAACCCAACTGGAACCGACCTTAGGACCCACATGTAAGCCTCCCAGAGGAAGGTGGGCCCTAATGGCGGTTATGGGGGGTCGGCCGACCCAGCCAGGTCGGCCGATCCCGGCGTGCGTCCGACTCGGCCCTCCTTTGACCTACAACTGTAAACCGCCATGGAGAGTACATCTGAGCCGTGAAGCGCTGAAGACGGTGGATCAAGGGTCGGCCGACCTTGGGGATTCGGCCGACCTGGGCCCACCTCCCAACTGCCTCAACCGCCTCTAGCTGACTCCAACCGCCTTTGTGATGCTACAAATACCTGCAAAGGGCGCCGTACTCAACACACACCAGAAGAAGAGCTCTCCTTTGCTACAAGCTTAGTCTTAGTCTTAGTAGTCTTAGTCATAGTGTTAGATCTTCTGAAGGGCTTTCGGAGGAGTCTTGGTAAGTTCTAGAGTTCAGTTCTTGTATTCTCTTACTTACTTGTAATACTCTGAGCTTAATGGATATACCTTCATACTTATGTTGTATGCCTCAGTTATACCTTATCTACTTAGTATATACTGCTTATGTCTTACACCTCAATCAAGTGAATGTATGCTATGACATTGGCTCAATATGCCTTTCGGTTGCTCTATTTATTAACGTGATAGATAGAGTTGTATCTCGTATTGCAAACATGGTGTTTGGGATATGGAATACTATTGAGGGTACCGCTGCCCCACGGATTAGTAGAGGTAGGCGGCAGGTGGTGACAGCCCTGTCCGTCCTTTGTAATCCTCCACGTATGGGAGTGGGTATTAGGCCTTTATGATAAGACGTCCTACTGTCGTCCCTTGATGAGGGAACCACTGGATACCTCGATTTGTCCTCTTGCATACGATCATTGAATGAGCTTGTATAGGGTATTGTAGTATATCCAAGTTCCATAAGCATGATGCCAATGAACCCTTATTAATCTTCACTAATGTACTATACTAACTAAGACTAACATAATGATGAGCAATGAACTTCTGTGTGTCAACCCACTCATTCACTTCTATATCATTTAACCCTGTTTAGAGTATTGGATGGCACATCTCTCTTTTAACTAAATGCTTTCCCTGCGGATAAATAAATAACGATACCTTGGAATACTCCCAGGTGAAATGCTACAACGTACTTCTGTGCGCTTGTAGAATATCTGTAACGTCTAGATTTACGATAAAATATCTAGATTTACTACTCTAAGTAGTGATGCTAAGAAATACCAACAAGCATTTCTGGCGCCGTTGCCGGGGAAAGCAGTGGTTAAAGAGATTTGAACATCCATGCATTTCGTGCAACAAAATTAATTGCCAGTAATCTAGCAGGTTTACCCTTTTTGCTCTGTTTCTCTGTGATGTGAAACAGGGTAGTGTATGACTGGTTTCCAATTACCATCCAACTACGTCGAGAACCCGAATACCATAGGAAGGAGGGTACGTTCTCGTGTCGTAATCCCTCAGGTGTTCTTGTCGGAAACCGAACCAGTCATCGGAGAATCCTCCAACCAAGGAGAACAACCCGTTCCCGTAGCACCCCAACCGGAAGAAGCCATGGCCGATAGGACCATTCGTGACTACTCCGCTCCGTCCGCTGCCCAGATCCCTACGGGTCCAGCAGTGGAAGTGGGGGATCATGCTTTTGAGCTGAAGGCTCCGCTTATCAACATGGTGCAGGCTAGCCCCTTTTGTGGGAAAGCCAATGAGGACGCCAGTGCTCACCTGCAGCACTTCCTGGAGGTGTGCAGTACCATCACCATCCGAGGGGTGGATCAAGAGGCCATCAGGCTCCGTTTATTCCCGTTCTCGCTGCTGGGTAGAGCCAAACAATGGTTCTATTCCAACCGTGAGGCGGTGAATACATGGATCAAGTGTTCCAACGCCTTTTTGGCAAAGTTTTTCCCCATTGGGAAAACCAATGCCCTTCGGAGAAGAATTTCCAGCTTTCAGCAAGAGTCCGGGGAGACGGTCCCGGAAGCGTGGGATCGCTTTCAGGATTACATTCTGGCGTGCCCCCACCATGGCATGCAAGAGTGGCTCCTGCTTCAGAACTTCTACCATGGGCTGTCCCAAACAGCCCGTGAACACATGTATGCTGCTGCTGGAGGGGCATTCCTCTCCTTGACTGTGAACGCCGCCAAGCTTCTCATTGAGAAGATGGTGTCAAACCAATCCTGGAATGACGACCGTCTTCAGGGACGCAAATGCGGTATGCACACCGTAAAGGAGGTGGACATGCTGGCCGCCAAGATGGATCTCATTATGAAGCGCCTTGATGACCGCACCAAGGATGGAGGCGCCGACAACGAAGGGCCACTGGACTCACACATGACGTGTGAAGTCTGTGGAGAAACTGGCCACTCGGGGAACAACTGCCCCGAGACACAAGAGGAGGTACAGTTCATGAACGGCAACAACGGGTACCGGCCTCAAGGGAACTGGAATCAACAACGCCCATTTTACCAGGGAGGTAACAATAATAACTCTTTCTCCAATCAACCTTCCCTTAAAGATCTTGTCCTTGGTCAGGCCAAGATTAATGAGTCTATTTCCAAGAGGCTTGCTGTTAATGATAAGGCTCTGGAGGGCATAAACTCTAAAATAGAAAGTTTGTCCTCCACCTTCCAAAGCCAGCTGAGTTTTAATAAGATGTTAGAAACCCAATTAGCTCAGTTAGCTGCCGCTGTTCCGTCTGGTGATAAGGGGTGAATTCCCGGACAACTGGATTCGTCCTTTGAAAATGTCAAGGCTGTGTCCACGAGGAGCGGCAAGGCTACTCGGGCCCCGGTTCACCCAAACCATGCAGGGAAAACAGCAGCACCAAGAAAGGAGATCCCCACAGTGGAAGAAGAGCCAGAAGGCAAACTTGCACCAGCTGGACAGACCGCGCCGCATGAGTTCTACGACTCCAACGTCTTGCCATTCCCGCAGCATCAAAAGAAACCATCCGCGGACGAGCAATTCGCCAGGTTCGTAGAAGTTATACAAAAATTGAATATACATGTGCCTTTGCTGGATGCTATGCAGGTACCGACTTATGCAAAGTACTTGAGGGACATTCTCAACAACAAACGTCCACTCCCAAGTACCGAGGTCGTAAAGCTGACTGAGGAGTGCAGCGTAGCGATCCTAAATAAAGTCCCGGAGAAGAAGAAGGATCCAGGATGTCCCACTATCACATGTACAATCGGGACACAACACTTTGAGCATGCACTCTGTGATCTAGGGGCAAGTGTCAGCGTAATGCCAAAGGTAGTTTTTGACCACCTTAACTATACTACCTTGTCTCCTACTCCCATGAGACTGCAGTTGGCCGATTCCACGGTTCGCTACCTGGAGGGGATAGCCGAGGACATTCCGGTGCGCATCCGGGATCGCTTCGTTCCTGTCAACTTCGTGGTACTGGACATGGACGTGAGCAACGATTTGTCGCTCATCCTTGGGCGACCCTTCTTGAGCACAACAGACGCTCACATTAATGTGGGTGCTGGAGAGATCCAGCTCAACATTAATGGAAGGAAGGAGAAGTTTGAGTTCAGGCCAAAGGTGGAGCAATGCTCCATGATCAAGATCAAGTATGAGAGAAACAGTCAGAACGTCAAAGAGGTGGAAGTGACACCTCCAGAGAAAGACAGCCTAATTAAGTTCATGGAGAAGTTCTGGGAGAAGGATTTCCCCATCCGGTATTATGCAAAACACAACAAGAAGCCTACACGAGGCGCAAAAGCACAGACAAAGAAAACACCGGAACAAGCTGTCGACTGCTAGAAAAAGGGAAAAAAGGTATGGCGGGTTAAATCATCTGTATCCTCATCTCCAGGGTCAGATGCTGCTTTGTCAAGTTGAATCCTACAAAGGAGACATCTTCGCTCGACGACGTAAAACATGAGTCCTGCGCCGACAGGTACATCGGTGCTAATAGACTAGCTTAGGGGAGGCCCCTCAATAAGGTAAGATCAGGTAAGCATTGTTGAATAATTTTTTTAGTTCAAATAAAGTTAGTAAATGAGAGCCATCCTTGATAATCCCTTAAATGTTTTAAGTCCATGCTTAAATCTTTTCCTTTGGATATGATGAAAAGTTGCTCTTATTTCTCTCTTGTACCTATGTTTCAACCTGTTATTCTCTTAAGTTTTGAGTTTGCTGGTTGAGCATGATCTTTTCTGTTATCTTGTCTATCTGTGGGTAGCATAAGCACGCTCTGGTCTAGGTTGTTGTTAGCTAAGATATGATAAGACCTGAGTGCCCTAAGATCTTACTAAGCTGGACTTGATAACCGGAGTTTTCTCTTTTAAAATAAAACAAAGAGTTCCTTATGGTGATTAAATTCCCTACCAAAGCTCATAATGTTTTAAACCCCTACATAAGCAACTTGTTTTGCAATGAGTTTTGTCAAGGTCACTGTGATTCTTAGAGATTTACTTCATGCTTTTAAAACCAAGATCACGTACACACCACCATATACATGTTATACTTCTATTCTGGAAGTAAACATAACACCCATCCATCCACACAATAAAAGCTCTACATAAGGTTTGGTACTCTTCCCTAACTTTATTGCAAAAAGAGACATGGAGCTTATGAAAAAAAAGAGAGAGAGCAAATGAAGGCTCTTGGTTCAAAAATAAAGCCATGTCTCTAAAAGCAACTTTATAAAAAGGGGAAGAAGGACCTATAAAAAAAAGAAGGGCTATCATTTGCTATGCCATTCACACATATGCACATCTTGGTTTGAAGGTATGATTTATTTCTTCTTGAATCCTAATTTTGACTTTACAATATGTGCATTGCAAGTATGCAATATAGCTCTCCTAGCACAAGCTCCACTCCAATGAGTGACATGAGAGTTGAGAGAGGGAATTGGTAAGGAAATATGCCATGAGTGACTTGAGAGTACCACCTAAGAAACTCCACCTTTTGAAAATCCCAAAACCTCCGGTTTGATTGTCAAGCAAGGTAGAAGGAAAGGTGCTTGGTCTAAGTCGTTCTAGCCATCAACCGCCCAAGACAATGAGAAGCTACAAGCCCCATGAAAGGCCAAGGTAATAAGGGAAGTTTATTTTACCAGCTTATTCAATCCTTGGTAGAATATCTTGTTGAACCACTGGTACTTTTGAGGAGTAATGAGGAAGCAACTCCTGATCCACTGAGCCTAAAAGTTCTAATCTTTGCTCAGGACGAGCAAGGGTTAAGCTTGGGGGAGTTGTTGACGGTCCTTATAACATAAAATCCGACCGTCACTAGGCTCAGAAACCAATAAAGATCAAGGCATAACTTAGACATTAGTATTCAAATAATAGTATACCATGCATATCTGGAATATATTTGAGTACAGGGACTACGGTGCAAAAGATGGACGAAATTGGGCACAGGCCCTGGTCGGCCGACCTGGCTAGGTCGGGCGACCTGGCCTGAGCCCCGATCAAGCCCATTTCTCACACAGGTCAAAAAGCACACTAAGGAAGGATCTTGAACGTTGATTCATGGTCGGTGGAAGTTAAGGGTGAAGGATGAGCCACATGTCCATCACATGGATTGAAGGGCCCACAACCAGAGACAAATGTACCCAAACCGATAGAACCCAACTGGAACCGACCTTAGGACCCACATGTAAGCCTCCCAGAGGAAGGTGGGCCCTAATGGCGGTTATGGGGGGTCGGCCGACCCAGCCAGGTCGACCGATCCTGGCGTGCGTCCGACTCGGCCCTCCTTTGTACTACAACTGTAAACCGCCATGCTACAAATACCTGCAAAGGGCGCCGTACTCAACACACACCAGAAGAAGAGCTCTCCTTTGCTACAAGCTTAGTCTTAGTCTTAGTAGTCTTAGTCATAGTGTTAGATCTTCTGAAGGGCTTCCGGAGGAGTCTTGGTAAGTTCTAGAGTTCAGTTCTTGTATTCT
The DNA here is from genome assembly GCA_004135705.1 of Alloteropsis semialata. Lineage (NCBI taxonomy): Eukaryota > Viridiplantae > Streptophyta > Magnoliopsida > Poales > Poaceae > Alloteropsis > Alloteropsis semialata. The sequence continues at coordinate 2,714,340 of CM014278.1, forward strand.
TTTACTTACTTGTAATACTCTGAGCTTAATGGAAATACCTTCATACTTATGTTGTATGCCTCAGTTATATCTTATCCACTTAGTATATACTACTTATGTCTTACACCTCAATCAAGCGAATGTATGCTATGACATTGGCTCAATATGCCTTTCGGTTGCTCTATTTATTAACGTGATAGATAGAGTTGTATCTCGTATTGCAAACATGGTGTTTGGGATATGGAATACTATTGAGGGTACCGCTGCCCCACGGATTAGTAGAGGTAGGCGGCAGGTGGTGACAGCCCTGTCCGTCCTTTGTAATCCTCCACGTACGGGAGTGGGTATTAGGCCTTTATGATAAGACGTCCTACTGTCGTCCCTTGATGAGGGAACTACTGGATACCTCGATTTGTCCTCTTGCATATGATCATTGAATGAGCTTGTATAGGGTATTGTAGTATATCCAAGTTCCATAAGCATGATGCCAATGAACCCTTATTAATTTTCACTAATGTACTATACTAACTAAGACTAACATAATGATGAGTAATGAACTTCTGTGTGTCAACCCACTCATTCACTTCTATATCATTTACCCCTGTTTAGATTATGGTACATTAATATTGTTGTACGTAAGAGCATTGGATGGCACATCTCTCTTTTAACTAAATGCTTTCCCTGCAGATAAACAAATAACGATACTCTGGAATACTCCCGGGTGAAATGCTACAACGTACTTCTGTGCGCTTGTAGAATATCTGTAACGTCTAGATTTACGATGAAGTATCTCTAGTACCATTACTACTCTAAGTAGTGATGCTAAGAAATACCAACAGAAGCCTTGTCGCCAAGGATTGGCGCCAAAGGAACCTGTCCAGGTTCGACCAAACCCTGGCGGGAACCTTTCGCACTCTCCTTCCTCTGGTGGATGGCAGGTGGGTCCAAGGTCCCTCTGAGGTCAGTTTCCCCGAGGGTTGGCCCATGTATGACTGATAGGTGGGTTCTCTTTGTCCTTATGCTTTATTCGTCGTTCGAGCATGTTTTCCCTCTTTGTAGTCTTATGTTCCTTTAAGACCTTTAAGAAGGATCTCTACAAAAAATATATTAAGAAATAATTAGTGCCAACTTTCACTAGACCATACAAAAAGCTAAGAGCCCACTAGGCTTCATTTGTGGAGTACAAGTTATTGGAACTTGGAAAGAAGCAAAGACAAATGAACAAACTAATTCTGTGTAGAAAGAATACCATCAACATCTCGGGCAAGGGGGCTACGCTGCAACAATTCCGACATGGGAGAAGATGGAGCAAGACCTACATTATAGAGGTATCACACCAGCGACAACTATAAAGTGGCCCGAGTGCTTACAACATTGTTATTATGCCCATGGCGGATCATTTGACACGAAGTTAGGGAAGTGTATTTTTGGCTGGGAGATACAAGTAGTAGCACAGAGACTTTTGCAGGCCATAATAGCAGTTGAGCAAGGAGTGTTCCACCCAGACAGAGAAAAGGATAAGCTTACATATGCCCTAATGAATCCCGAGCATCCTGGATAGATGTGAGGCAAAGGAATGCTTCCATGGAAGTACGGGTTTTCCGACTGCATTCAGTCTTACAGAAGTTGCAACAGAAGAAGAAGGAACGAGGAGTCAAAGAAGATGCGGCGAGTTGAGGAAATGATATTGCAGAATGAACAAAGAATAGGGAAGGTTCAACAATAACTGGACATAGCACTTAGCGCTCAGCAGCAAAGCCGTGGATCCGTTGGCGCTCCTGTGGACAAGGTTAGCCCTGCCAAGTAGCATCGAAGCAGTTGCGTGTCCACAGGCATCCCAGATGCTGAAGTCCAGCACTACCCCTTTGACGATATCAGCCTATGGACACCCTCTGAGTTGCACTGTCCATTCAAGAACTTAACATTCAAGGTGACGTATGATGTTTCTTTTGCCGGCTAACGAAGGAGATCTCTACCATGGATGGCAAATACCCATTGGCTATGCTAGAGTTGGAGTGGAGCAGGTCTGCGGAGGGTGTGTATCACTCAAGCTTGACATTCCTGGAGGTGTGTTAACGCCGAAAAAGTCAGGCATTGACTTTCTAGAAACAACACTGTGGCCTGGAAGATTTGCTTGAACTTCAGTGCAGGTCCAAAATCTTGAGGTTCATGGTGTGCCAGTCAATTTGACATGAAATTGACAAGGTAAAATTTAATCAGTAATTTCAAGGGAACTCATCGGCCAAAGCCCCAATTTGTTCCAGGAATCGGATCAACACAAAAGGGAGTCCGATGCAAGTATGAACCATCGGCCTTGAGTCTGAATCGTGATGATAACTGATAATGAAATAAGCTATCGACTATAAGAGCCGATTTGGAAATAAATTAAATATAATCATGTTCTTTATTACACATATTTCTAAAGGCTTGAATAAACTAAAATCGGTTCACTAATAATCGGATCGGACCTAACCGAGACAACGTTGATAGCAGGGCACTAATTTAGCCTATTCATTCCGATGGATCTATATGCTTTGAAGAACTTGTTTAAATCTAATCCATTTGCGACTTGATAATTGAATCTAAATTAGCTATGTAAACAAGAAAATCAACAGATGCATCACAAAGTATGACAAAAAAATAATTGTAAGCAAATAGATCTTGAACATATGTAAGCCGATGAGATAAATAACAAGCCACGATAAGGGGTGAGCGGTCTAAGCGAAGAAGAGCGATACACTTCAATATAAAGCTTAGGACAAACTCGATAAATTGATGAATTATCTAAACGTAGAAGGGCGATGCACCTCAATCTAAAGCCTAGAATAATTCGATAGATGTCGCACTTACAGGCAAACCGGAGATCAAGATGATGCAGCCCCGCTTGCTGAAGAACTCGACGAAAAGGGTTTGTTGGCACAAGAGCTGAAAATTTGGTTGTATTGATGGTTGTGTGAACACTCTTTACAATGGCGCAAGGTTTATATTTATACCCTGAAAATCTAACTAATCCTTGTCGGATACGACAATATTTCTAATTTATTTAAAGCAAATCTAATCTAAACTACCAAAAGAATTACAACTGCCGCAAAACTAGGCCTTGGAGAAGCTTCCGGACACGCGTCTTCCCTGTAGTCATAAATGCTTTGGCCTCATATCACCGTGTCCGATCAAGACTTATCAGAATACCCTTAATAGGAATTGGACTTGCCAAAATCATAATCAGATTCAGTCCCATCATTAGAATCAGATCGGCTACAACCTTGCTTTCGCCACCATCGGCTTCATCAGAGATCAACATTTTCCTCTTTGTCAGCCAAGTTAAAATCTGGTGTCAACATATGCCCCCCAATTTTAGGATAAAATATTATTCTGTTCCAAAATTCTTCAAGCAAATTTTCACAGGGCAACATCCTCGATCCCTGCACGGGTGCGGCAGAGATCGACAATACCCTGAAAATCTAACTAATCCTTGTCGGATCAATAGCAGGGATCTGTGCTTCTTTCACTGTTGAAATCCTCGATCCCTGCACGGGTGCGGCACCTCGATCTCTGGGTGGTTCCTTCCCCTATAAGCCTTATAAATACCAGACACGGATCGTCTTCTTCCTCCTCCGTTGACATCTGCTAACAAGCTTGAGCTCTCCGTCACCGCCATCCCCCAAATCTTTGTGCGGCAATCCTGAATCACCATTTACAAAGCTTTCACCGCAATCTTGGTAAGGACTTCATCCACATATGATTCATGCCCCCATCTGAGTTATAATTGATCTTTTCTGATTCCTTTTCAAACTTTCTCATCTCAGGTCACTGTTCCTTTTAGATCTATCAATGGCGACTGAAGATAAAGCCACGAGCACCCATATCCCTGAGGTAAGAAATTGCTATTGATCCCTACATTTCCCTTCCAAGATAACATCATCATACCGGTCTCTCATCTCCGATCGGCCTACTACCTAGGTCCGACGGGCAACACCGATCCGACCGACTTCATCAACCTGGAATTAGAACAGATCCCTTTCACAGGGTCAAACTTGCAAACCTCTGATTGGACAAACTCTTTTCGATCGTGGCCGAGCAGCATTCCAGGATGGCGAGACTGGCTTCTCAGGGTCCATGCAGCCAAATCGGTCTTTTGGGACAAAAAAGAAATAGATCAATGCATCACTTTGTCTCTCGCCGATATGGCCAAGGATGAAAATCTACTAGCCTCCACCTCATTATTTTTGTCTGCCCTGAATGCTTACCTCTTCGGTCATGCCCCGATGACCCCAACACTAATGGACGTCCACATGTTGACTGGCCTCAATACCACAATTGCTTCAAACCCAAGAAAGCTCCTAGGCCAACTTGACCATAAGTTGATTAGCTCAGGCTCTAAAGGGTGGAAAAAATACATCTCCGATAACTGCAAGACTGACACTGTGACTAACAGATTACACACAGCCTTTCTCAACATGTGGCTCGAACGATTCGTATTCTGCGGGGCTACCGTCGGTGCTACAAGCAATATGCAACCGATTGCAGAAGTCTTGGCACGTGGTGGATCTGTACCTCTTGGCTGTCTCCTCCTCGGAGTTGTTTATCACCTCCTTCATCAAGTGGCATCCAAGCTATCAGCAGGTCAACCCGTCGGCCATATCGGAGGTCCATGGTGGTTCATCCAGCTCTGGCTGCATACCCAGTTCCGATTCGCTCTGCATCGGAACTTTAAAAACCATCAATTCCCAGCCTTCTATACAGAAGAAGAAGATGCAGTCACACGCCGATGCATGTCTTTTGGTGAAGCGGCATTGGCTTGCCTAGGATCAAAGCTTGAACCAAACATCATGGCCAGTTTCTTCGAAATTATTATGGCATCGCATCAGAGTTCTTGCATTACTTCCCATATGAAGATGTCGATCGAGAATATGAGCTGCCCCTCTTTAACATCCTCAATGACCTCGAATCGGTCGTCCCTATGCTCATGTCATTCAATACCCCTGCCATCCTCGGGAGTAATATATCATATGGCCGCAAGAGTTATTCATATGAAATCTATAGTCCATCGGTTGCATCCCAGCAGCTAGGCTTCGGACAACTGCCAATCAGCTTGTACTTTGCCGACAAAATAAATCATCGAGAATCTGTGACAACCGATTTGGAAATGGATAGGATTCTGGCATTGGCTCCTGAGACCGATTACAAAATGAATGAGTGGTTATGCGCAAGTTTTCAATCTAAGCTTTTCAAAACTTGGTGGAGAGAATGGGCCACACATCTTTTCAGAGTACCTTCGTTCACCTATTGTAGTCTCATCGACCCAAGTTATCAAGTATTAGAGAACCCGGTGAGTCTTCTAATCAGCATCCCTCTTCTTTTACCCCCTTAAAAATTTCAAATTCTCACTCTATGCTTTTGTCAGCCGGATGAGATAGATATTACAACTGTGAGTCGGAGCGGGAGACCGATTTAATATGTAGTAAACATTCCTACTCCCCAAATCGGCTCCAACGTGCTATCTTTGGCTGACATCATGAAGGGTGGCCTCAAACGAAAATCTTCCATCAAAATCACTTCTTCAAAGAAAAAGAAATCAGATCAACCTAAGGTATGAACCCGATTCTTACTCTCAAATTTCCTTAATTGCAACTTGAATAATCAATATCCTGATTATACAGATTATCGGCATGAGGGGAAAAATCCTTGGCCAATCGACCTCCAAGGGCATCGAACAAACTGCGGAGGCTGCAAAGATGCTTATCTGCACAGTAGCGGTAACGATCTGATTGCATCTTCTCTTAATTTTTTTTCAAATCAAACAACTCTTAACAAAATTACTCCACGAAACAAATATTCCTCTCCCTGATCCGCAATCGGTTCAAACCCCGGAGACACATATCGAATCGATTCAACAGGTGATTTTCTCATAAAAATCAATTTCAAATTATCATAATCCACATTCTGACCGATCCAACTGTAGGTTTCTCCTCGCGCCATTCTCCAGACCATTATTTAAGAATCAATCGGATACACGCAATTGGAGACAGGCGTCGGTCAATCTAATCAGCCAATTATTTAGCCAATCATCCTTTCTCCGATGGCACCAATATCTCCCCAAGCACCCCAAATCGAACAACCCGCCATAATCCCTGCTGCATTGATTACTGAAATAATCCCCGATTATATCCGGGAAGGCCAATTCAAATTGGTATCCACCGATTCCTTGCATCAATATTTTCAGAATAACTTGTATTTATTCAATATTTTATTTCAGGCACAAGATTCACCGGTAGTTAGCCTCACGTCAATCGACTTGGACGCTTCAATCGGAGACAAAGAAATTAGCTCTATACACTCTGCTGAGGGCATCTTCGATCAAGTTAAGGCGAAGCTTCAAGACATGCTGGTTCATCTCAACAAGAGCATCGCCGTCTTGGTGGAAGACGCTGAGCTGTTTCGCCAACTGTTCAAAGAACTAAAAGACCATCTTCCATCAGAGCTAGAAAGCGCTATCATCCCAGATGCGTTCATCGAAGGCCATCAGCCTCAAGTGCTTGCTACTCGTCATCGGATATCAGAACAGTTCACTCAGTAGGTCCTCATCAAAAAGAGAGACGAGGGCAAGCAGAGCCTCAAAATGATGCAATCCCAAATCAAATCCTTAGAAGCCAAACCAAATCAGCTAAAAGATCGGATTCAACAGCTACAAATAGTTGAAGCCGATTTGATCAAGAAACTTGAGGAGGTGCGCCAAGAGATCTCCAATACCCAAAGCGAACTCAGTTTGATTCCGGCAATCATCGCCTCGGCCAAGGAAGAGATGAAGAAACATCTAGCCAAAGTGCCCCAAGTTCATAAGAGCATCAAAACTGTGCCTGACTCTGATGTGGATGATTTGCAGGCAATCCAAAATGTTGACGACATTTTGCCTGCACGCGATAGAAATGACCCAGAAATACCTGTGATCACTGTAAACATTTACACTTGCATGTCACACTGGTCCGATGACTTCGATCATCGATGAACTCATTTAAGTTGTAAATATTTTTGCACTAGAGGCGATACATATCGCATCGGCTTCCTTTAATCGGCATCGTTTTAGATCATCGGCTTTATGAATCAACCCAAATATTTGGGTAATATTTCTTCAAATATTTTTCATTAAGTGCTTTAGGGAACTCTTCTCATTCCAACGTTTCCAAAATGTACGCATTACCAGAAACACACCGATTCACTCGATAGGGTCCTTCCCAATTAGGTGACTATTTTCCGAACTTAGAACTTTTAGTCCCTATCGGCAAAATCAGCTTCCAAACCAATTCTCCATGAATAAACTCCTTGGGTTTAACCTTTTTTATCATAATGCCTAGCAACTCGCGCTTTATTACTCTCAATATTTTCTAATGCTCTTAAGCGGGTTTCAGCCAAATCGTCCAACTCAAAATTCATTAAACTTTTATATTCATCGCCAGTCAGGTTATCCTGTTCCGATATGCGCCTTGATCCGATTTTGACCTCCCAAGGCAAAACAGTCTCATATCCATAAACCAAATGATATGGAGACAAGTTAGTAGATCCATGACACGCCATCGATAAGCCTATAACAATTCGGTCAACGTTAAATGCCACCGCCTTGGTTGTTCATCAATCTTGCGATTTAATGATTTAGATTGCTTTTGTTTGACACCTCTGCTTGACCATTGGCTTGAGCATAATAAGGAGAAGAATTTAACAATTTGATTCCCATACTAGCAGCAAACCCTTGAAATTCAACAAACATAAACATAGTCCCTTGATCGGTAGTAATAGTTTGAGGAATTCCAAACCGATAAATCATATGTTCTTTGACGAAATCCACCATATTCTTTGAATTAGCAATCTTCAAAGGAATCGCCTCAGCCCATTTAGTGAAAAATATGAATTTATGACCTTTACTCGATGATGGATAAATTTGTCCGATCAAATCAATTGCCCACCCTCTAAAAGGCCATGGCTTCACAATCGGATTCATGGCCGATGCAGGAGCTTTCTGCACATTCCCAAACCTTTGGCATTCTTGGCACCCTTTATAATATTCAAAACAATATGCTAAAAATGCTGGCAAAAAACAACCCATTTTTCTGATCACTCATTTCATTTTATAAGCCGATTGATGTGCACCACAAACTCCTTCATGCACCTCATCCATCATATCTTTAGATTCTGATTTACTTAGACATCAGAGTAAAACACCATCAATCATTTTATAATATAATTGATCATCAAGCAAAACATACTTAACAGCCATGAATCTCAATTTTCTAGAAACCTTCTATGATGGATTCTTGAGATAATTTATAATATCATATCTCGAATCTCTGATCTCTGGTTCTATCGTCATAATCTCTTGAAAACGCCGATAGTCAGAAGCGGCCTGCGCTAGATTGTTAGCCTCTTGATTCTGTGCTTTGGGCATATGTTCAATATTAACCATCACAAATTCGTTCAACAATCGTCTGCATTCCTCAAAATACTCAATCAAAATATCATCTTTGCATTCATATTTGCTGATTAATTGATTGACCATAATTGAGAATCTCCAAATATCTCAATAGCTTCAGCTCCAATTTTCAATAGTAATTTTAGTCCTTTAAGCAACGCTTTATATTCAACTCTATTATTTGTAAAACTTGGATCCATAGGATAACTGAACTCAAAATTTGCCCCCCGAGGCGATATAATAACTATCCCGATGCCACATTCTTGACCACACGAAGAACTGTCAAAGAAAAATGTCCATGGCATCGGATCAATCACTTTTACCTCATCTCCGATGTGTTGAGTTACAAAATCAGCCATTACTTGTCCCTTCGCCGCTTTAGCTGATTCATACCTCAAATCAAACTCCGACAAGGCCAATACCCATTTCCCAATTCTTCCTCTCAAAATTGGCATGCATAACATATAATTAATAGGCGTAGACTTTCTGGAAACAACACTGTGGCCTGGAAGATTTGCTTGAACTTCAGTACAGGTCCAAAATCTTGAGGTTCGCGGTGTGCCAGTCAATTTGACCTGAAATTAACAAGGTAAAATTTAATTAGTAATTTCAAGGGAACTCATCGGCCAAAGCCCCGATTTGTTCTAGGAATCGGATCAACACAAAAGGGAGTCTGACGCAAGTATGAATCATCGGCCTTGAGTCTAAATCGTGATGATATAACTGATAATGAAATAAGCCATCGACTATAAGAGCCGATTTGGGAATAAATTAAATCTAATCATGTTCTTTATTACACATATTTTGAAAGGCTTGAATAAACTAAAGTCGGTGTCACTAACAATCGGATCGGACCTAACCAAGACAGCGTTGATAGCAGGGCACTAATTTAGCCTATTTACTCCAATGCTTTAAAGAACTTGTTTAAATCTAATCTATTTGTGACTTGATAATTGAATCTAAATCAGCTATGTAAACAAGAAAATCAACAAATCTATCGCAAAGTATGACGAAAAAATAATTGTAAGCAAAATAGATCTTGAACAGATGTAAGCGGATGAGATAAAATAACAAGCCACGATAAGGGGTGAGCAATCTAAATGAAGAAGAGCGATATGCTTCAATCTAAAGCTTAGAACAACTCGATAAATTGATGAATTATCTAAACGAAGAAGGGTGATGCGCCTCAATCTAAAGCCTAGAATAATTCAATAGGTGTCGCACTGAAAGGCAAACCGGAGACAAAGATGATGCAGCCACGGCTGCTGAAGAACTCGACGAAAAGGTTTTGTTGGCACAAGGGCCAAAAGTTTGGTTGTATTGATGGTTGTGTGAACACTCTTTACAATGGCGCAGGGTTTATATTTATACCCTGGAAATCTAACTAATCCTTGTCGGTTACAACAATATCTCTAATTCATTTAAAGCAAATCTAATCTAAACTACCAAAAGAATTACAACTGCCGCAAAAATAGGCCTTGGAGAAGCTTCCGGACACGCGTCTTCCCCATAGTCGTAAATGCTTCGGCCTCATATCACCGTGTCCGATCAAGACTTATCAGAATACCCTTAATCAGAATCGGACTTGCCAAAATCAGAATTGGATTCAGTCCCATCATTAGAATCGGAGCGGCTACAACCTTGCTTCCGCCACCATCGGCTTCATCAGAGATCAAAATTTTCCTCTTCGTCAGCCAAGTGTCAATAGGTGATGGGGAGAGGACACTACAAGAGGCAGTTCATGGCTATATCCTGTAGGAGAAGCGCTTCATCATCTTAATAGATCAGGGGGCCTTTGTTGTCACCCCATAGCTTAAGGCCATCTATGACACCTTCAAGGGAACCAAGCAACACTCCACCATCTTCCCACAACATTATTTGCCAGTTGTTCCAGCACAAAGGTCTCCATCACCTTCATCTCCAGCACAATGTCTGCCGCCTGAACCTCCGCCGTCAAAGAAAGCTAAGAAAAAGCAAGCCAAGGCACTGCCAAAGCCATCCGCAAAAAGCATCAAAGCAGCAAAAGGAAGCTAAGGCGCTCGCTAAGCTACCATGGGACAAATCTTATGAGGAATGTGTGGAGCATAGTAAGAAAGAGGTTAAAGAGTTCTTCAAAAAGGAGGAGCCCAATAAGAAGGAAATAGTTCCACTTGAGAGGTGTGCTTTTATTATGGGCATGGCTGAAAAAACTCAGAAGAAAGTTTTATCAGACTATGACCGCTCTATTATGAAGTCCTACGAGAAGCAGAAAGGGAGGAGAAGGAGCAACTAAAGCAATAGAGCCAACAGACTGACAAAAGCCAATAGAGAGCCAAGAGCCAATAGTGGCAAGAAGAAATGAAGCGAACAGTTGCTCAGCTTGGAGAGTAGGAGAAGCAAATAGTTGATCCGCTTGTAGTGCTTTCAGAAGGAGATCTTAACATCCTCCAGTTTTGCAAAGAAACAAGATTCACGCCTTCACAAATTCTAGGTCCAAACGAGCACAAAAAAGACTAGCGCTATAGCGACAATGACTCCTGAAAGATGGTCATTTCTATGTGGCTTACTTCTATAGATGTCAAACTCACCCACATGCTACCAAAACAAATGTACCATTAGATGATTGGTACCTTGAGGCATCAAGCAGAGGGCAGAACATGGTCAGAGCAAAGATCAGAGATGATGACTACTTCCATGGCGAGGACTTGATATATCTAGAATTCTCATAAATATACTAGTTATACCATAAGGATATCGTTGACGTCTCTATGAACAGCTGCTAGGTGTTGTAAGTGTTTCATTTTTTCTATTATTATTGTCTCCTATATGTTCTCAACAGATTTATTAAAAAATTGTTTCTTTTAAATTGTATCATGTAGAATGGAGATTGAAGAATGCAGGAAAAACTCATACTTCCACTTGGGCTTTATTGACCCAAAAGTTGTAAACAGGCATATGTTAAAACATCATTATCAAGACACAATTAACAACATTGACAGTAAAAATTTACGTGTATAACATTACAACATAATGATTCTTTTCTTTACAACTTTTGGTGAGTACTTTTACTACCTTGTGAATCTATCATTTTGCCTAACACCATATTATTTCATTTGACGTCAAAAATTTATATAAAACATGCATATAAATAGGTTCCATTGGATATTATTTGTTATAATTCCGGGCAGAGTCATGTTGGTCATTATGGACTCAATGGGCGATTAAAGGACTTGTACCAGCCAATGGTTGACCTCCTACAAAAGTAATTTCCGTCTTCGCACTATATACATCTTTAGATCATTCGAGAATTCTATTTATTTGTTATGGTGTGCAGGTGTTGGAAAAAGTCCCATGCAGAGCAGAAAGGTCCATTCAAGGAAGAACTTTATGTCAAGGGAGACTTTCCAGTAAATACTACTATATCTAGACACATATCATTTCGGTTTTTTCATTTTCATGAATATGTATGTAATGACTTGACCATTTCTCCTATAAAGTGTTATAGGCAGAACGAAGGCACCAATTTATGTGGATACTATGTCTGTGAATTCATGCATGCTCTTGTTGGTGAGAGCACGACTGCCAGTTGATGGGAATTAATGATATGTTTCATTTCAATGGATATCTATATCTATATCTTTATGAGTCACAATAATATTACTTATAGTTTTGTATTAACCACATCTTCAGGTTATGGAAATGAAATGGTATCATACTGTCCGAAAGAGTCAAGGCAGTTCAAGAGGCACTCAGTAGGATTTATATTCGATGAGGTCGTGAACAAGAATGACAAGTTCTACAGGGATGGAAAAGAATGGGATAAAAGGAGTAAATATTAGGCATTTTGTAATATGTGTGTGTGTGTGTGTATATATATATATATATATATATATATGCGCCTTTCAAAACTTGTTGTAAATATATATGTAAGTAAATATTATTAGTGTATATATATGTTATTAGTTAATTAGTTTAATAATTTTTTAGTATAATATGTATATATGAACATATATATTATTATACAGGTATAATAGTATACTTGTATAAAACAAAATAGAAAAAAAACCAAAAAGAAAAAAGAGGACTTTAGTCCTGGTTGGTATCATCAACCCTTTAGTGTATAATCAAAACTATTTAAAAATGTCTATTTAAAAGCTATCTCCGTTACTAATGATTACGATATCAATTTTAATATTACTATTATTGTACCCATATAACTATTTGAAAGTTATCTCTAATATTAATGACTAATGTAATTAATTTAAATAATAAATATATATGAATATTAAATTTAATTTAATAATATAATTTATTTATATATTGATGAAAATATTTTATATACTTTTTATTATTTCATGATAAATGTATATATTTATTTATTAAATATATATTTATCTATAGTTTTATTTAATTTTTATATGATTAATTACTAAAATAATTACCGATAAATGTGACATTGTTAATGATGGGTCTTGTCTACACTTGTTATGTTCTTATACTTCAGAATTTACTTATATAATAATTTTATTATTTAAAAACCTTCAATGAATAAAATAGGTAAATATTGTCTTCTAAATCGAGTAAATATCGAATGCGGATGCGTATCCGCATTTGTACATTCATTTTGTATTCGTATCCGAGAGCATCCGAATTCGTATTGGTATTCGAGTAAAAATATATTAAAAAGTGCTATCCGAATCCGATTCCATGCGTATCCGGTCCGATTCCACCCCTAGTTGTTTCAATTCTTTCTAGCCTTGGGCAGCCAATGGTGATATGCATGCCACACCCTTATTCAATTTAATCAATCAATTTTTAATATAAATAACAAAGGATATTTATTCGCTTACATTGTCCAACCTAAGGCCATCCCTAACCCTGCTAGTAGGATAGTTTCTATAGCATTAATGAGGATGCCATGTAAACAATTTGGTGATGTGGCAAGAGAGTTAAAGAGGTGAGAGAAGAAAATGGTTTCTCATGCAAGAAACCATGTCTACACAAAAACCAAGAAATAAAGTAAGGGGATAGGGTGGGAAAGGAGAGGGAAGAGAGAAGATTGGATAGTGATTTATTTTGAAGCAACTATGCATTGAAGGGGTAGTTTCCATGGTAGTGTCTATATGACATTGCAACTATGAAAACTACATGGTAGTGTCTTGGATTGGGGATGACCTAAGAATGCTTCACTATATACCATGGATTTGGCGTTGCAATTTAATTACTCTCAGGTGACTGCATACACATGTATTGGTGTGTATCGGATTTCGAGGAAACACCATGCGTTGGTATATGTGTTTATGGGAATATAATAGACTAAGACCAGTCTCAATAGGAGTTTCATGAAGAGTTTCATGAATATTAAATACTATGCCACATCAGCAATTTTGCTGATATGGCAAGGTCATTAAGAGATGAGAGAAGGGAGATTTTCATTAGATGTGAGAGAAGTTTCATCCCCATAAAACTCTCTTGGCACGGTTACCTAGTTTATGAGTTTTGGTAACTGTGCAATAAAACTTGCATTGAGATTGGCCTAAGATATTCGATATTCGTATCTTGGCGGTACATCTTGAGGAGGTTGTTTGGGGCTAGCTGTACATGTATACGATTTCACCTATATCAATATTTAGAAATTAGCCTGATTTATGCGTGCGCAACTAAAAAGATCTTATTTCTGCTTATTATTGTTCCCGTGAAGGACTAGACTACTAACATTATATTGTTGGTGTATGCTACAGGGGGAGAGTATATATATAAGGTAGTGACTTACTATTAAATTTAATTCATTTATTATTAGGGCTAGATGTGTCAATTTGGTGAGTTTATGAACATATAACTTTCTTTGTTTTGGTGTGGTCTAATCATCTTAGGGTTAATTTGATTCATGCCATTGTTATTTTGCAAGTATGGAGATATGCTATTAAACTTCTCTCCCCTGAGTTGTGCCTTTTTTTCTACGTATAAGATGCTTTTAGTCCCACTAGCAGCCTTCCGTATTTCTGTATGGACAAAAATACCCCTCATACATCTTTACCCTCCATCCCACTTACTTGCCCCAACGTTATCCACTTCTTCCCAAATCCATTGTTGCCATCCCAACGTTATCCACTTCTCCTTCCCAAATCCATTGTTGCCATCCAGACCTTCCCCAATCCACTCAGTGCTAGCCTCACTCATACGCCTGCTGTCGGCGACGCATGTGTGCATGCCAGGTGAGAGCTCAGAGACGACGCCGAGCACGCAGGACCGGGTGAGGACTTGGCGACGGGGTGGGCCTGGAGGTCGAAGTTCAGGGGAGCGGCGGGGGCTGGACGGCGGCGGCCATGACAGCCGCGTGAGGCCGGGCTGGAGCTCGGCGGCGGCGGCCATCACCGTGCAGCTGCAGGGGCTCAACAGCGGCGGCCATGGCCGGGCAGCGGCAGGGGCTCGACGGCGGCGGCCATGCTTGGGCAGCGGCAGGGGCTTGATGGCGGTCGCAGGCAGCCGCGCTAGGCCGGGACGCAGCTTGACGGCGGCCATAGCCATGGCGGGTCCGCAAGGCTAGCCGGAGCTTAGCGGCGGCGGCGAGCGCACGAGGCTGAGGGCGATTCGGAGTGTGGCGGTTAGGGATGAAAACGGATAGGATACGAACGGATATGCACGGATACGAGTACAGATATTTATTTTTTTCTCGGATCGGATTCAGATACGGATAGTGTAAAATATGTCGGATATGGAGCGGATATTGATATATATTACGTATCTATAAGAAATATTCAACTTTAGGTACTCGGATTCGGATACCAATCGAATATTGAGTCTCCGAATCCGGATATCGGACTATTCATTTAGTGTCTAAATCCTCTCGGTCGGACGGACGGGCGGAAAGTATCCCTACCGTTTTCATCCCTAGTGGCGGTGGCGGACAGGCGCGCGACTGGAAGGGTGGTGGCCCCGAACATATGATTGGGGAAGAAAGGAAAAGGAGAAAGGGGATGACACATGGGTCCCACACATCAGTGAGTGGAGATAAGAGATGAGGCAAGGGCATTTGTGTCCATACAGGGAAGAGGATTAGGTTTTTCCCTTTGGTCGGGTCATGTTTTTTCTGTAATAGGTGATTAGTACAAACAGATTTTGGTGAGGGTGCGGGGTCTCTGTATGACTCTTTCTTCGTCTATTAATACAAAGATACACAGCTCTCTTGCGTGTTCGAGAAAAAAAATTGTGTCCATACGGAAATAGTGGAACTTTCACATGGGCCCAAGAGCATCAAAGATACATGGAGTGGCAAAATTGAGAAAATGAAAGAACTGTAATGGCATGACTCCGAATATCAAATTAACGGTGGCACATATCAAATTAACCCATCATATGTCACGATGAGGAGCTAGACTTTGAATTTGAGGATCCACCTGTGGTTGCCACTTCGTGATGAAAGAAAAAGAAGAAGGGGGGGAGCAACCAGGAAAGAGCAAAATATCCAAAAGGTCTGACAAATTCTCAATGAAATCAGTCCTAGTGGAGCCCCGATCTCAATACCAAAGGCGGCAGCATCTTACCAATCATCTCGTAGGATCATCCTGATGGATAACAATCCAATCACCATTCATATTGGAGACACATGCATGGTTGATATAGAAAATCTTAATGTATAAATTTCACACCAAAAATTCTCTTGTATAAAATATGGACTGCGCCAATGGGCACACACTGCTTCATGCATGGGCTTACGAGTTTAGAAGCTCGATCATGGTGGGGTTCTTTTAAAAGTTTCAACTTACAACTGGTCGAGCTTCATTGGGACTAAAGGGAGCCAAGGCCCAGGGATCCATCTAATACTAAAACGTAAAGACAATCTTAATTAGGTTATTCCATTAGCTAGCTTACTAACAAAAAATATGAAATCAAGTATGTTCTTTTATGCGGCTTCCACTGTACATGTTTATATATTCTCGGGCACCTGACCAGAGATTCTACTCGAAGGCAAAATGTTTTATTTCACTACAAGAGATATTATGATAGGTGACGTTTCATTTGTGTCACAAAAACACGCAATTTTGTCGTGTTTTACATTTTGTGACACTCGCGTGACGAAATCCCGTTCGTCGCCTATAGCTTCTCATAAAAGATATACTGTGATGAAAATATATTTTTTTGTCATAAAATTTGTGACTATCTTTATGTTGTCACTAATTTATGACGCTTGTTTTTCGTCATTGTTAAGCTCAAAAAATGTTACAAACTCTTTACATCCATTTCTGGTCCATCTCTATAGTATCATGTACAAAAGCACTTATTAATTAAATTCTTCAAATTGGTAACTTCTTTATATTAAAGCATAAATATTATGCATCGGTAGGGGGTAGCCGTTGGTCCCGGGTCGATTTACACTGGGTACTAAAAGGAAAATGGCCCTCGAAGGAATGCTCTCATTTCTCTAGTAGTGAATGGTATGCATTAGTACTCGAAATTCTTGCAGCCGGTACTAATAGGTTTCTTCCCGCGTAGAATGCCACATTCTCGAGTAGTTTGTGTCTTTGTTGATTGGATGAGATCATCGAGTATCTCTAGAAGGAGACATTGATTCACAACAAATGGCCTCGATCCCCCATCATTCCTTCATCCGCTTAAGAAACCATACGTAGGGAAGTAGAGATTCAAAATTGATTGATTATTGATGAAACAATAATTAAAAATGGGTGTGGCGTGGCTTGATAATGCTAGAAAGAATTGAAACGACAATAGGTGAAAATATATTGGCTAGGTATAATAAGAGCCCTAATTTGAGGTATTGAAACGGCGTAATGGTAATGAAAATCAACTCATTAATACGCTATTTGATTCGTAACCTATTTTAGCCCGCTAGAGAGACGTGTGTGTCAAATGTGTGATTTAATATGGCTAGAGGGCGTTTCTAAATTTTTTTTTCCAGTCTTCTAGCATACTATTAGCTGTTTGCCCTTGCTGGACACGCCGGCTACACCTGCGCGCCTATATATATAAATGAGATCAAACCTCTCAAACCATACAGTAAACAATACTTTACAACAGTATGCAGCTAGCAGCCTGATGAGGCGGAGATATGTCAATCCTCAGCTTCCATTGGCTGCTCTTCCTTGCAATAAACTTCTTCCTCGCTCTCCTCACCTCCACCGTTGCAATATCGTTCACTAGAGATGCAAATACACCAGCTTGGGCAGACAACCAGGGGCGTTACAGCTTGGGCAGACAGCCCGGGGGGTCGGGGCGTTACAGCTTGTCTGCCCAAGCTGGTGTATTTGCATCTCTAGTGAACGATATTGCAACGGTGGAGGTGAGGAGGGCGAGGGAGAAGTTTATTGCGAGGAAGAGCAGCCAATGGAAGCTAAGGATTGACATATCTCCGCCTCATCAGGCTGCTAGCTGCATACTGTTGTAAAGTATTGTTTACTGTGTGGTTTGAGAGGTTTGATCTCATTTATATATATAGGCGCGCAGGTGTAGCCGGCGTGTCCAGCAAGGGCAAACAGCTAATAGTATGCTAGGAGACTGGAAAAAAATAGAAACGCCCTCTAGCCATGTTAAATCACACATTTGACACACACACACACACGTCTCTTTAGCGGGCTAAAATAGGTTACGAATCAAATAGCGTATTAATGAGTTGATTTTCATTACCATTACGCCCTTTCAATTCCTTAAATTAGGGCTCTTATTATACCTAGCCAATATATTTTTGCCTATTGTTGTTTCGATTCTTTCTAGCATTATCAAGCCATGCCACACCCTTTTTTAACTATTGTTTCATTAATAATCAATCAATTTTGAATCTACGGATGAAGGAATGATGGGGGAATCGAGGCCATTTGTTGTGAATCAATGTCTCCTCGTAGACACACATGATGATCTCATCCAACCAACAAAGACACAAACTACTCGAGATTGTGGCATTCATACGCAGGAGGAAACCTATTAGTACCGGTTGCAAGAATTTCGGGTACTAATGCATACCATTCACTACTAGAGAAATGAGAGCATTCGTCCGAGGGTCATTTTACTTTTAGTACCGGGTGTAAATCGACCCGGGACCAACGGCTACCCCCTTCCAACGCATAATATTTATGCTTTAATATAAAGAAGTTATCAAATTTGAAGAATTTAATTAATAAGTGCTGTACAACACAGACAAACGCACCAATGATTTTATTGGCGGCCTACATGGCTTTCTCAATGTGGCCGAGGCGAACAAATCTCCGACGAGGTTCATGTGTTGTCCTGCAGAGTATGCAGAAATTAGAAGGATTACAATTCAAGAAGGACTCTTCACACCCACTTGTATAGTTCGGGTTTCCCGCCTAACTATTTTGATTGGACCATGCATGGGAAAAGAGGAGTTATAAAGGAACTATTTTGATTGGACCATGCATGGGAAAAGAGGAGTTATAAAGGAAGATGATGAAGAAGCTGAGGATGTAACATCATATCGATATTAGGGTGAAGCCGGTGCCTTTGCATATAGTACAATTGGTGATGCATAAGAAGAGGTCGTTGAACTTATCATTTTTATTCTTTTTGAAAATGAAAGCTCCGGAGTCAAAGCTTACTTGGAGTGAGAAAAAAAAACTCAAATCTTATCATATCTTAACTCGCAAGAACCTAGATTTGGATCATGCATTCTCTACCCACAAGTTTTAAATTCAAGGGAAATTAATCACGAGCCAACAAACTCAAAACTTGGGAGAAAAGCAGTTGTAACCTAGGAGGAAGAAGAAAATAAGAGCAATATTCATCATCTCCAAGACAAAGACTTAACATTCTTATAGCAAAGACATTTTATTCTCTCTTATTTTTATTATTATGCAAGAAATGCTTGAAACAAAGCCTACTCCAAGATACACGTTACCTCGTGGGGGCTCTCCCAAGCTTGTTCTTTTCACCGATTTACCTGTCAGTAAGGACTCGTTGTTTTACATCCGTCGAGCGAGGAGTGGCTCCTGCTACAAAACTGGTCACTCAAACCACCAGTGAACATATGGATGCTACTGCCAAGGGAGCCTTCTTCTCGTTGACTGTAGCTACTGCAAAATTGTTGATTGAGAAGATGGTTTCCAACCAGGTGTGAATGATGACCGACTCCAACCCCACAAGTGGGGTATGCCCATTGTCAAGGAGGTAGACATGCTTGCCACCAAGATGGACCTGCTGATGAGTTTTTTGTTTGAGTTTTACCCTAATTGATTTTTGTTTACCCTAATGATTTTTGTTTGAGTTTCCAATCCAAATCCTTTACCAAATTCCCAAATCAATTCCAAACAAATAGTTCAAACTCTTTCTTTCCCTCCCTCACTTCCGGCCCGCCTGGCCTTTCTAGGCCGCCTCCGCACTCCCCTGTCTCTCTCCCTCACTGCCAACGGGGCCCCGTGTCAGCCCTTTCTCCCACCTCCCACCGCTCGCCGCTGTTTCCGCCCGAGCCACTGTTCGCACCCATGCCCCGCCACACGCGCCCACGATCTTCTCCCCTCTTCACCCCGAGTCAATGTGTCGGCCCTCACTTGCTCTGTCCTCTCACTCTTCCCTCCCTAAACCTCATGCAACGGTCGCCATCTCCTTCATGGCCGGGATCACCGCCCCCTCCCTTGAATCTCCTCAGCTGAGTCTCTCCCTCTTCCCTTCCTCGGCTATAAAGCCTATCCCTTGCTCGCTGCACACACACGTACGCTTCCCGCTCCAAAACCCACACCGAAAACGCGCATCCGAGCTCATCGGAGTTCGCCGCCCGCAATCGCCGAGGTAAACTGCGCCACCACCCTTGCCCTTCCCCATCCGCCCCTCTGACCTTCTCCTTCCCTTCGCCTCCTGCACAGGCTGCCCAGGAACACAACCCCGACACCCAGGGCCGTGGAGTGGACGTCGAGCCTGTCTCACACCGCACAGTTGTGCCCGCATCCGCTCCTCCTCCTCGTCAGCACACTCCAGCTCCTCCCTGACGCCATTGACACCCTAGGTAAATTACCTGTTATCCCCTCTCTCTCCCAGTGTTTTTCCCATCGCTCTTTGAGCTCTGTAGCGCTGCGCAGCAGCTTTGCCGGTGAGCTTTTGCTATAGCCATGCGGCGCCGCCGCCGGGCCTCATAGCTGGCCACCGGATCACATCCCGCCGCCCAAATCAAAATCAACGGCTAAGATTAAAACCCATGTATCGATCAAAGCCGAGTCAACCCGCCAGCCTCATCCTTTTTCTAAAGAGCCCCTCAGCTTCCATGTTATCAACCCGCAGTCCACGCGCAATTTAAAAGTATTTGCATTCATGCCCCTGTCTTTTATGCTTAGGCCCCTGAGCTTCTTATATATCGAACCCACCATCCATATTGCCACTTTTATGAGTTTAACCCTGAGTTTTATACTGTAATTGTGTTTATGCCCACAGTTTTTTATCAAAATAATATGAAAACTTATGTTTTATTGCATATTAGTCCCTGCAACCTTAGAAATAGTGTATCTTCATCGTTTTAAATCCGTTTTGGACGATTTTTACGTTCACGCGATTGTCTCTGCATAATATATAGTTCTAGGTGTTTGTTCTGTGCTTTTGAACTGTATGATGTACTGTTTTCATTTATTTTATTGTATTGCTTTGTGTGATCGTATAGAGACTGTGTCATTCGAGGAAGGAGAGGAGCAGCTATTCGAGGAAGACTAGCAGCAGTTCATTGAGGAACTCAAGTGGCCTCATTCTTCATAAACTTCTCTGTCCTAGTAACATCATACTATTCACCTTTACATTTTTTTATTGTATTAATTTGATGGGTCACCTATTAAGGACATGCCTAGTCTTTTGCCATGAACCTTGAATCACCTGGTTTTGTCAAAAGGGTCGAATTGCTTAGTTGCTCAAATGCTTGGGTTGGTTATGTTAATCTCTTGCAAATGTTAATCATGACTTTATTTATTTCTATACACTGGTTTAATTGCAAGATCATCTTAAATTAATTGGAACATGGAGAACCACCCAAAAAAAACAGTGCAACCACAGTATCACGTGGCTCAGATATTAGCTAATTAGTTATACATGGGGGTGGCTAGTGGCCTTATCGTAAGGGCAAGGTGGGGGAAGATGATGGGGCATAGCCCGATCCTCTTGGAGTAGTAGCCTTTGCTAAGGTACGGACTCATTAGGGAGGGTTATGGCCCGCACCGCTACTGAAACTCTAGCAGGTTGCTAGTTGCCTTTGTGTCTTTGTAAAGGCTTCGTAGTGAACCCCCGCCACTCACCAAAGGAAGTGTTTAAGGGTCTTGCAAACCCTGGTGATTTGGGGAACACGAGCTGTGGGGGAGAGTGTACAACCTCTACAAAGTGTGAAAACTGATATATCAGCCGTGCTCATGGTTATGAGTAGATTGGACCCTCACTTGATAATTGAACTTAAAGATGAATTAATTTGTGGTTACTTGGTCTCTTTTGGAATTAATGGTTTTCTTCTTAATTTGGGTTGGTATATACTTACATCTAGTAAATAGGTGCTTGCTAATAATAAAACTTGACCAACTAAAATTGCTAACCGCTTGAGCCTCAACCCCCTTTGATAGCCTTGCATTTATCCCCCACTTGTTGAGTACCAACCATAAGTGTACTCACCCTTGATAAATAACTGTTGTTCAGAAAAAAATGTTGAAGTGGAGTACAACAGTGGTTATGATGAGTTCTAGGCGTGTCAACCAGTCAACTGCCTACAGATGAAGTCGTGAAGCTGTTTTCGTGTTAGGATGTCGGTGAACGTTTAAGACCTTCATGTCTATTATCGATGAGTGTAATAAAGTTATATACTGTCTTTTATATGCTTTTGTACAATGTTTTTTGATATTTTCAGTGATGACATCAACATATGTGTGAGAAACGGATCCTGGCACACATGAGATGCATTTGATTTTGTTGACATCCAAAAAGTCGGGCGCTGACTTTAGGAAATTAACACTGTGGCCTAGAAGATTTGCTTGAACTTCAGTGCAGGTATAAAATCTTTAGGTTCAGGGCGTGCCAGTCAATTTGACCTAAAATTGACAGGGTAGAATTTAATCAATAAACAACAAGGAACTCATCGGCCAAAACCCCGATTTGTTCCGGCAATCAGATCAACGTGAAGAGAAGTCTGATGCGAGCATGAACCATTGGCCTTGAGTCCGATTTGTGATGATATGAAATATATTAAAACAGGCCATCGACTATGAAAGCCGAATCGGAGATAAATTTAACTTAAACTCGTTCTTTATTACACATGTTTCCAAAGGCATTAAATAAACTGAATCTCGTGTCACTAACAATCGGATCGGTTTCGAGACAGCTGTTGGTATTTTTAACGATCACAGATAAATCCGCAAGCGTACGGATATCGATGTAGCTTTCATCCGAGAGTATTCCAGGGTATCGAATCCACATGGAACATATGTGTACTAATGACGAGTTAAGAACGACCACGGACAACAGAAGTGATAAATGTGTAGAAGGTAGAGAGGGTTATTTCTAGATATTCTGGATAATCAAAGGATAGCTCAAGTCATTTATAGTATTACTTGCTTCGGGACGCCCAACCGTCCAAGCCCGGAAAGGGATGAAAAGGGGGCAAGGCAAGCAAAGCAATGGTACTACTACTCTCTAGTGCTTCTCACGTGGTGGACTACGTAGGCCGTCAGGGCTGTCACCACCTGGGGCTACCACTACAAATCCGTGGCACTAGGCACACTCCAAGGTATTCAACATGATTAAACATCCATCTATTCTATTGAATACTATCTTAGCTTTGCAAGTACTAAGACACCTATCACAGCGAGGAGCCACAAGTAAATAAAGCAAAGCTTGAACTTAATTAAATATTAATCCAAAAATACAAAGAAAATATCCGGATGAAACTCGAACCTGAGCCGCACCCGCCGAGGTACAAGAAGAGGAGAGGAGCCGACATCCCCGGTTTCTCCTGGACTCTCGCCTCACCTCTTACCTATTCTAACACTACATTGGATCTTTGCCTTTAAGCTCTTGCTTCACTTCTTTGTGTACCTTGAGAGTGAGGGGTAGGGGGTATTTATAGTGTAGAGAGTGCCTTAGGTGCGTGAAGATCCTCTCTAGATTCTAAAGAATATTCTCCTCCCTATTCTCCTTTTGTGCAAAATGTCTCTGAGAACCGACGCAGGAAACGTCGGTGGCGAACGAACAGGTCGCGAAGGAAAACCCTCGGCGCGCCTGTGCTTCTCGGATGGAAATCTGGCCATCCATCTGCCTTGATCCGCGTGAAGTATCTTTGCGCCAATAGCTGACTGCCACGTCGTTCTGCTGGTCTTATGCGCGAGAACATGCCCTGGCGAGCCGCTCCAGGCCGAGTCTGGCCTCTGGACCGTGCGCACTGTGCATGAGGGCCCCATCTGCATGCATGCAGGCCGGCCATGCATTACGCGCTGCTGCGTGGCCTGTGGCCCACATGGGCCTCGCCTGGGCTTTTTGTCTCTTGCCTGGCCTGCATGCGCGAGCATGCCTGCCCTCTGGGGTTGACCGCGTGAAGGTGTTAGGCCATTCGGCCAGTGGCCCTGTGCCACCTCACCTGGCCCTCTTGGCCTCTCCCGTTCGGGCGTGCAACGTGCATGCACGCACGCTGGCAACGCCTGGCCTGTGAGCCAGCTTGGCTGGTGCATGAGCGGCAGCTGGGCCCTGCTGGGCCCCGCCTGACCGCAAGCTCGAACGTGTTTCATTGGCTCCTGAAAAATTTTTCAGGGTAATAAATGCATCTTTGACCACTAATTAGGGTATTAAATAATGTCAGTTTACAAAACTACCTCCACAACCTCTAGTAAATTTCCGAGAAGAATCTAATGAGGCCTTTGACCGCATGATTAGAGGATGATTAGAAGATGGTTACTGTAGCATCACTGTAGCAAATCATGGATTAATTAGGCTCATTAGATTCGTCTCGGAAAGTTACGCTCATCCGTGGCTGGGTTTTGTAAATAGACTTCATTTAGTACTCCATGCAAAAAAGATTCTCTTTTGCAAAATTTTGCAAAGGGCATCTAAACACGGCCCTCCTGCCCGAGCGCGGTTGAGCTGCGTCAGTGCATGGGCCCAGCTGGGTCCCACCGCTGTAGAGGTGTATGACGTCAGCGTCACTTCTCGACGAGCTCTTCTTCGCAATGGTGTATTTCAAATGAACGTTTGAGATAGCTTGTGACATTGATATAACTGGATCATAGTCTCAAGTCCATAATGCTCTTTTCCTGTATGACAAAGTAAAACACCAATACTCGTGGAAATAGTTAGTAATAAGCCCTACCACTATGTACTATGTTTGGTGTAAATATTTTATGTGTTTTCTACAAGAATTGACGGTCAAAAGTGATACTTAAGGACCGTCAACAACAGCGTTGCTAGCAGGGTACCGATTTAGCTTATTTACTCTAATAGGTCAATGTATATCAAAGAACTCATTTAAATCAAATCTATTTGTAAGTTGATAATTAAATCTAAATCAGCTATATAAACAATATGATCAGATCTATTATAAAGCTTAGATTGCAATGAAACAAACAGATCTTTGGATAAATGTAAGCTGATAAGACAAAATCAACAAGATACGGTAAAGGGTGAGCGATCTAAACGAAGAATAGCGATACACTTCAATTTAAAGCCTAGAGCAACTCGATAAATTGGTGAATTATATAGACAAAGAAGGGCGATACGCCTCAATCTAAAGCCTAAAATAACTCGATAGATGTCGCACTTACAGACAAACTGGAGGTCAAGATGATGCAGCCCTGCTTGCTGAAGAACTTGACGAAAAGGGTTTGTTGGCAGGATGGCCAAAAGTTGTGTTTGTATTGATGGTTGTGTGAACGTTCTTTATAATGGCGTAGGGTTTATATTTATACCCTGAAAATCTAACTGATCCTTAACGGACACAATAATATCTCTTATTTATTTAAAGTAAACTAATCTAAACTTCCAAAAGCATTACAATTGCTGCACGATCAGGCCATGAAGAAGCATCTAGACGCATCCCTTCCTCCAAAGTCGTACATGCTCCGGCCTTCTTTTTCCCGTATCCGATCAGGACTCCATCGGACAACTTCCAATCGGAATCGGAGACCTCCAAGTCAAAATCGGACTCGGCCTCAGTCTTGGCCTCCCTGGCGCTCTTTAATATAGTATTCCTTTTATATCAACAGAGTCAAATTCTGGTGTCAACATGTCCCCTAATTTTGGGATCAAATATTATTTTGTTCCAAAATTCTTCAAGCAATGATGACTCCTGCGGTGAACAGTTTATATAAACCTGTGTCCTCACACTGCTGCAATCCTCGATTCACGCGCGGGCATGGCGCCTCGATACTCGAGCAGTTCCTTCCTTCGTAAGCCCTATTAAATACCGACTGAACCATCGTCTTCTTCCTTCCGCCCCCATCTGCTAGCGCTCCCGAACTCTCTCTGCCGTCGCCATCTTCAAATCCTCACGCGGTGAACACAGATCACTATTTTCAAAACTTCCACCGCAATCTTGGTAAGGATCCTCCCCACACATGTTTCATTTCTCTCATCTAGACTTTATTTTGATTTCCTTGATGATTCTCAAGCTTTTCTCATCCCAACTCACTGTTCATTCTAGATCCAATCTTCATCAATGGCGGCTTCAAATGACAAAGCTAGCAACATGCATGTCCCTGAGGTAAAAACTCGAAACCCTTAGCACCTTATTTTTCTGCATTTTCCTCCCCCAGAATCATCTGTTAGCGGCCATATCTTTATCTACTGTTTCTCCTTTCAAATGTAGAATCTTAAGAACAACATAGTAATCCCCGTCTCCCATGTTCAAGTGGGTTATTATTTGGGTCCGATGGGCGATCCCGATTCAACGGATTTCATTAATTTGGAATCGAAAAGGCTCCCATTCAAAGGGTCAAACTTGCAAGTGTCCGATTGGACCAACTCCTTCCGATCTTGGCTGAGTATGATTCCAGGTTGGAGAAACTGGTTCCTCAGAGTTCATGCTGCCAATCAACCTTTTGGGATGAGAAAGACATTGGCCAATGCATCACCCTGTCGCTTGCCGATGTGGCCAAGGATGAGAACTTGTTGGCCTCCACTTCCTTATTCTGGTCCGATGCATTGAACGCATATCTATTTGGCCACGGACCGATGACTCCAACACTGATGGACGTGCATATGCTGAACCGCCTCAACACCACCGAAACCACAAACCCAAGGAGGCTTTTATGAAACTTAAATTATAAATTAGTCAACCCAGTCTCCAAAGGATGGAAAAAGTATATGTCCGATCATTGCAAAACCGGCTCAGTTGATGAGAGAGAACATGCAGTCTTTCTGAATATGTGGCTAGAATGATTCGTATTCTGCAGATCAACACTTGGAGCTACTACCAATATGCAACTGATTGCAGAAGTGTTGGCTCGTGGTGGATCAGTTCCGCTTGGTCGTCTCCTTCTCGGAGCGGTTTATCATCTGCTACATCAAGTATCGACTAGACTTTTGGCCGATCAACCTGTTGGCCACATCGGAGGCCCTTGGTGGTTCATCCAACTCTGGCTCAATACTCAGTTCCGATCCGCACTGCGCTACAACTTCAAGAATCATCAGTTCCCAACCTACCATATAGAAGAAGAAGATGCAGCCGTCCGCCGATGCATGTCATTTGGAGAAGCAGCATCGGTTTGCCCCAGATCAAAACTTGATTCCGGCAACATGGCCAGTTTTTTCGAAAGCTTCTATCATGCAATCGCATCGAAGTTCCTTCTCTACTTCGCTTATGCTGATCCCGACTGCGACTACGAGCTGCCATTATTTAATATTCAGAACGAGCTCGAGACGATTCTGCCGGTACTCAAATCCTTCATCACTCCAGCCATCCTCGGCAGCAATATCGTCCATGGCCATAAGAATTCTTCTTATGAATTCTACAACCCATCGGTAGCTAGCAGCTCGTCAACTGGGATTCGGCCAACTCCCGATTGGCTTGTATTTTGCTGACAAGATCAAGCATCACGAATCAGTATCGACCGATCTGGAAATGGATAGGATTCTAGCGCTAGCCCCCGAAGCCGATTTCAAAATAACTGAATGGCTTGGCACCAGTTTTCAATCCAGACTATTCAGGGTTTGGTGGAATCGACTCACTTATTCAGAGTTTCGGCCATTACCTATTGCAGTCTCATTGACTCCGATTATGAGGCCCTGGAAAACCCCGTAAGTCTTTCCTGCTCAAAATCTTTTCTCTTCTGTCCAATTTCTCCCTTAAATAAACTCTGAAAACTTATATTTTGAATCCTTAACAGCCAGCTGAAGAAAATGTGCCAATCGTAAGCAATAGCGAAAAACTGATCCGATATGCGGTTAGAATTCTAGATCCAAGAATCAGCTCTTCTGCACCATCCCTTGCTGACATCATGGACGGGAAAGTCAAAAGGAAGGCTCCTTCCATCAAGGCCATCATGCCGAAAAAATCGAAGAAAAGTCATACCTCGGTGCGATTTCCTTATAACTCCAATCCTTCTTCTCGATTTTCAAATCATATAAATAACTTCTCTTTACACAGTCTATCGGCACAAGAGGAAAAATCCTCGGTCAGTCAGCCTCCCAAGCTGCCGAAGAAACTGCAAAAAAGCTGTTGAAGGAGTACGGATGCTTATTGACGCAGTAACGGTAACAATCCGATTTTTGCATTTCTTTGTATTTCCAAAAAAATTATATAATCCTTAACGAAAACCTTCTCTTTTCTTCTTTAGGACACAAATGTCATCCTTCCCGATCCGCAGCCAACTCCAATCCAAGAAACACAAGCAGAACTAGTTCAACAGGTAACTCTTAAATTAATTTATTCTGATATCATATTTTCTCATTCTAACCGATTCCACTATAGACTCCTACCAATCTTCAACCCACCATCGAGGACCCAATCGGAGCCATTCAGTCGGAGACAGACGTTCATCAATCAGCACAACAAATCGCTACCTTGCCCCCGATTGATCAAACCCAAGCAGTAGTAGGACAGTCCAACACGATTCCTTCTGAACAAATCCTAGAAGAAGTCCCCGATCATGTTCGTGAATGATTATTTAAACTGGTACTGATCAGCTCTCTATGTTAAAATCATCATTTCAATAACCCTTGTTTATTAACATTTTATTTCAGGCACAAGATTCTCCAGCAATAAGCTTTTGCGTCACTTGATCTGGACGCTGCAATCGGTGATGAAGAAATTAGCTCCGCTCAATCTTCTGAGATCATCTCCGATGCAGTCAAGACAAAGCTTCAAGAAATGTTGACTCATTTGAGCAAAAGCATCGCCATCCTGGTAGAAGACGCAGAACCGATCCGCCATCTCTTCAAGGAATTGAAGGGTAAACTGCCATCGGAGCTGGAAAGTGCCATAATCCCTGCCGCTTTCATCGAGGGTCACCAACCCCAAGTATCCGCAGCCCGTCAGAGGATATCAGAACGGTTGGCCCAACAAGAACTTGTCAAGAAACGTGATGAAGGTAGGGAAGAACTGAAGACGATGCAGGCCCAGATCAAATCCTTAGAAGCCAAACCAAATCAGTTGGAGGATCGGATCAAGCAACTTCAAGCTACTGAAGCCGAACTGGTCAAAAGACTTGGAGAGGTGCGCAAGGAAATCTCCGATACCCAAGCTCAACTTGGCCTGATTCCAGCAACCATTGCATCGGCGAAGGACAATCTGCAGAAGCGTCTAACTAAAGTCCGCCAAGTCCATAGAAGCATCAAGGTTGTGCCCGGCTCCAATGTTGAAGACTTGGAGGAAATTCAGAAGATTGATAACATTCGCCTGTGCGTGATTGAAATGATTCAGAAGCACTATAATGTTTAAACATGCTAGTCACATTTGATCTAATCCAATGACATCGATCATCGATGAACACTTATGTTTATAAATATTTTTGCTCTAAAGGCGATACATATCATATCGGCTATCTTAGTCGACATCGCGTAGATCATCGGCTTTATGAATCGACCCAAATACTTAGGTAGTATTTCTTCAAGTATTTTCCATTAAGCGCCTTAGAAAACTCTTCTCCTTCCAATGTTTCCAAAATATACGCATTTCCAGGAACACATCGATTCACACGATAAGGACCTTCCCAATTAGGTGACCATTTTTCAAACTTAGAACTTTTAGTCCCTATCGGTAAAATCAGTTTCCAAACCAAATCTCCTTCAACAAATTCCTTTGACTTAACCTTTTTATCATAATATCTTGCAACTCTTGCTTTATTATTCTCGATGTTTTCCAAAGCTCTCTTTTGGGGATTTTCAATCCCCCAACAGGAATATGGGAGAGAGAGAGCGAGGGAGAGAGAAAGGCAACTGGAGCAAGCAAAGTGAGGAGAGGCCAAAAGATCTCCTCCTGGTGACCCCTTGGGTCCTATTTATAGAAGGGAGGGGAGGCAGTTTTCCTCCCAACCCTTGGTGGGACCCAAAATTACAAAGAGGCCCTTGGGCCATGTACATGGGCTGGGCTTTTCCCCCAACAGTAGCCCCTCAGGCGCTAGGTTTTGGCTGGCACAACAAGGCCTAGCGACTGAAAATTTAGGGAAAGCCCAGTACAACTTATGACTTTGGCCGTGTGAGGGGTGTCCCACGGCCTTATCCGCATGTACGCCTTGCTAAAAACTCCATCCCAAAAACCCAGTGGGAAAAAAGGGTATGGAGAAAAGAGCGCGTACAACTTGCGGAGCCAGCTATACAATGAGACTAGCAAGAAATAAATCCAAACTATCTTGTGGTAGATCGTGGGCTTGATTTATGGAGGCTTTATCCTTCAATTTCATTCTTGGCTTCTCATGTTTGAAGCTCGCCCTTTGCTTCATTTTTTGAGGCTTTGCTTCGTAGCCGAATGTTGTTCTTCATGACCGCTGCAGACGAAACAGTGGAGGTCGAGGCTTCGCTTTGAAGTTGAAAGCTCTTCTTCATGGTTGGTGTAGTCGAAATAGTGGGAGTCGAGGCTTCACTTTGAAGTCATAAGCTCTTTTTCACGGTTGGTGTAGTCGAAGTAGTGGAAGTCGATTGCCAATGCGGCGCCTTCAAATCTTCGCTTGCGAGTACTGGGCAAGACCTCTATGGGTGGAATGATTCTCCTTGACGCCCTCCATAGCCCCTCTTGGCCGGTGTTCGCGAGCGAGTGATGAAGGCGAACTTTGTACGTAGTCAAAGTAGTTGAACATGTTGTAGGAGCCACGGTCAATGATTAGCTTCTTTTGACGAACTTGATGGCGAGCGTAGTTGAAGTCGAGGATGATTTTGACAGCGAAGCCCCAAAGCCTATGTAGACGGCGAAGGCTCTGTCTAGGTTAAAGGCGAAGCCCCTAAGCCAATGTAGATGGCGAAGGCTCTGTCGTGGTTGATGGCGAAGTGTTCTTTGAATAGACAAGAACACATTTGATTTTATTGTTCCTGCAAAGGTTAGTCACTAGGGAACAAACGTACTTATGCAAGGATGATGTTGTCATATAAAGATTACTTTCTTTCATATGATGTATTATGTAACCTCCGAGGTACAAGTTGTGTCATGTCCAACACAATGTGATTTATTGTGCCCATGCCACGGTGTGTGTATTGGAAAGGCCTTGCGCCCAGTGTTACTAAAAACACTTCGATACCAAAGGGAAAATGTGGTTGCAATTGTAATGCATGAGGTAATTGTGCATGGGCAAAGTAATTCCTTACCTTGGGTGAAGTATGAGTCACCTGCAAAATATAGTTTTTTTTTTCCGAATGGAAGGGTTAGTGGAAACCTTTGGAAAAATATTATTAAATATTTAAGCTAATATGGATATTATATAAAGGATACGAACCTGTATCCAAAGAGCAAGAATTCATCTAGTGAAAGGATTATATTTAAACTTAGATTTTAGTGAGATAAAATTATTCCTAAACAAGTAAATATGTGCCGAATAAGAAAGTGTAGGAGCACGCTATATATCACCAATTTGATGGTCACTAGAGCCGAGTGCTCGGATACGAGCACTGGGAGTTTCTCGACCAGCTGCTTATCAGGAGGGGGCCTTCGCTGACCATTCAAGGGATACACAAAAAAAAAATTGCTTGGTAGGGTTCAGTGGTTGAGACTTGGGTGCACAGATTTTACCCCAAGGGCAATGAACCTGCATGTGTTAGAAGAGTATCTTGCGCACACAACAAAAACATGCATAGGCTGAAAGGCAATTTTATTGCTTTTGTAAGTGCCGAACTCTTGCAACTAAGAAAGAGTTGTACTATTCAAAGATCAATTTCCTGTAATTGTGTGATAAATATTTTCATAGGTGAAAATATTAAACTCATATGATTATGCGATTACCATAATTTGATACTGATCGGAGCATATATACAACAATTGCTTGAAAAATAAATATGTGAAAACTTGATATGCAAACATAAGAAATCATTGAGGGCATGTGAAAGTTACTTATTTTATTTTTCCTAAGGCCCGATGCATTAATTATGAATGAATTATCATAACGTATATACGAAGAGGTGCTGGTCTGGCTGGCTGTCTACCATCCTTGGAAAACAGAGATCCGTGGTTCAAAACCCCTGCATACACATAATATTTTTGTATACTTGTGGGAAAGAGAGGGGAAATTAAACGACTTGCCTTAGATCCTGGCTGTATAACACTACTGGAAAACTCGCTATCAGTACCGGGTCCAGAGGCTCATAGGTACTGGTTCCGCAACCGGTACCGCGCAACCGAGACTAAAGGCTTCGGTCTTTGGTACCGGGTGCAGAACCGGTACCTATGAGTCTCATTGGTACCAGTTGGTAACACCAACCGGTACCAAAGGGCCCTCCCACGTATGCTACGGGGGAGGCCTTTTGGTACCGGTTGGTGTTACCACCCGGTACCAAAGGGTGTTTTTTTCTTTTTTTTAATGTTTGATGTTTTTGTTTATTAGATGCAATTCGTCTACGTGTGTATGTGTGCGTCATATGTAAGTACATGTGTAGTACGCGTCATATGTCTTACACAATCTTTCACGCAATTGAAATTATCACAGCTATATATATATATATATTACAGAAGTTACATATGCACAAGTTGTTTACAATTGACGAGCAGAACTGGAAGAAGGGGCAGAAAGAGAGCGATATTGAGAGATATCGCGTCCGTCATGGTGGTACTTTCCATTTGGATTTATAACTTGGTTAATAATGAATCCAAATAGTTGGTCCGCAATAGCTTTTGCTTTTTCTCCCATTGGGAGCTCTTCATGGTAAAACATCCTCTGCATTAATCACAAATGACAACATTTTAATCTCATTATCCATTGGATAACACTAGATCATACACATTACAGAACAAGTCATATGTAAGT
The DNA here is from genome assembly GCA_004135705.1 of Alloteropsis semialata. Taxonomy (NCBI): domain Eukaryota; kingdom Viridiplantae; phylum Streptophyta; class Magnoliopsida; order Poales; family Poaceae; genus Alloteropsis; species Alloteropsis semialata. The sequence goes on from CM014278.1 coordinate 2,747,109, forward strand.
ATGAATTGTTTGATTTCATACCATGAGTTCTTTGTTAGTCGCTTTTTTTGGAGAAATAAAGGTATGGATCCACTGGCAGACGTAGTATCCGCATAGATTCGTCCCTTGTTCCTGTCTGGCACACTAAAAGTAGAGAAGAATAAATTTTTCTTTGAAATTTCCTCGAACATTTGCACGGAAACATGTCCATGCCATGTCAATCAGGTCTAAAACTGGTTGGTAATCCTCTTGTGGTTTCCGCATTGAGTCCAAGACAAAAAAAACAAGTATTGAGAAAAAAATCTTAAAGTTATACATATATAGAGAGAAGTACTCACTTGAAATTGTACGGCAAAAGAATGTAATTCTTGCTTCTTTGTCTCTCCAGGTACAAGTATATGTTGTCCACCATCTTTAGTGGCTTACCGGATATAAGTACGGCATTTACCATCAATGGATCCATGAAGCCGACGTCATCATACGATTTTTCGCGGCATGTATGGATCTCCATCCTACATGACAAGAATAGATTGTAATTGTTACAAATTATAATTAAGGAAGCAAATATTGCGAGAGTAGATCAGTGAAACAAACTTACACGACCCAGCAGCTCATCAATGAGAGGTCTATGGCATCTTGATGGTACAACATATACACATCCTTGAAATCCAAAATTAAGAGAGCCGGCCCACGGAAGTAATCACGGTCTTGTATCAAAACATTGAGCATCAGTCTACCCTTTTTGGACACCTTCATGTACCACGTATGAAATCGGTACGCTTAAATGGTAAGTAGCTTCACAGAAAATGGGGGCACCATTGGTTCGCCATATCAAAAATCCCAATGTGTCACTGTTGTTGCCTTAGGAATTTTGCCCTCTAAAAGTTCTAACGGTGAGAGTCCCGTATCCACGACCATCCGAGCAAGTGCTTCATCGTCAACATCCTGTTGCACTTGTGTCCTCCTAGCAGAGCTCTGACTGACTTGTTTCTTCTTAGGAGTGGCCACCTTCTTCCCCAAGGCTCCACTGCTGGCTTGTTTCTGCTGACCAGCGGCTGTTTTGTTACCACAGCCTTCACTGACATGTTGCTAATAAGACTTTGCAAGCTGGCGGTCGTAGTCAGATACTAAGAATCCCTTCTGATTCGCCGCGCTCATTGATTTGAAAAAGTTCTTCGCATTCGGATCTATTTTTATCGACTTCTCTGGTTCATCTGGTTTGAAATATTCTTTGACCTGGGCTTTGACCACTAAAGCAGTTTCCTCGTCAGTTTGGTCATAAGGTAACTTCTTCTTATGGCGGCCAAATTTTCTTCTTCGGTAGGCTCTTTTTCCACCGATTGATGTAGCTTTTTCTGGCGAGTAGTCCGCTGTGGGGGCGCAACTTGGCACTTTGGGGCATGCCGTGCTGGTGGAGGAGGAGACATGTGTGATCCAGCATCATCCGTACCTGGAGGTGGCAGCTCTGGCTCATCCTCATCCCTTCTTGAAGGTGACGGTGGCTATGGGGATCCCTGGGTGGAGTAGATGATGGCCCTTGACTGCCAAATTTGACGTAACGCTTCTTCCATAGAATGATACTGTCGTGGGCAGCATCCGCTAACGTCCTTTCTCCGTCGCCACCTTCGATGTCAAGCTCCAAGTCATCATATCCTTCACAAATTTGCTCCACCCCCACCTTGCAGTAGCCACTTGGAATTTCTGCCCCATGAATGGTCTGCCCTTGCTCCACCGGATAAGTCATACCGTAAGCCACCTTAGTGGATAAGTTCCTGCATGGTATATGAAGCTCACATGGCGTACGCAGAGTGATTTCGTCCACTGGATAGCTTACACTGTAGTCCCCCACATCGGCAGGTGGGAGCTCCATGGAAGCAACACTGCTTCGACGTTGGGAGGGCAGGCTAACACAATCAGCTGATCCAACAGCTGGTACAAGTACTCCTCCCGGCACCGTCTGCCCTTGGCTCAGCAATGCCTGTATCTGTCTAGACACTTCATATGCTCCTTGACGAATTCCTCCATATTCTTGGAATCAGCAACCTTTAAAGGATTGCTTCAACCCACTTAGTAAAATAATCAGTTGCCACCAATATAAACTTATGTCCCTTACTCGACGACGGATAAATTTGCCCAATCAAATCAATTCCCCATCCTCGAAAAGGCCATGGTTTGATGATCGGATTCATGGCTGATGCAGGTGCCTTTTGCACATTCCCAAATCTCTGGCATCTTGGCAACCCTTATAATATTCAAAACAATCATCCAAAATTGTTGGCCAAAAACAACCCATCTTTCTGATTATCCACTTCATCTTATAAGCCGATTGATGCGCACCACAAACTCCCTCATGTACTTCATCCATCATATCTCTGGATTCCGATTTACTCAAACATCAGAGCAATACGCCATCAATTGTCTTATAATATAATTGATCATCAAGCAATACATATTTAACAGCCATGAATCTTAATTTCCTCGAAACCTTTTGTGATGGATTCTTAAGATAATTTATAATTTTATACCTCCAATCTCCGATTTCCAGTTCTATTGTCATGATCTCCTGAAAACACCGATAATCAGAAGTAGTTTGCGCCAAATTATTAGCCTCTTGATTTTGAGCCTTACAGATATGCTCAATATTAACTGTCACAAATTCCTTTAGCAATAATCGGCATTCTTCAAATAATGAATCAAAATATCATCTTTACACTCATATTTATCGATTAATTGATAAATCACCAAATGGGAATCTCCAAAAATTTCAACAGTCTTAGTTCCGATTTCCAACAATAATTTTAATCCTTTAAGTAAAGCTTCATACTCAACCCGATTATTTGTAAAACATGGATCCATCGGATAACTGAATTCAAAATTTTCCCCCTCCTCCCTCACCCACCCCGAGGCGAAACAATTACAATCCCGATGCCACATCCTTGACCACATGAAGACCCATCAAAGAACAACGTCCAAGGCATCGGCTCTACCAATTTAATTTCATCTCCGATGTGTTGTGTCACGAAATCAGCCATCACTTGTCCTTTTACTGCTTTAGCCAATTTATATTTTAAATCAAACTCTGACAATGCTAATATCCACTTTCCGGTTCTTCCTTTCAACATCGGCATAGACAACATATATTTGACCACATTGGTTTTACAAACCACCGTGCACTCAAAAGATAATAAATAATACCTCAATTTAGTGCAAGAGAAATATAGGCATAGACATAATTTTTCAACTGGAAGATACCTGGTCTCTGCATCAATCAACTTCCGACTCAGATAATAAACCACTCGTTCTTTCCCTTCAGATTCTTGTATAAGAACAGACCCGATTGACAACTCATCGATCGACAAATATAATTAGAATGGTTTGTCTCTTTGGGGTGGAATTAAAACTGGTGGGATCATCATTGTTTTATGTCATCAAACGCCTTTTGTTGCTCTTCTCCCCAAATGAATTCTTCATCGGCTTTCAATTTCAGCAACGGGGAGAAAGAACGAATTCTTCCAGATAAATTTGATATAAATCTTCTAACAAAATTAATCTTGCCGATTAACGACTGGAGGCTCGTCTTATCGGTGGGTGGCTTAGCATTTTTGATAGCTTTCATACTTTTCTGTCCGACTTCAACACCTTTTTCATGAACCATGAAACCCAAAAATTGTCCAGCCGATACTCCAAATGCACACTTGTTAGGATTCATCTTCAAAAATGCACATTTGTTAGGATTCATCTTCAAACCATGTTTTCTTGTACACTCGAGAGTTTCCCGCAAATTGGCCAAATGCTTCTTATATCCATCGGACTTTACCACCACGTCATCAATATAAATTTCAACAATCCTACCGATCAACTTGTGAAATATATAATTTATTGCCCTCTGATATGTAGCACCAGCATTTTTCAAACCAAAGGTCATTACAACCCACTCATATAATCTAAGTGCACCAGGACATCGGAATGTAGTTTTAGGAATATCTTCCTCCGCCATAAAAATTTGATTATATCCTGTATTACCATCCATAAAACTAATCACCTTATGTCCTGAAGCCACATCAACTAACATATCAGCAATCGGCATCGGATAACCATCCATCGGAGTTGCTTTATTAAGATTCCTGAAATCCACACAAACTCACAATTTCCCATTTTTCTTGAAAACAGGAACGATGTTAGATATCCATTCAGCATATCGACAAGATTGAATAAACTCAGCTTCATATGGCCGAGTTATTTCAGCTTTTATCTCTTTGTCTAACTCTGGTCTAAATCGTCTCGGCGCTTGTTTAAAAGGCCGATACCCTGGCTTAATCGGGAGCCGATGTTCAACAATAGATCGGCTTAAACCTGGCATTTCATAGTATTCCCAAGCAAAACAATCACGATACTCTTTCAACAACTTTATTAATTCATGTTTAAACTCAGGATCCAATTTAGCACTAACAAATATCAGCCGAGGTCTATCTCCTAAACCTATATCTATTTCTTCTAATTCATCGGCCAACATAAAACATTGACCAAGCTTACCCTCATCTTCTATAAATTATTCCATTAATACAAACTTTTAGAACCGATTGCTTGGATCAGCTTTAAACCATCATCGGATACTTGAATGAAACTGTCTTCCCAGACTTTGCCCAACAAGCACCCTATTCTTTCAAACTCCCAAACCGTCAAATCGGTGGTAGCGACGCTAACCGATTCATTGGCTTGAACAGTCTCGATGTGATCTCCATGCCACTGGATGAGACACTGATGCATGATAGATGGCACACAACAATTAGCATGGATCCAATCACGTCCGAGGAGCAAACTGTAAGACCCTTTGCTGTCGATGACGAAGAAAGTAGTAGGTAATGTCTTGTTTCCGATCATCAATTCAACATTCAATGCCCCCGAGCCGGCGATGGATTCCCACCAAAGTCCTTAAGCATCATATTGGTCTTGATCAAATCATCGGGTCCTTTGCAAAGCTTTCGATATGTAGTATACGGCATCAAATTCACTGCAGCTCCTCCATCAACAAGCATTTTTGTCATCGGCTTACCATCAACATATCCTTTAACATATAAAGGCCTCAAATGCCGATACTTTTCATCAACTGGCTTCTCAAATACAGCTTGCTGAGGTTGTAGGATTAACTGTGCCATAGTTTCTTCAACATCATCAGCTTCAGCATCGGTTGAACTTACATTATACTCAGCTGGTAGCACAAATACCATATTCACCGACACCGATGGTCCTTCATCATCACGCTTGGGCTTAGCTCTCCAGATCTTAGAATTATCATCTCCTTCACGCTTTTCCTTGAGCTGTTCTTTGAATCAGAGACGTTGAACCCTTCTCTTCTGCGTCTTCATCAAACCCTCGGGGCACCATTGTGGATTGACCTTAGGATGCGGGCTTGGTTTGACCTCCTGATCTTCCTCCAATTCCTGCGCATCATCTGGCTTGTTTGTATTTTCTTTTCTCCTATACACCAAACGATCATGTACAGAAACACGGTCTCCTTTATATTTTTGGCGATCGTTATACCTTCGGCGATCATCATCCCATCGGTCATAGCACCGATTCTCATATTCACGTCGATCATGGTATTCACGCCAACCTTCGCGCTCTTGCAGATAAGCAACTTTGTCAAGCCAGTTACATCGCCGTCTATAATCCAATCAATCATGCACAGAATGATGCTGCCTTTTTGAATCCCAATAACTTTCATACTAGTCACTACACTCTGGACAATTATAGATCGATGGAAATCTCAGCTTCTCATTCCAGGAAAACCTGAAGAATAGGCATCCCCAATGATCTTCATCATCAACTCTTTTCATCGGAGGACTCCGATCTCTCTCTTGCTAACGCATGTACTTGTCAATGAGCTGCCCCGATGTAACTCTTGGCTTGTCCCTTCGGCGACGATCCTCCCGATAGACCTGATAATTCCGGCCCCTCACTTCATCAGTCGATACCTGACATTCAGGATCAACAGCCCCTGAATTCTTAGCATAGTCCGATGTAAGAACTTTAGCCTTCATCTTCCTGTCAGGTGCTCCAATTTCTACCATGTTCTGAGGGAACGGGTGGCCATCAAGTTTCATCGGCTTCTTTCCAGATTCAACCTTAATGATCCCCTTTTCAATTGTCGATTGGATCTCATTACGGAAGACTTCGCAATCATTAGTATGATGAGATACTGAATTATGCTACTTACAATATTTCTTCTTCTTTAACTCTTTGGCGGGAGGAATCGTATGATTCGTGGAAAGCCTGATTTGCTTTTCTGCTAGCAATAAATCAAATATTTTATCAGCTTTGGTGATATCAAAACTATATCTTTCTGGCTCTACCTTTACACATGAGCATGCAACAGAACTTTTATCTTGGTCCACTCAGCCAAATCGACTTCAGCTTCATCACCATCTGAATCAAACTCAATGTTGGCAATCTTCCTTTGACACTTCTCTCTCCGATAATCATTATTGTGTCCTTCATGCTGAGAGAATTTCTGAATCATGTGTGCCAAGCCTTCAAAATATTGACTTGTGTATCGGTCTCTGACTTGAGGCAACAATCCTTAGAAGGCCAAATCAACCAATTGTCCCTCCGATAAATTCAATGAATAGCATCGGCTACGGACATCTCGATAAATTCAATGAATAGCATCGGCTACGGACATCTCTGAATCGCTGGACAAATTCACTGACCAATTCCCCATTCCTCTGTCGGAGAGCCGTCAAATCGGACAGCCTAGTCTCTTGTACTCCCGTAAAGAAATAGGCATGAAACTGCTTCTCCAGATCGGCTCAATTATTAATAGAATTGGGTGGTAGCGAAGAAAACCATGAAAAGGCCAAACCAGAGAGAGACATAGAGAAAATTTTGACTTTTAATGGATCAATCGATGCTACTTCACCACATTGGATTGTATAACAACTGATATGCTTAATAGTAGTAACATCCCCTTGTCCAGAAAACTTATAGAAATCAGAAATCCAGAATCGGGCTGGCATTGGCAATGTGTCAAACCAGTCCGGATATGGCTTCCGATACAGATAAGATTGTCTCTTAGGCCTCAAAACAAACTGATTCTTCACGACATTAGCAATTTTATCTGTTCAATCTTCCTGAGCATAATTCCCCTGACTGATCGGAGCACGTGTCGATGTCATTATGACTAGTGTTTCAACAGGCCCAACCGACGGCTCCCGATAATCAGCTCCTCTGTTCCTTGGCAGATTCTCAGTGTTGAAGTAGGAAGGATATACCATTTTACCGTTAACCACAGGGATCCGACTGCCAAATTGATCTATATGTTGTGATGCACTGGAACCTTTTGGATCTTGTTCCTCTTCTCCCTCTTCTTCTTCAGTTCCATCTGCCACCTTGGTTTTTGATTTCTTTGTTTTAGGAGTTTCATATAGCTCAGGATGTGTCTCTGGTGATGCAGACGAATTGATCTGAACAATCTTCTTCTTGAGATCCTTTATTGCAGAAGAAGCGTTGGTATTAAAATAAGCAGGTCCCTTCTGGACATCTTTCAGCACTGCTCCATCTAGTAGCTTGGCAATCAATCCCACCACCGTGTTAACCAATATCCTCGATTGGTTAATCATAGCATGACTCAAACCAGCACCTATGTAATCTTGAAAGAACTGTCTCTCATCTGCCATGATCCTGTCAAAATCTTCTTTTCGAACAAGGAACTGATTTTTCTTGATTATGGCATTACAAGTCTTGCTGAATGAGTCTAGGCACAGGTTCTTGAATTCTTCAAGTTGTGCTTCCACGAGCTTCGTCTGTTCATCACTGAGGTCTTCCATGGTGACGGTGGTGACCTCACATTTGTCTCCAGGAGGTGCCATCACAGAAGCTTTTCTGGTCCCATCGGGCGTGCCAAAATGTGTTGACGTCTAAAAAGTCAGGTGTTGACTTTAGGAAATTAAGACTGGCCTGGTAGATTTGCTTGAACTTCAGTGTAGGTCCAAAATCTTAAGGTTCAAGGCGTGCCAGTCAATTTGACCTGAAATTGACAAGGTAGAATTTAATCAGTAAACAACGAGGAACTCATCGGCCAAAGCCCCCATTCGTTCCAGCAATCGGATCAACGCGAAGAGAAGTCCGATGCGAGCATGAACCATCGGCCTTGAGTCCGATTCGTGATGATATGAAATATATTAAAATAGGCCATCGACTATGAAAGCCAAATCGGAGATAAATTTAACTTAAACTCATTCTTTATTACACATGTTTCTAAAGGCATTAAATAAACTGAATCTCGTGTCACTAACAATCGGATCGGTTTCGAGACAGCGTTGCTAGCAGGGCACTGATTTAGGTTATTTACTCCAATAGGTAAATGTATATCAAAGAACTCATTTAAATCAAATCTATTTGTAAATTGATAATTAAATCTAAATCAGCTATATAAACAATATGATCAGATCTATTATAAAGCTTAGGTTGCAATGAAACAATCAAATCTTTGGATAAATGTAAGCCGATAAGACAAAATCAACAAGATACGGTAAAGGGTGAGCGATCTAAACGAAGAAGAGCGATACGCTTCAATCTAAAGCCTAGAGCAACTCGATAAATTGATGAATTATATAGACGAAGAAGGGCGATACGCCTCAATCTAAAGCCTAAAATAACTCGATAGATGTCGCACTTACAGACAAACCGGATGTCAAGATGATGCAGCCCTGCTTGCTGAAGAACTCGACGAAAAGGGTTTGTTGGCACGAGGGCCAAAAATTGTGTTTGTATTGATGGTTGTGTGAACGTTCTTTACAATGGCGCGCAGGGTTTATATTTATACCCTGGAAATCTAACTGATCATTGCCGAACACGACAATATCTCTTATTTATTTAAAGTAAACTAATCTAAACTACTAAAAGCATTGCAATTGCTGCACGATCAGGCCATGAAGAAGCTTCTAGACGCATCCCTTCCTTCAAAATCGTACATGCTCCGGCCTTCTTTCCCCCGTATCCGATCAGGACTCCATCGGACAACTTCCGATCGGAATCGGAGACTTCCAAGTCAGAATCGGACTCGGCTTCAGTCTTAGCCTCCCTGGCACTCTTTAGTATAGTATTCCTTTTATATGAACCGAGTCAAATTCTGGTGTCAACAGATTTTGTCCTTCAAATCAGGTGTGACAGATTTCCAGTAGGCTCTCTGCTCCTCTTGGGCTCTCTGCAGCATAGCCGTGATGCTATCAAGTTGCTCCTTAGTCTGCTGCAGCCACGCGCTGGTTTCCTGGACACGTGGGCAGATATGGCGTTCTCGTGGAGGAAAGGGAAAATAACCGGGGTGATTGAATTGGTTACGTAGACTGCCGAGGGAACAAATTAAGTCGGGTTGATCATATCTTCGACTATAAAAGCAAGCAAGCCACCTCTAAAACCGTGGACGCTATCAGCCGACGCCTCTGATGATCCGCCTTTCTGCCTCGTCTCGACCTCGATCTGCTCTGCCCTTGCTCATCGCACCGTCACCAGAAACTAGTATGCTTCATGCCGAGATGTGGCGCTTGAGACGAAAAAGACGACCATCCCGGGAGCATCATAGCAAGGTACGGTAGATGAACGGTGAGCAAAAACTGATTCTGTCGAGATTTCCAGTTCCGGCACGTAAGATCGTAATAAGAAATTACATGAGACTTGAGTAACATGCAGATCGATTGCAAACCATCACATATATAGCAAGGCGAGCTCAGTGATCCGCCGGCGCCGCCGCGGCTCCCGCTGTAAGGATTGATGGCCCAAGAGGGGGGGTGAATTGGGACTTTTTCAAAACTATGAAAAACAAATCCTAGCCTATCATGCTAGTGTTGCCCAAACCTATAGTTCAAATGGAATGCCAACTCTACACTAAGCAAGAAACCTAAACAAGCAAGAACAAGCAACAACAACAAAGTAAATGCTTGAAAGGAAATGCGGGAAAGTAAAGAGAGTAGGCACGAATACAACCGGATTTTTTCCCGTGGTATCGAGGAGTTGACGCTCCCCCCTAATCCACATTGGAGCACTCACTAAGAGTATTGCTCCATCTTGATCCACCAAGAACCAAGAGCTCCACTAAGAATACCCTTTCTCCATCTCCGGAACGGCGGGCTTCAATCACCGTGTACAACCTTGTATCTTGGGGCTCCCACAATCTCCAAGAGCTCACCAAGAACTCCTCCAATCACCAAGACCAGCTAGGTGCCATCAAACACCATGGGTAACAAGCCACCAAGACTTCACTTGATCAAAACTAAACCCAAGCTCAAGCTAGATGCACACTAAGTGGATGAACTAGCTCAAACTCACTCAAGATCTTCACTATTCACTCAAGTGGCTCCTTGCAACTCTCATGGGGTGTATCAGGTGGTAAGAGGTCCAAAGAGCAGCCATGAACTCGACCAAGGGGGTATATATAGGCTAGACACAAAGAACTAGCCGTTGCTCAACTACTCCCTGAAAACAGCGAACGTCGTATAATCCACCGTGTACAAAATTACCAACAGCGTATCATACGGCGCTACCTTTTCAAATGGTCAAAAACCTTTTCAAACGGCTACTTCCACACGGCGTATGATCCGCCGATACACAAAGTACTAGCGGCATTTCAAACGGCGTGTTTAAACCACAACGGTCAAAACCAGCTGACTCAGCCAAAATATATACGCCAATCCCGGCGTATCATACGGCGTAGCCTTTCCTCGAACTCGTCCTTGACATGCTTACTGTGTAACATGTACGCCGTTAATCCGCCGTTACCGGCGTATCATACGGCGCCTGGGGTATTGAAGACCCAACTTGACACAGCTCCATGCCCTGCACGCCGTATGTTCCGCCCAGTGTCAGCACAGTAACAGCGGAACGTACGACGTGGCCTTCATTTGAATTCCTTCGCACGCCGTAGGCTTCTTGAATTGTACGCCGTTGCCGGCGTATCATACACCGTTCACAGAGAATGCAAAACTCGTCCAATTCAAGTGCTTTGAGTTTTGGCTTTGTTTCAAACTTGATCTAGGATATATTTGGGATGTTTTGGGCTAGGTTTTGGGATGTGTGCATCTAACTCAAGCATAGACCTAGCTTTGATCAAGCTACTAACTTAGTAACCCCCCTTAATAGTACGGTCTATCTAGAAAACTAGTAAACCTAACTAAACTAAGTGTCCTTCATCTCCTTGTGACACTTGGATCTAGAAAAGTCCTAAGCCTTCAAGAATGATCCGATTTGATTCCAATTGAGGGGCCTCCTTTCATACACTCCATGCGACTTAAACATGTTTATAATAGATCCTTCAAGACACACGTTAGTCACATAGATGGTATTGTCATTTATCACCAAAACTCGCCATCTAAGATGGCCTAGATGCTTCAATCTCCCCCTTTTTGGTGATAGATGACAACACACCCAATAGAGATATAGAATTAAGTGCAAACGGTTTGTGGTTTACCAAATCCACTCGCCACAAGGATTGCATAAAGTAAATGCGATAATTAAATAACAATAATTAACCAAGCATTACTTAAGCAATCCACTCATAAGGTATATAGACATGTCAAACCACAAGCAAGCACAAGTACCAAATAACATGTCCATACACAAAAAACGCATGAAGAAGCAACACACTCCCTCCCAAGCTCCCCCTATCTCTATCCCTCCTATCTATCTCCCCCTTTGGCATCTAAGCACCAAAAGGAGGTCCTCAAGGGTCCTGCGCTGGAGGCGAAGAGGCGGGAGGAGTCTCCGGGCGACGAGGCACTCTAGTGAACTGCTCGGTGTCGATGTCCTCATCGGTGTCGGAGTCAGAAGCGGTGCCGGCGGTCTCGGACTTGGCTGGAAGTGAAGTAGAAGCCGTCGGGAGTCCAGACGCCGTCGCAGCAAAGGGGTCCTCAGCAGCCATCATCTCCTGCTCGATCTGGGCGGTCACCGACTGAAAGAGTCGGGTCTGGAGTCTCGGAAGGTGAGACGGTGACCGTCAAAACGGAGGCGGTGGAGACTGGGAGAGTCGGCTGGGGTGACTGCTCGAAGAGAAGAAGTCCGGAAGAGACTGGAGCTGTCAGAGAAGCCGTGGGACGCGGGAAGTGCTGGTGAGGCTGAGAGAACTGTCCCGGACTCTGAGGAACCTGCTGCTGTGGCTGCTGCTGCTCGGGCACTGGAGAGAGAACTGGGCGAGGGAACGGCCCTGTCTGAATCAGCGGCGAGATCGGAAAGGTGGAGATCGGTGTAAACTGATACCCGCCAACTGAAGCCGGTAGAGGAGTGGAAGCAGACGCCGGGGGCCTGAGATCGGGCACCACTGGAGCTGGAAGTCCTGCGTGGTCGTAAAGGGTGCCGATCGTCCCGTGTAGCCAAGTGAACATCAGCGCTGAGGTGTGCTGCTGCTGTTGAAGGGCAAGAGCGATGGCCTGCTGCTGCTGGAGCATAGAGTTCATCATCTCCGTCTGCCTGGTCACCTGACGAGCGAGCTCGTTCTGGAGTGCTAGCTGCTCCCTCCGGAATGACTCGTGCTGCTGGGCCTGCTGTCTCCTCAACTTAGCCTGCTGCTCCTCAAGTCTGTGTGAGAACTCAAGCTGTGCAGTCTGAGTGGCGGCTAGTGACTGAAGAATAGCTATCAGCTCTGTGGGCTGGGTCACTGCGGCCTCTGTGACAACCGGAGGCGATGGTGGAGGTGTAGCTGAAGGACCGGCCTCGATGTCGTGAGCGCGAGGAGGTGGAGAAAGTGGCGGAGGCTCGAAGTCACTGTCGTCTGAGCTGTCGCTAGACACCATGAAGTACTGAGGAAGCTGTGCCTCTGCCTGTGCAAGAACTGTGTCCTCCTCTTCTGCCTCTGCCCTCTCCTCGGGAGCAATCTGCTCAGCTGCCTATCTCATGGCCCTACGGCCTCGGCGTCTGTCATCCGGCTTGGCCAGACCGTAGGTGGCATAGCGAGTGGCCGTCTGCTTGTAAACCTCTCTGAAGCGAGGTGGCCAGTAAGTGGAGAAGATCCTTGAGAGGATGTGGCCGTAGAGCATCCAGCGTCCAGCTGGCAGACCGTCAGTAATGACGTCCTGAATCTCACAAATCATAAAATCTGCAATGTCGAACCTGGTGTGAGTCAGAAGAGCTGCCAGTAACCACTGCTGAACAGACGAAACTGCCTCTCCGTAACCTGCCCTTGGAAGTATAGAAACCCGTGTCGCTCTGAGTAGGGCATAGGCCAGCTGGGTCATAGCATCCGGAACTCGAGGTGCACCAGGTGGCAGTGGGGGGTCAAAAAGCATCGCGACCTGCGCGTCGTAGGAAAGACCCCACCAAGCTGGCTGCAGCGGGGAGGAGTAGCACCAGGGTGAGCCTGCTCATGAATGCGGTACTCGGACTGCTCCAACCAGTAGAAGTCCCTGAGCTGCTGTGCTGTCAGTCTGTGCTTCTCCCCCTCAAACATGAAGATCATATACTCATGGTCCGGGGAGATCCACACGGTGGAGTAGAAGGTGCGGATCCACTCCTCAACAAACCCGTTGTGCCTCAGAAGCTCTATCAGACCAGGCTGAGCCTCAAAGAACGGCCTGACGTCCTGGCCAGCTGCCTCACGGATCCTGTCCACGTCAATTCGTCGGTGGTCGAACAGCTTGATGCCCCTCTTCCTGTATGAGAGGTAGAAACTGTGCTGGATATAGGTCCAAAAGCGCTGATCAACCCCGGGCTCCCTCACCAGAATGAACCAGTTGCGATCATCTGAGAGTCCGAGCCACTTGATGTGACCGGCTCGGACGTTGGTGAGGTCCACAAGACGGTACCTGTCTATCTCGGGGTACTGCTCGTCCTGCTGGGGCTGCTCCCCGTGCTCCCCCTGAAGCTCCTCGAGCTGTGTGCCCTGACCACGGCGACCGCGCTGGGTACCACCACCATGAGTCCTAGGACCTTGTCGTGGGCCTGAGGGGTAGTGCGAGCGCGACCGGAGCGGCGTAGCTGGGGCTCCTCCTGTCCTGCCTCTGTATCTGCTGTCCCGGAACCGGCTCCCCTTGCCTGTGCTCCCCCTGCCTTTCCTGGCTCCCTGATGAGTAGAGGGCACTGCTGGTGGGTGTCTGGGACTGCCATGGCTCTCTCAAGCTCGCGCTGCTCGCGAGTCTTCTTCTTGCTCGGCTTCGGGGGCGCAATCTCTTTGCCCTTCCTCTTCGTCATCTGCCGAGAAAGTTTGGAATGAGCGATGGGATTATGGAAGAAAGACCTTAAGCAAAGCATAAGATCTGATAAGGGCCAAAGCATGATTATCTAGATAAAAGATAAGGAGAACATGGCATACTTGAATTTGAGAGAATGACCACATAAGCATATTTTTACTAAGCAAAGAAGCACTGCACTAAGCAAGAGCCACACACTTAGCAAGAAAATATACATATATGGTGCTAGGCATGAATTCCCATTGAATTGATTAAGACAACATGGATGGAAACACTGATTTGGCATGGTAAGAGTAACTCATACATATCATGGGTAAGTTAGGGACTAAAGAGCATGAAAAACACTTGAGTTGGTCATGGAATGAGTACTCAAGCATCAATCATCATAGAAAGGTTTGAAATTGAACCAAGATTGAGCCAGAAATGGGGATATGGGGACCAGATGCCTCACCACTACAAGAACAGAGTAGAGGGACGAAGCAGTGGAGAGTAGAGCGCTCCTTCTTCTCCAAGTCCGGTGAGCGACGGAGGCGGCGGAACCAGACAGCGGCGGCCGAAACCCTAGCGGGTGCGGCACGGGGCCTGAGGGCCGAATCCGGCCGGTGCAGGGGCGGAGCGGTGGCGGGGCAATGCGGGNGGCGAGGGCGGCGGCGGACGGTCAAAGAGGATTGAACGGTTAGGTCAAAGACCCGACGCCTTATATGACAGGTGGGGCCCGCCAAAGATGCGAACGACGTATGATCCACCGATGGCGGCGTAGTAACGCCGTACAAGTTACACAGGGAGCATGTAACTTGGGCCGACTTGAGAACCGAACGCCATATGTTCCGCCAGAAGCGCCGTAACATACGCCGGGATGCTGACGATTTTGAAACTTGGGCGCCGTTTTATCCGGTGTTACTCTGTGGATACAGGGCGTATAATAACCGTGCGAGTTGAACAAGAGCACCAGAATAGTGAACGCCGTATGCTTCTTGAAAAAGTACACCATGTACTGATGAAAGCATACGCCGTTCAGTGATTGAGATTGAGATCCAGAACTGTGGCAAGAACCATACGCCGTATGTTACGCCGTGGGCGGCGGAATATACGGCGTTCAGAGATTTTTCAGGCTGAACTAGGATCTCTTAACTAGCCCAACTTTTGAACAACCAACAAGCGCAAACACAAGTTAGGGCTAGTTTTGAATGACATCCTCACCTCTCAAACACTCTTTTGAAAATACCTAAGGTTGCTCAAGAGCTTTACATAACAATAGTTTTTCAAAAGCGAATTAAGAACCAAAGGGGAGGAACACCGAAAAAAGAAATGTATGAGTCATGGCCTTTGAACTTAGAGATTGAGACTTTAAGCTCGTTAGGACGTGACTCAATAGGCAAGAAAGCACAACATTGATTTCATCATTCTTATGGAGTTGTTAAGTCACATTGAAAGTGAAATAACTTTCTCACAAGATGATTTCTCCTTTGTGATCTAACGCATGCAAGATGCAATGCAAGACAAGTGCATGAAATTAAACATGAGTGCAAGCCTTACATGACAAGAAAGATGCAATAACAGAAATTAAATCTATCTTGTCAAGTTTGAACCCTTCTCAAGCTTGTTCATGATGAGCCAAACTACATGCCTTGAGCGAAAAGGGAACCACCAGCTCAAGTAAGACCCATGCTCATCACTATCTTGACAAGGTTAGACAAGCCCCTAGCATATATACATATGAAATGCATTCTATATGACAAGGCAAACCTACATGACGTTAGAAACATCTAAAACGTTAAGCTCACTTCGTAACCTCGAAAAAGTTGCATCATCAAGAGGTTTTGTGAAGATATCCGCCAATTGATCTTCCGAACGAACACCACAAAGTGATATATCGTTACGGGCCACATGATCACGAAGGAAGTGATGGCGAATATCTATGTGTTTTGTGCGAGAGTGTTGAACCGGGTTATTAGCAAGTTTTACGGCACTCTCGTTATCACAAAGGAGGGGAACCCTATCTAGAACCACACCATAATCCAAGAGGTTTTGCTTCATATAAAGGATTTGAGCACAACAAGCCCCGGCGGCAATGTATTCCGCCTCCGCGGCGGATAAGGCCACAGAATTTTGCTTCTTAGATGACCAAGAAACCAAGGAACGCCCTAGCAAATGGCAACCCCCGAGGTACTCTTACGGTCAACACGGCATCCGGCAAAATCCGAATCCGAGTAACCCAAGAGAGTGAAAGAAGCACCTTTGGGGTACCACAAACCTATGCTAGGTGTAAAGTTAAGGTATCTAAAGATTCTTTTTAAGGCACTTAGATGGGATTCCTTAGCATTAGCTTGGAAATGAGCACATAAGCAAACACTAAACATGATATCCGGCCTAGATGCGGTAAGGTAAAGAAGCGACCCAATCATTGAGCGATAAAGCTTTTGGTCAAACAATTTACCGGATTCGTCCAAGTCGAGATGTCCATTTGTTGGCATTGGAGTCTTGATCGGCTTGCATTCATCCATCTTGAAATTCTTGATGATGTCCTTCGTGTACTTTTCTTGATGGATAAACGTCCCTTCCTTCAATTGCTTAATTTGAAATCCGAGGAAGAAGTTGAGCTCACCGATCATGGACATCTCGAACTCCTTAGACATCATGTCACCAAATTCCTTGCAAAATTCTTGATTAGTTGAACCAAAGATAATATCATCAACATAAATTTGACAAATGAAGAGCTCATTGTCGATGATCTTTGTGAACAAGGTGGTGTCCACCCTTCCGATCTTGAATCCCCGGTTGATGAGGAAGTCACGTAGGCGTTCATACCATGCCCTTGGCGCTTGGTTGAGCCCGTATAGCGCCTTGTGCAATCTATAAACATGGTTAGGATATCTAGGGTCCTCGAAACCAGGAGGTTGTTCAACATAAACCAATTCATTGATATAACCATTTAAGAAAGCGCTCTTCACATCCATTTGATATAACTTGATATTATGATGTGAAGCATATGCAAGGAGGATATGGATGGCTTCAAGTCTTGCCACGGGAGCAAAGGTTTCACCGTAGTCCAAACCTTCTACTTGTGAGAAGCCCTTGGTGACAAGTCTTGCTTTGTTGCGCACCACCACACCATGTTCATCTTGCTTGTTGCGGAAGACCCACTTGGTGCCAATCACGTTCTTGCCTTGGGGACGCTCTTCAAGGACCCAAACTTGATTGCGGGTGAAGTTGTTGAGTTCTTCTTGTATAGCCATCACCCAATCCGGATCCTCAAGAGCTTCACCTACATGAGTGGGTTCCATACAAGAGACAAACGAGTAATGTTCACAAAATGAAGCATATTGACGACGACGAGTCCTTGTACCGCCACTTGGGTCTCCCATGACTAAGTCAATAGGATGGTTGGTGGAGGTACGTGTACGCTTCACTTGTGGTTCTTGAATTGATGCTTGTGGTGGGTCAACATCTTGTGCTTGAGCTTGAGCTTCCTCTTGTGTGATGAGGGTGTCGTCGGAAGAAAGTGGTTCTTGTTGATCTTGATCTTCATGATCTTGCTCATCTTGTTCTTGGTCTTGAGTATCATCTTGAGCTTGATCATCTTGTTCTTGAGTTTCTTGATCTTGATCAACTTGGGGAGCCATGGAGTTGGATGAAGTAGTTGGTGTAGCTTCCTTCTCTTCATCAGACGAGTCGAAGTGGTAGCATGATGTAGTGTATACAACTCGTCCTCTTGGAGAAGGCTTCTTTTGTGTGGATGTAGAAGGTACATCTTCAACCTCCTCCTTTGGCTTGATGTCCCCAATAGCCATCTTCTTCATTGCATCTCTTAGTGGTTCATCCCCTACATCATCACAAGAGAAACTCTCCCCTTGGGAGCCCTTAGTCTCATCAAACTCCACGTTACCCGTTTCTACAATCATGCGAGTTGCATTATTGAATACTCGATATGCCTTGGAGTTAGATGAATAACTAACAAGAAAACCAACATCACATCTACTTTCAAACTTGCCTAGGTGCTTTCTCTTTTTGAAAATGTAGCACTTACAACCAAACACCCGGAAGTAGGAGATGTTGGGCTTCCTCCCAATGAGAAGCTCATAGGGCGTCTTCTTCAAGAAGCGGTGAAGGTAGACGCGGTTGGAAGCATGGCACTCGTGTTGATAGCTTCCGCCCAAAACCTTTGCGGGATGCCATAGTCATCCAACATGGCCCTTGCTAGAGTGATCAAGGTCTTGTTCTTCCTTTCAACAACACCATTTTGTTGCGGCGTGTAGGTGGATGAGAACTCATGCTTGATGCCGCCTTCATTGCAAAATTCTTCAACTTGGGTGTTCTTGAACTCGGAGCCGTTGTCGCTTCGGACCTTGACCAATGTAGACTTGAATTCCACTTGTGCTCTCTTGGTGAAGTTCTTGAATATGCCGGCCGTCTTGCTTTTGTCATCTAGAAAAAAGGTCCAAGTATATCTAGAATAATCATCAACAATGACAAGGCAATAAAGATTACCACCAAGGCTCTTGTAAGTGGTTGGGCCGAAGAGGTCCATGTGGAGGAGCTCAAGAGGTTGAGTCGTCGACAAGTACGCCTTCATGGGATGTGAAGTTGCAAATTGCTTGCCGGCTTGACATGCACTACATGGCTTGTTCTTCTCAAAATTCACATCCTCCACACCAACCACCATTCCTCTCTTGAAAGTTTTCTTGAGTTGGCTCATTCCAATATGAGCAATGCGCCTATGCCAAAGCCAACCCTTGGAACTCTTGGTGAAGAGGCATGTTGACAACCTAGCATCATTAGAAGAGAAATCCACAAGATAGATGTTGCCATGTCGAAAGCCTTTGAAGATAACATCTTTATGTTTCTTGCTTGACACGACAACATCGGTATCGCTAAATGTGCAAGTTAGTCCAAGATCACAAAGTTGAGCTATTGAAAGTAAATTATAACTAAGAGACTCTACATGCGAGACATTGGAAATAGAAAAATCATTAGAAATTGCAATCTTACCCAAACCTACCACTTTGCATTTTGAATTGTCACCAAATGTTACTTGCTCATGATCTCCCACATCTTCATCTAGTAAGGTGAATATCTTTACATAGCCGGTCATATGTTGTGTACATTCACTATCCAACACCCAATGGTTGCCGCCGGCTTTGTAGTTCACCTACACATAGGAGATTAAGCTTGAGGTTTGGGAACCCAAACATACTTGGGTCCATGAATTTTAGAACAAAGAGTCTTAGGAACCCAAAGTTGCTTGGGACAAGTGCCCTTGGGTGGAAGGGTCAAGAACTTGGCCTTCACTTTCCCATCTACCTTACTCAACCAAAAGTGATGTTTATTGTAAGTGCATCGATAATTAGGTGGTAAGATAGGTAGGGGTTTAGTGGGTTAAGGACACTCCCTTGTATCATGGCCTTTTTCTTTGCAAAGTTGGCAATAGGGTCCCTCTACATCATTGAAGCACCCATCAAGTTGAGGTGATCTTGGGGCTTTTGGCTTTTCCTTTAAGAAGAAGTTGCCAAGACCACTTCTCCCATGTTGCTTCATGTTGTGGAAGAGGATGTCTTTGAGAAGACCCTTTCCCTTGACCATGACATCCAACCTGTCGGGGATAGACCCCCGGGGGTACCCAGAAGGCGGATTGGCCCAACCAGCAGGGGGCAGCCCAATCCGAGTGCTATTGGGCCGGTTTGTCAGACTGGGTGGCCCACCACTCGGGAGGCCCACCAGTCGGGCGAATCGGATAACTACGACGGCGCGCGCGGCAAGGAAGCAGGCGGCGTATCGCGCAAGAAGATCGGAGATCAAGATAAACTAGCCGGAATTCTAGGGAAAGATATCTGTAATCGTTATAGGATCGAATCCTTGTATTTCGGGTAGGTTATGATCTCTAGCCGACTTGTAACTCAAGGCAACCGGACTATATAAGGTGCCTTGGGACCCCCCTCCAGGACAACTAGAACAACGAGCATTCATTCAACCTAGGACAGAACCCAACTACGGAGATCCTTCAGGAACTTCATACACAGCAATCCATACACCCAACACAGGACGTAGGGTATTACGTCATCTTGACGGCCCGAACCTGTTCAATCCTTGCGTATTGTGTTACCATCGTCTTGTGATCCTCGATCTGTCCCTCAACAAATCAACCACACGTAGGCTACCCTGTGTGGACTGCCGGGTTCATAAATCCGACAGTTGGCGCGCCAGGTAGGGGTTGATCGACGTGATCAATCTACAAGATCGATGGCAGTAATCATCATCCACATCTGGTTCCAAAAACCAGGTAACTCACTCCAATTATCGCCGACGAAATCAATCTATTATTTGGATTCTCTAATCGCCAATTTGTTTTGTATAATCCACTGCCGCACGGAGGGAAAGTCGGAAGCTCCGAGTACGGATGGCCGAGTACCTGAGTACATGCACGCGATGGATGGCCGAGTACTCGAGGACGAGCCTGCCACCTCGTTGGCCGATGCAAACAACCTCGAGAGGCCCGGCTTTGCTGCAAGCTGCTGATAGCATGAAGCTTCGCCAAAGCGACTTTGGGCATACCAGCCGGGGGCAACTAGTCGACTACTCGGACGTGACGACAAGATGATGCCCAAAGGCTTATCAGCCCCCATGCAAGGGCGATACGCCGATTCTCCAACTCAGACACAAATCAAGCTAAGTCATATTTAAATACTTTTTACGATATTTTTGGTCACCGCATATCTCCATACTTCGCCATATTTCTCCATAATCATCGCCGACTACCTTTGGTCTGTTCCCGACTGCTTATACAGCCCGAGCGCTACACAGTCGGGACGGCCAACGGACGCATATTGCATTTTTCTCCATCGTTCATTTCTTTTTCCACTCTTGTACAAGTCGCTAAAGTACTCGGGGAGCACACGCCTTAATCCGTGAAGCCTCGACTCTTCCGTACGCCTACGCTCCTACGCGTGCATGCGGCCCAGCTCCCTGCGCTATGGACTACGGCTATCGGGGATCAGGTGTATAAATGTAACAAGCTAACTACACGAGGAAATTAATAGACTTAAAGAGTTGAAAGTAGAAATCATTTACATACAACGCCAAATGTTTTTCTCCAGAATTAGTATTTGCTACACCATATACTACCTATCCTTCATATTTTCATTGCAGGGCACAGGTTTGGGTCCCGAGCTTGCATGTTACGCTCGGGGGTTGGACCACTCCGGCATCGCCGCCAGCTGAGTACTCGAGTCAGTCAGAACTCGGGCTGGTACTACACTCCACGACGGTCGCTAGCCGAGTGCTTTGCAGCACTCGGGCTGGCGCTACACTCCACAAGGATCGCTAGCTGAGTGCTTTTGAGTACTGGACTGGCGCTACCGCATGATGAGGAAGACGAAGACTTGATGGACCCTCGACTCGGCCCTCACGCTCGGGGGCTGGCGCCGGGGCGACTACTCGGCGTGCCTCGGACGGCTCGACTCGGCCCTCACGCTCGGGGGCTGGCGCCGGGACGACTACTCGGCGTGCTCCGGCCCTCACGCTCGGGGCTGGCCGGGACGACTACTCGGCGTGCCTCAGCCCTCACGCTCGGGGGCTGGCGCCGGGACGACTACTCGGCGTGCTTCGGCCCTCACGCTCGGGGGCTGGCGCCGGGACGACTACTCGGCGTGCTCGGCCCTCACGCTCGGGGGCTGGCGCCGGGACGACTACTCGGCGTGCTCGGCCCTCACGCTCGGGGGCTGGCGCCGGGACGACTACTCGGCGTGCTCAGCCCTCACGCTCGGGGGCTGGCGCCGGGACGACTACTCGGCGTGCTCAGCCCTCACGCTCGGGGGCTGGCGCCGGGACGACTACTCGGCGTGCTTCGGCCCTCACGCTCGGGGCTGGCGCCGGGACGACTGCTCGCCGCGCTTGCCCGCCGAGTCCTCACGCTCGGGGGCTGGCGCCGGGACGACCACTCGGCGTGCTTCGGCCCTCACGCTCGGGGGCTGGCGCCGGGATGACCACTCGGCGTGCTTCGGCCCTCACGCTCGGGGGCTGGCGCCAGGACGACCACTCGGCGTTCCTCGGCCCTCACGCTCGGGGGCTGGCGCCGGGACGACCGCTCGCCGCGTTTGCCTGATGAGCCCTCACGCTCGGGGGCTGGCGCGGGGACGACTACTCGGCGTACCTCGGATGGTTCGACTCGGCCCTCACGCCCGGGGGCTGGGCGCCGCGACGACTGCTCGGCGTGTCTCGCAGGACTCCGCTGGCCCTCACGCTCGGGGGCTGGCCGCCGAAATTAACGCCGGATGATTTAGTCAGATGCTCCTCGATTAAGCCTTGAGCCGATTCCTACGGAATCGCCTTAAGGCTCGGGGGCTACGGCCAACGGACGCACCTCGCGGCGCATCCGTTGATTGTCTGGCGACCACGACGAAGACGATCAGAACAAGGCTACAAACCCTTGGACCGATTCCTCCGGAATCGCTTCAAGGCTCGGGGGCTACGGCCAACGGACGCACCTCGTGGCGCATCCGTTGCAGACGGCTCTCTTTTCTCTCCAGTATCACGCGGTTTTGCTTCCAACCGCAGCAAGCTCGAAGCTCAGCAGATAGCACGACCTCGCCGAGTTGTCGCTCAACCACGTACTACTCGGGGGCTTGTCGGGGATAGACCCCCAGGGGTACCCAGCAGGCGGATTGGCCCAACCAGCAAGGGGGCGGCCCAATCCGAGTGCAACTGGGCCGGTTTGTCAGACTGGGTGGCCCACCACTCGGGAGGCCCACCAGTCGGGTGAACCGGATAACTACGATGGCGCACACGGCAAGGAAGCAGGCGGCGTATCGCGCAAGAAGATCAGAGATCAAGATAAACTAGCCGGAATTCTAGGGAAAGATATCTGTAATCGTTATAGGATCGAATCCTTGTATTTCGGGTAGGTTATGATCTCTAGCCGACTTGTAACTCAAGGCAACCGGACTATATAAGGTGCCTTGGGACCCCCCTCCAGGACAACTAGAACAACGAGCATTCATTCAACCTAGGACAGAACCCAACTACGGAGATCCTTCAGGAACTTCATACACAGCAATCCATACACCCAACACAGGACGTAGGGTATTACGTCATCTTGACGACCCAAACCTGTTCAATCCTTGCGTCTTGTGTTACCATCGTCTTGTGATCCTCGATCTGTCCCTCAACAAATCAACCACGTAGGCTACCCTGTGTGGACTGCCGGGCTCATAAATCCGACACAACCTGGTGGCAATGCTTGCAAATTCTTCTTCAATTTCTTTTCTATCAAGGTTAGCACAAGAAGAAGAAACATGGTTTGATGGCAAAGGCACTTCCATGAGATCATCACAAGATGTAGATGCATTGACCTTAACACAATCATTCTTACCATATTCTTGCATGCTAGGGTCAATGGCATCATAGGCAAACTCAAGTTCTTGATGTTTCATCTCTAGGTTCATGAGATCAATCTTAAGCTTTCTATTGTGAGCTTCAATAGCCTTGCTAACCTCAATGGTTTCCTTATATTCAATGAGTAATTCATTGTGCTTAACAAGTAGAGTGTTATACTCATCTCTAAATGACTTGTTAGACACATCAAGGGTATCATGAGATTCAATAAGAGTGTTGTGTTTAGCAAGCAACTCATCATTAGAAAGCTTAATCTTGACATAGGAACCCTCAAGAGTTTTAAGTTTGATTGTTTGCATCTTGATCATTTCAGTGTACTCATCAAGAAGTGTCTTAAGCTCATTAGGTGAAAGTTCATCATCACTATCACTTGATTTATCATCACTCACCTTGGTGTTACCTTTTGCCATGAGGCACATAGGTGGTGGAGGAAGAGGGGGTTCATCATCTTCTTCATGCTTGATGGCAAGCCCGGCAAATCCCTTCTCTTCCTCATCATCACTTGAATCATCACTTGAGCACTCACCACCGGAAATCTATTCTCCAACAATGTAGGCCTTGTTCTTGCCTTTCTTGAAGAGTTTCTTCTTGGCCTTATCGGAGACCTTCTTCTTGTACTCATCATCATCTTTTCCCTTTTTGTTCTTCATCTTGCGCTTGTCGGGTTTGGGACAATCATAGGAGAGGTGATTGTACTCCCCACAATTGTAGCACTTCTTGTTCCCATCCCTTGAGCAGAACTTGTTCTTCTTAGGGTCATAGTTGTAGCCCTTTTTGTTAAGCTTGGAGAGGCGCTTGGTTGTCTTCCTCATGATGAGAGCTAGTTTGATGTCTTCTTCTTCATCATTATTTTCTTCACTCTCACTTGATGATTCTTGGACAACAATCATCTTGCTCTTCTTCTTGCTTGATGATGATTCCTTCTTGGCCTTGAGGGCAAGATCATTATTGGTGGAGGTACAGTCTTCCACACCCACACCCATCATGAAGATTCCATAAGAGCGAATCTTGCCAATTACTTCCGCCACTTCGAGCTTGTCAAGATCATTCTCAAAGAGTAGAAAGGTGATGATGTTGTAGTCCGGTTTGTGAAGAGCTTGCAATATGTTTCAGATGATTGCACCTTGAGACAAATTAGCAATGTTAAGTACATTTATATCCTCAATGATAACATTCATCCTAGTAAACATTTGTTCTACATTCTCTTTGGGAAGCATGGTGAATTTCTTGAGCTTAGCACTAAGTAATTGGTACTTCTCCTCACGGATTTTCTTAGATCCGACATTGCTCTTCTCTAGAAAATCCCACACCTCATGGGTGGTTTTCTTGGTGTACACTTGGTAGAAGATGTCACTAGACAAGCACTCAAATATGGCATTCTTGGTAGTGGCATTCCATGCGGCTTGATCTACGGTGGGTGTATCCGGTAAAGGGTTAATGGCAACCGCCAAAGCAACGGGAGAAAGTGCCTCCAAGTAGCACTCCATGCGAACTTTCCAATGAGGGTAGTTTCTCCCATCGAACTTAGGTGGACCATTACTATCTCTTGGAGCCATTCGCTAAGCTTTTAAACCTATAAAAGAGAGCCTACGCTCTGATACCACTTGTAAGGATCGATGGCCCAAGAGGGGGGTGAATTGGGACTTTTTCAAAACTATGAAAAACAAATCCTAGCCTATCATGCTAGTGTTGCCCAAACCTATAGTTCAAATGGAATGCCAACTCTACACTAAGCAAGAAACCTAAACAAGCAAGAACAAGCAACAACAACAAAGTAAATGCTTGAACTCGATAAAGAGGGTATATATAGGCTAGACAAAAAGAACTAGCCGTTGCTCAACTACTCCCTGAAAACAGCGAACGGCGTATAATCCGCCACGTACAAAAGTACCAACGGCGTATCATACGGCGCTACCTTTTCAAACGGTCGAAAACCTTTTCCAATGGCTACTTCCACACGGCGTATGATCCACCGATACACAAAGTACTAGCGGCGTATCATACGGCGTGTTTAAACCCCAACGGTCAAAACCAGCTGACTCAGCCAAAATATATACGCCGATCCCGGCGTATCATACGGCGTAGCCTTTCCTCGAACTCGTCCTTGACATGCTTACTGTGTAACATGTACGCCGTTAATCCGCCGTTACCGGCGTATCATACGGCGCCTGGGGTATTGAAGACCCAACTTGACACAGCTCCATGCCCTGCACGCCGTATGTTCCGCCCAGTGTCAGCACAGTAATAACGGAACATACGCCGTTCCCTT
>CM014278.1:2775602-2811674 GCA_004135705.1 Alloteropsis semialata
AAGTATCTGATTTGCCAACTTGTGAACCGTACGTCTCAGCAACCCATCCAGAGTGTTCGACTCATGTCAAGAGAAAAGGTGTCACAAATCATGGTCAAACAACACATCTGCGACAAAATTTCATGCGCGGCACTAGAATTGCTTCAGGATCAGACCTGCAGGTACTTGCAAATTTCTGATGATCAGAAGAACACGAACGCATTCAGAGGAGAACCGCCACTTACTCTACAGGGAAGAGAGAGGAAATTTGGTGACATGTATGCATGCATGCACGGGGGCCACGCAAGTCAGGAAATCAAAATGATGAGAGAGAGACAGGTGCTGGACTTGATTTGCTCGGTGGAGAAAAAGAAAGATAGAGAGATGCATGCATGGCTTGGTGGAGAATTCAAGAAAGAGAGAGAGAGATGCATGCATCTCTCAGGCATGCTGGGGGTTCTGGTAGAGAGATGCATGCATACTTGTCGGGCGAACAGCCACTCGGGCGAGACGGACGCCGCTGCTCCTGCCAAGTAGTCGGGCGAGGCGTGATTCTTGTAATTTTTATTTCTCGCGGGTAGATTTATCAGGGATTGTTATTTTTAATCCGCTGCCGTTGGGTACCCCTAATATTGGTATCCGACACACCGATTAGTGCATTTAATTTGAAGTTTTATTAATTTGGAGTTTTCTTGAATCTTGAGATACAATTAGTTTGGAATCGAGAATTGTATTCAAAGCTTACTCGTGCCATGGCTTTAGCTTTTTTTTTTTTGTCATATATTACCTTTACATGGGCTACAAGTTTATTAAGCTTGTTTTCTCGGCCATTCCCTGAATTGGGCCAGGCCTAATCGCCAATATCGTAGTGATTTGGTTGGCTACTTTGACGCAGAATCTTTTATTCTTTCTTTCTTTTTTTTTTGACAGAACGCGCAGAATCTTTGTTGAGTTTTAGCAAGTTTGGATAGATAGGTGCCAAGGTTACAAACGCAGGATTCCTTTCTGGGCTAGGCTCCATAAGGAAGCCCATTTCTATATCCATAAAAAATAGCCGAATTCCTGTGTTCCTCCTTATGCAGGATGTGTCGGCTCCATCTACATGGTCACAGTCGAGCTCTGTGCGTGAGCCGAATCGGCCGTACGCGAGCGTCACTGCACGTACACGCTGGCAAGCAACGACGCGCGACCTCCTGCTGGCCGCGGGGGCGTGCTCTAGCGCAGAAGATCCTTGTGGCCGCGCGTAAGCTATCATTTATTTCTCCAGGGCACAAATCTTAGATCGCGCTGTTTGTTTTTGTTCTCATGTACGGGTCACACCGTTGCCCCGACCACCCCCGAACCAAGCGAAATCAGATACGGGGAGCAGCTCCGCATTATCTATCTCCATCCCTCGGCAGCGTTGAGTTATTACCACCTCCACCGCTCCACGGAAGCAGATACGCCGTGATTTGATTCCGTTCCCATTTACATTGCCGTCGTACGAACAAAACAGCACCTTAGGGTTGATGCTCGCACGTGGTGAGTCCCAGTCACTTACTACCGGGGTGTTTAGTTCCACCCCATTCTTCTAAATTTTGCAAAATACACGTTTCCCAATGCACTTTTTCTCTCTGCGCACGCTCTTCAACGCCACCCCATTCTGCAGAACGTGGGGAAGTAAACACCCCCTACATGTATCTTCTTTCTTCTCCTTTTAACACACATTCTCTCCCATTTTTCTCTTATCTCTCCACACGAGGGGCTCTTGGGGCCGGGTTGGGTGTATACACTGCACGAGCAGCGAAGATGGTGTGATCTTGGTGGAGGAGACGTAGCGGTGGCCCCGACTCCTGAGGCTAGCACGATATGTTTTTCTCCTTTTTGTTTCCAAAATTCAATTTTTGTTTTTCCAGGATGCTTTTTCCTTTATTTTAATAAATCAATTTTCTTTCTGTGACTTTTTTGTTTTTTCTTCCAAATTCTATTTTTAATATATTTTTTATATATTTTTGTTTCTAGGTTTTGTTTCAAGTTTTTGTCACTGAATGTTTGATTCCCAAACTTTTGTTCCCTGTTCCTTTTTCAGTTTTCCTATACATCCCAATCATATGAATTTTGTGTATGAAATCATTGAGAGACCAGGACTGTCGCCTCTCTTTCTTGTCTACGGCTCAGAGGCGCAATTCTTCCTACTGTGGCCCCTCGTGTCGAGCACTATGACAAGGTAGACGTTGAGCAAAAAAGAAGCCATGATATTGACATATTGGAGGAGGACTGAGTTGCTACTTTGATCGAGTCAGACACCTATACAGCTCCAAGGACTCCGGCATTACCAGGATCGCATTGTCCAAGAGTGATCATTAAACATTGACGATATGGAAAAAGATTCAGAGTACAAAGGATATGCATAAGCTGCTGGCTTCACCGTGGGAGGGGTTATTAACCCATCTTGTGTTCTATTTCGAACGGGCATATATTCATCCTAATCGTCCCCTTGTACAAGCATTTTTCTAATTAGGCTATTGCACGGTGGCAGCCCTTAGAGCAGAGGTAATATGACAAAGATTAGTATTTCTTTCTGCCTTCATCTATAAATATGAAGCATTACGGGGTTCAAATTTTCTCCACAAATATAAGGAGACACGAGGTGGCAGCTCCCGTTCTAGTTGTCTTAGTCAGGTCGTTTTTGTACTGCTCTCTCCCTGTCCTAAATTAAATATTATTTTAGCTTTGCTATATACATTGATTTTGCTATATCCAGACATACGCTATATTTGGACACATATCAAAACCAATGTATCTATGAAAGCTAAAACGATATCTATTTTGTGACGGAGGGAGTACGTACCTACGCAAGCGACAGATCCAAAAGGAAATAATAAGCTTCTTTATTTTTTTCAGCATAGGTACTTTAGCTTAATTAATAGGATGTACATCATGGATTGGAAGTTCACTACCTTGACATACATGTTCTAGAAATGATACTCATGGATTGGAACTTCGCTAATTATTTTAACACACATCTTCTTGCAAGGAAAATGGTCCATTAGACCATTGCTTTTTATTTGTGACATAATTATTAAGACTAATGAATTTTTCAAGCATGTATCTTTGTAGATTTTTGAAGTCCCACAAATTCCAAACAATAGCAAATATAAGTGATAGAAAAGTCATAGCAAAAACAAGGACTTATAAGAATCAATCGATCTCGACAGAGGAGGTGGTCAGCGATCCTTCAAGGGGGAGGGGGAGGAAGGAGGCGGGCACACATGCTTGGGGACAAGGTGTTCACTAGTGGGAGGTGACACATGTTCGGAGAAGTGGGAGGAGGTGAAAGTGCATCTAGGCCCTCAAGTGGATTTTGGTGAATTGAGTGACAAAACGATTAAAGGACTAACTTGTTTGTTTGAGTTCATGAGTAGGGATCTATTCTTGTAATTCATTTACATTTAATGTGCTCATGATATATGTGGTTATTAATCCAAGCAAGCAAAGTGTGATCCCATGATTCCAGACTATTGAAAGTGGCAAGTCATTGATATTCATAATGAAGACATGGTTCTATGCATGATACGTGGTCTCTAATTGCTTAAGAAGGACTCTCACTAAATATTGGGATGATTTCAAAGAAGTTTGTTTGGGTCATTATTGATCTCATGCCATGGATGCTCTTTGGACTAGGCATAAGACACTATCACTATAATAAAGATAGAGATTTGTGGATCAGTTGAGAAAAGAAGAAATAATACATAGAATTGGATATTGCAAGATTTTATGTACGTATGATAAAAGGACATGAGCAGATGTGTTACATATTGGTCTTCATGAATTCACACTATGGCAAAGCAAAGCCAACTTGATGATGCAAGGGTAAGTGGTGAAGAAACAAAACGAGATGACTAGAGCGAGGGACTAAGCAAGGTTAAGTGACGACTTATGACCATGTGCGTATTGCTAAGGTGAAGTATCTAGTATCCGGGGGTTCGAAGTATTATATCCAAGTCTTATCATGGGAGGCAATGCAATGCATATATATGTTATGGTTGATAAAAGGAGTGGCTTAAGGATTAAAAGTGAACTCAAACATAAGTTGTGGAAAATCCTAAGTCACTAGCTCAAGGTGGATATGCTCAGTTCAATATGCAATGTTGAAAGCCCTCAAAGAAGTGATTGTTCAAGTATTGGCATGATTATTGACATACAAGCTCAAGTGGTTGATTTATGATTCATTTTATGTCTTGAGTATAGGCATGCCGTACTATCAAGAGGGATGCAAAATTGGTTGAATGATAAACTCCAAAAGTACTCAAGTGAACCCGTGTGAGTCTAACCATAAGAGTTTCTAACTTAGTGGTGGTTCCCTGGCAAAACCGGTGAAACCGATTTTAGGAACCGGTGGAACTGATTTTCTGGCCTTGAGCGTCTAACGGCTAGTTCGTTTGAATTCCGGTGAAACCGGTTTTGTAAACCGGTGGTACCGATTTTCACTGATAGAATAACGGCTAGTTTTTAGAGAGATGGGTATTTATACTCATGAGCTCCTCTTGGAGGGGCCGCTGGTTCTGCTCGTGTGTGACACATTTTTGAGGCCAGCTGAGCTCTCCCCAACCTCTCTAAGTGAGACTTGAGTTCATAGCTTGAATCCTTTGAGTTGGGTTGAGAGAGTGACTTGTGTGTGAGCATTAGAGAGCAATCCTAATCCTTGAGCACTTGGTTGAGTCAAGCAACTCGTGAAGCATTTGTTACTCTTGGAGGTTCGTCCTCCTAGATGGCTAGGCGTCGCCCGGTGAGCTACCGAAGTGTGTGGTGAGCCACGGGATCGTTTGTGAAGGTTTCAGCTCACCCCCGCAAGGAAAGAGGTCTCTTAGTGGAAGGAGGAAATACCTTGACCAAGTGTGGTCGCATAAGCTTTCTCAACGGAGAGTAGGATTCACTGTGCCTTGGTGGCTGCTTGGTGCAAGCAGTGAATCCGAACTTCGGTAAAACAACTCCTTGCGTCTTTGTTTGAATTTTCCTCATTTTGTCAATTCTAGAAAATTACTTGTGCTTCCGCTTCTATCTACTTTGGTGTGCTTGCGCTATATGCAGGAGCTTCATTGAAACATTTGGAAACATCTATGGAAGCTTCACACCATCTGTGGTATGTGCTAGAATTCGTAGAGGGGAAATTTCTAATTTATTGGTGTACTGTGTATCAAACCGGTTCTACCGGTTTGGCAAACTGGTTTTACCGGTTTGTGTGCTGAAAGTAAGAATTAGTTTTTTTAAATTGCAGATTCGCCTATTCCCCACCCCTCTAGACGACATCAAGGTCCTTTCAGGAGGAAACTTTCTCTGTTGGTAACCTTGTGCTCAGTAGGAGGAGATCGGTGGCGGTGGCCATATGTGGTTGGGGAAGTGGAACCACTAGTTGTGGACGCGGCAGATCTAGAGGAGCATCAGGAGGGGAGGGCTGTGGTTCTAGGGCACATGAGGATGAGCATTTATGTCGATTTCAAATGAAAAAATGAGTGAAAGCATTAGGGGATCCTCCAAGATGAAGAGCAATACTAACGCCGGTCAAGGGCACGTACAAAGCACAGACGAGTGCCGTCTGTAAGAGCAACTCCAACAGATTGAGAAAACAAATCTCCTTTCCCTTTATTTGTGGTTAAAGGGGATTAAGATGGAAAAAACTCTATCCAAGAAATCCCCTTTCTATTCCCCTTTTCCTTTATTTTTTTCTCAATCCCCTAAATTTCTTTCTCAATCCCCAATAGAAAGGGGACACCCCCCCTCCCCTTTCCTGTTTTGCTCTCGGCTGGTCTCTGGCGCACCGCCCGCTTCTCCATGCGCCGCCTGCTTGTCCGACGCGCCACCGCATGGCCTCGTGAAGCTTCTCGCCTCCCGGCCTCTTGAAGCAGCTCGCCGCCGAACCGAACGCCGCTGCCCAACCTCCTGCAGAACGCAGCTGCGCCCAGCAGGCGCCAACGCTGGTCCGGCGGACAGCACTGTACATCGCGCGCCGCTGCCGGTAGCCTTCCCTGCGCCTCTTCTGTTCCTGCATCCAGAGCCTTCCGCCCCTGCAGCAAGACCTGTGCCGTTGCGCCTTCCACCCCTGTGTCGCCATCCAGAGCCGCTGCCGGCCCTGCAGCAAGCAGCCATTAGAACAAGGCCGCGCCAAGCAGCTATCTTGCCTCTGAGCCACGGCGCAGGATGGTCAGACGCTGGAGCAGTGCCACCGTCCTTCCTCCATGCCTGCTCCATTGCCATAGACCTCATCCTCCATTGATGCTCACAAGGTGTTCGACCATATTACTGCAAGGTAATTTGCATGAGCTCGTCTGTTCATTTGAACTCCAGTGAATACAATATCAATTCTGTGGTTGTTTGTGTCCTTTTGTGTAGATGGATTCGTTGCACGTGAGATTGTATTTTGAAGATGACTCATCCTCAGATGATGACTTTGATGTGGCGACAATTATGCTCGCGGATCTTGCAGAAAATGAGCGACCCAAGTGGGGCGGTTCTGTACTAGGGCATGAGGTGGTCCATCGGAACAAGCAGCAAGGAGATGCAAAGTTGTACAATGACTACTTTGTAGAAAATCCTGTCTTTGGTCCGGTCACATTCAGACGACTGTTCAGAATGTCCAAGGAGTTGTTCTTGCGCATTGCAAATGCTGTTGAAGCACATTGTCCATACTTTCAGCAAAGGAGGAATGCAGCTGGTGACCTTGGCCATAGTGCTTTGAAGAAGATCACCGCGGCACTGCGTATGCTTGCATATGGGGTCCCAGTTGATTCTCTTGATGAGATGCTTTACATTGCAGAGAGCACCATCATTCAGAGTTTGAAGATGCTTGTGAAAGCTGTGATTAAGATTTTTGGGGAGCAATACTTGCGAGCACCGAATGCAGAGGACACTGCAAGGCTTATGCAAATGGGTGAAGCAAGGGGGTTTCCGGGGATGCTTGGATGCATAGACTGTATGCACTGGCAATGGAAGAATTGTCCTGTGGCATGGCATGGGCAATTCAACAGGCATTGCCATGATCCAACAATCATCCTAGAAGCAATTGCATCACGTGATCTATGGATTTGGCATGCATTTTTTGGGTTGCCCGGCTCTCACAATGACATCAACGTCCTCCAAAGATCTCCTCTGTTTGCAAGGCTAGCTGCTGGAAAAGCCCCACCTGTGAACTTTGAAGTCAATGGTCACTAGTACACGATGGGATACTATCTTGTAGATGGCATCTATCCCTCATGGTCCACCTTTGTCAAAACAATAAGAAACCCAAGCAGTAACAAGACAGCTCACTTTGCCAAGGCTCAAGAAGGTGAGAGGAAGAGTGTTGAGAGGGCATTTGGTGTCTTGCAATCTCGGTTTGCAATTATGCATGGACCTGCTCGGTTTTGGGACAAGGAAACCTTGTGGTGTATCATGACAGCATGTGTCATTCTGCACAACATGATAATAGATGAGAGGGGTCAAGTTGAAGACTTCGTGTATGACCACGTGGGAACACTTGTACAACCCGAGCAAGACGAAGAGCAGATCAAAAAATTCCTTGCAATGCATCAAAAGATCGAAGACCGCGAGGGACACAACCAACTTCGTGATGACCTCGTTGAGCATTTGTGGCAGATTCATGGACAATAGATTCATTTGTCTGCTGCTCGGTTTTCAGATTAGTCAATTTGTCAATTTTTCACTCCCAGCCTTTTTTTAGCAATGAAATAAATCTGTTGAGTAATGAAATGGAAATCTGTTGATTAATGGGGTCTTTTTTTTGTAATGGCATATCTGTTTGTGAAACTAATTCCTGGACAAATGGAATATCTGTAATGCAAGAGCTACTGAATGCAGTCAGATTACAGGTTTCTGAAACCAGTGTCCATGGTGACCACAGCCACTTAAAACTGAATTTCTGAAACTGAAATACTATTATGTGACTCAGTCAGTTTCTTTTTCCTGCTGCTGTGATATTCAATTTTGGTTTCTAACTGAACTGAATAAGCCTGTGTTTCCAGATTGCACTGAACTGAAATGAAAAACAGGTGAACTGAATAAAACTGAAATGGTGAATGCTTTCAGGAAAACAAGTTATTCAGCAAATACTCTGATCTGAAACCATATCCATGTCAGATTTAGGTTTCTGAGTGCAAAGATAGTTTCTGAGTTTCTGAGTTTCTGTCATCAGTTTGCCTATTGCCTGAATGCCTGAATAAAACTAACTATTTCATTTCAGAAACTGAAATGAAAACTGTATGACTTATACTGTTAATCCTGCAACTGTTTCACTAAAAGCTTTGCTTTGTCCTTTTTCTAATCACCTTGCAGCAGTTCATGGTTCAAGAAAGTGAGCCGAAAAGGAGTGCAAAACTGATTGTGGCAAGAGCTGGAGTGCAAAACTGATTTGTCAAGCCTTATTGTCCTGTAACACTAGTCCAGGCCTAATATATTCAGAATTTGTCATTTCAATCCTGTAATGGACTAGTGCTACTGAACTGAAACACTAGTTAAATATTGCAGTGTGGTGTTGCTCGATGTTCTGAATATATCACACCATACCAGAAATGAAATGTTCTGAATATTGCAGGTTTTTGTCTGAATTGGTGAACTGAATAACTGGTGAACTGAACAAAACTGGGAACTCATCTAGCAGATTGCTTTTACAGTGAAACTGAACAAAACTGAACAACCATATAGCAGAAGGAATCCACTTAAAAATGATCAGACTCTAGCTATCCTTGTGACCGATTCTCCTGCCTACCCAAATGACAGGTTTCCAAAAACTGTTTCTCCCTGGAATCTAATTCAGTTAGAAACTAATTCAGAAAGCTCATGATCTGGACCAGCACATGATCGATTCAGAAAGTAGTTTCATTTCAGACTTTCAGAAACTGAAATAAAAATGACTGTTTCATTTCGGAAACTGAAATAAAAACTGCAGTTTGCTTTCAGAAATTGAAATAAAACTGAAATCAGAATATACAACATCTCCTCAGTTTCATTGCTGGGAACTCATATAGCAAGAAACCAGTTTAATATATTCTCTGCAATCAGAATATACAGCATCTCCTCAGTTTCAATCAGGTTCAGTTTTAGCAATGGCAGAGTGCATGCAAGTGAATATATTAAATAGTACAGGATAGACTCTGAGAACAAGGGAACATTTGAATGTCCAAATAAACGATTCGATCAACCTCTAAGCATAGAGCATCAAATACTTCTACCCCCACTCCCACGACCACCTAACATTTCCGTTAGGATTTGGGCACGCATAGCCTCAACGTATGCTCTTTGTGTATCATCAAGGGTTGTGGTATCCATGAATATGATCTTCTGGTCTTGCTCCTTTTTTTTTGCAAGGGCCTTCTCACCCTTCATCCTCAGCCTCTCCTCCTCAGCTTCCACCTTGCGCTCTTCAGCGGCTGCTTTGCGCTCCTCAGCAGCTACCTTGCGCTCCTCGGCGGCCACCTTGCGCTCCTCAATGGCTTTGATATCCATCCACCGCACATCCTTGTCAACAACAAGTTTTTTCTTCGTTTCAATCATTTCTTGGATCGCCTCTTTGTAACCGCCATGAGCTTGTTTCCTCAGCTTCTCTTTCTCTTGCTTCCTTCCTGGTGGCCTATTGCTTGAACCTGAAATTGGACTTGTCCTTCCCTCCTCATCCCCTTCATTGCCCTCTTCATAAGCATCGAAGTCTCGCGAGCAAGAGTTGCTAGACCGAGTCTTCTTTGGCGGACATTCATTGTCTCTGTTTATCCACTTCTCATTATGTTGTAGCAATGCCCAGCAGTGTAACATAGTGGACGGTCTATGCTTCTCTCTATCCTTCTGCTTGTATAGCTCTTGTGTGTAGTTAATCTATAAAAGCAAACATGAGCAAGTTATTCACTAGTTCATAAAAGTAAAGAACATGAAGAAAGAACATTTTGATGTCATGCTTATGCACAAGTTGCTCACAAGTTCCTGAATTGGCACTCCACTAGGATGCTGGCGTGCAATCTACACAGTGCAACCCGCCCATCTGTTGCAGCAATCTTGAATTATAGACCACCTATGTTGAAGCGATCCAATTGTTCGCATGCTTGGTTCCTTCACATTGCGGTGGAAGCGCTCTGCGATGCGGCTCCAATAAGTGTTACTATTCTGGTCAACACCTACAACAGCATCAAGGGACACTCTCCCATGCCATAATCAAGGCCACATCTTCATCAGTTGAGTAATTAGCTGCCCTTTGACCTCTTTTCTTTGTTGAAGGAGTAGTTTCCATGATTTCATCATCCAAACTTGAGAAAGACTGCCTGAGTGAGAAATTGTCTATGGGAACGCTCTCATCCATCATATTAGAAAATGATTGGACACTACAAAGATAGGCAGAAATAAGAAGGGAGTATAGACTATAGACAGTAAATTGTTCAAGTTACAGAACTGCATGTGAGTACTCTGATAAAAGAATGAAACAACCCCAAAACCCCCCAACAAGATTCATGACTTTGTTAATGGCAAATCGCTTTCCTACACCCCCTGCAGAGTAGCAGCTTGACAGATTGTTGACAGATTGAAACATTATATTGCACAAGGCCAAATACTCAAATTGCAGCTGGGCTTCGATTCACAGCATTGTCCTAAAAGTGATTGGCTGAACATTTGATTGGCAGAGGGGTTGATAGCGCATTTTGTTGTTTTGCTAATCAACTATAATGGCAACTGCATCAATAAATAATAAACATAGATAAAAAGTGAATGGCTGAACATTCACAACTGCATTTTACTGTTTTAGTTATCTACTATAATGGAAACTAGGTCGATTGATATTTTAGACAATAAACACAGATAAAAGAAGGCTCCCACAGGGCCTGTAATCTGCGCATGCACTCAGTTTTGATGCTTGTGGCGGTGTGTAACATCCCGGATTTTTCCGGAATGTTCCTGAATGCAAAATTGCGGGTATCAAAATTTTTCGTGCTTTGTTGTGTAAACACCTAGAATGTCTTCTTGTG
The DNA here is from genome assembly GCA_004135705.1 of Alloteropsis semialata. Classification (NCBI taxonomy): domain Eukaryota; kingdom Viridiplantae; phylum Streptophyta; class Magnoliopsida; order Poales; family Poaceae; genus Alloteropsis; species Alloteropsis semialata. The sequence goes on from CM014278.1 coordinate 2,786,561, forward strand.
AATCTCCCTAAATTCCTAGGAAATTAAAATTTACCTTTAAATTCTGCTTAGGGAAAATTGAATGCTAGAGTGATTTGGTTCTTTTTTGGTTTTATGTGATTGCTTGAGTGGAATTTATATTTGAATTCAAACCGTTCAAATATAAATTCAAACCTACACTAACTCTAACAGGCCTAAACTCTCTTTAGCCGGCCCGTTCCCATCTCTTGGCCCAACCCCAAGCTTCCGGCCCAGTCCACAAAGTCCAGCACCGGCCCGAACTTCCCCTTTCCCTTTTCCCCGCGCGCGGCCCACCTCGCAGCCCATCAAGCCCAACACACGCGCGCCGGCCCACTCCGCGCACGGACGCCGCGCCGCTTCTTCCCTCGCCGACATGCGGGTCCCACGGCACCTGTGCTTCTTCTTCCCCGTTCGCCCGCGTGACGCCGCCGCGCAGCCTCGCCCTCTTTCCCGCCCGCGCGCGCGCCAGCCGCTCCGCCCGCCGCGAATCGCGCGAGCCCGCAACCGCCGGCCCCACACCCACGTGCTCCTGTTCCCCGCGCTCCCTTGGCTCCCACGGAAACCCCAACCCCTCGCCCAAGCCGAGCTCGCCTACAAAACCCCCTTCTCCCCCTTTCCTTTCGGCCAATCCCAAATCCCCGGGCGGAGCCCTGCCCTTTTCTTCCCAAGCCACCCCGGTTCGGAACCAAGGAGGAGGAGGAGGAGTGGAGGAGGGGAGCCGCTTGAAGAGGAGGACGCCACGCCGCCCGAGCCGCCCTCGACGCCGTGTCGCCGCCGCACGCCGCCGCGCCAAGGAGAGCGAGAAGACCGACGAGAAGGACGCGCCGAGAAGCTGTACCGCGAGCACTACATCACGTTCAGCCTCACGTTCTTCTTCCAACCCCGCCGTAAGTCCTCACTCTCTTCTCCCCGTCACACGCCATGCCCTGGTCCGCGCCGCCGCGCACGACATCTGTTCCGCTCCGTGTGATGTGTGACCTCCGAATCGCTCCTGTGAATCACTTGCTTGACCGGCCTTCGAGCCGCCACCAAACCCCTGCAGGAACCTCTCCAACCGAGCCCTCCCTTTCCTCTGTCTCCGTTCGCCGCCCGGTGCTCGCCATGAACGGAACACGCCGCGTCGCTCGCCGTTCTAGCCCACTAGCTCCTCTTGATCTTCCCCGAACCCTTGTCCATGTTCCCTCCGCGTGCGCACCACGGGCAGGAGGCCCGGGTCACGCACGAGGAGCCCCGCCGCCTTGATTCGCTTACCGCCGCTCGGTGCTCGCCGCCGTGACCGCCGCGCTCGCCTTTCCCCTGCTTTGCGTCGAGTACTCCTTGAGCCGTCTTGATCACGTTGTGCACCTCGGGCAGGAGGTCCGGGCCGCATACGTGATGACTCCGATGCCCTTGACCGCCGTGCCCCGCGAACCGCCGCCGTGCCGCGCTCTGGAACGCGCCGTGAACGCCGCGGGCAAGCCACACCGGAGACCACACCGAAGCCAAGCCGCAAAACCCACACAGGATCCCGCGCCCCGAACCCCGTCGCTGACCCGCGGGCCCGGTCGCGTGAGTCGCTGCCGGGTGGACCCGCGTCGCCCCTGTTTCGTCCTTCGCCCGCCAAAATGGCCGTGGGCCGCATCCTCGAAGCCCACGAATCCGATCTCAATCTGGACCGAAGCCCGCGAGAGATCCGGCCCGAGAACAGCCCAATCACCGGCCTTTTCCTTTTTCCCAGCTGACAGCCCGGTCCCACACGTCAGCCTCACCCAGTCACTGACAAGCCGGCCCCACCTGTCATACACAGTAACCCGCTGACCTGTGGACCCCACCGTTGACCGTTGACCGTTGACCGGTCAACGCTGACGTCATCATGACGTCAGCAGTGGCCGACCCCACTGATGACGTCATGCTGACGTCAGCATGCCACGTGGCGCGCTCTGGAACTGACACGTGTCGCTCCCTGGTGCTGCCACGTGTCACTGTCTTTTCTTTTTCTTTTTCGGAATTTAGTTTAAATTTCAGGAATAGGTTAATCTAAGAAAATTCATAATAAATTCATCCTAGCTCAGAAAATTATGAAACTAGTCTCTATAAATTCCTAAAAACATGCTCTACGCGTTAGAATAGGAGTTGAGTGCTTTTGGCTCTTATTGCTTCTTATTTGGAGTTTATTTGCTTAGATGCCGTTGTTTATTTATGCAACGTGTGCTAGGATCTGAGGAAGATCTAGAAGACTTCGTGGACTTCATCAACTTGGACTTCATCGAGTGAAGACTTGTACGACTACATCAAGATGAGTTTGGATCATAAAGTCACAGGTGTCCACGCCCATCCTACTTTGAATCCTATTAGGCATTGCTACTAGTATGCTAGCGCTTTACTTTCTCGCATGATGATGACGCTTGACCTATTGCATGGCCTTATTTACTTACCGCATTCCTTGCTAAGCCTGTTACACTTTGATGGTATGAACTTGCTATGCTTGCATGTGTATGGGCGGGTGTGATAGGATTCTTGGCGTGTGTGGGGCAAAAACCCGGGAAAGGAGTAAGGGGTTTTGGGAACTTTGCGGGGGTGAGCAGATTAACTCGATCTTCGTATCGAGGGCTTGGGGTGTGTGCTTGGGCACATCCTGTGTGGTACCTGTGGCGGGTACATGTTCTTTGTGTTACTTGAGGAGTTTGGCGGCAATACCTGTAATGGGTGCGCGTGCGGACCACTGGAGGTGGATACGCTATTTGACGGTGACGCTCACCCCGGCACCAAAAACCGAGTTGGATTGGCAACTGGAGGAAGGAGCCCACCACTTACACTTAATGGGGGGTGTTCCAGCCAGCCTAGTTAAGTGCGGTACCCGGACTGTAAGGAGTTAGCGGAAGTGTGTGGGGGAAAAGGCGGAGACCTTTGTCCCCCGAAAGAGGCTCATACCCCGGGATCTGGCCACCGCGGGGGAGGCCATCACAGTTCTCGGGCACCGAGTTGCGTCCTCAGTGTATCCTAGGCCGGGAAAAGCAGGAGGGTACCGTTCACTGGCTAGGGTCTGTGCTGTGGGTTGTGTCTCAGTCGGTTGATCCCCGGCTTGCAGCCCGAGTGGTTCCAGGGGTACAAACTCTGCAGAGTATAATCTTTACGTAAAGCCGTGTCCACGGTCAAGGACAGCCTTCCCACCTTCCTTTCCGCCATTGTTTTAGGGATTTCTACCTCCCCTCTAGAATAGGGCCTGCCTCGGGCAGTTGAGATGTGAAGGGTGGGAGCTTTCACATCGCCTAGAGAGTGAAGAGTGGAAGATGAAAGGTGACGGGTACCTGGTGTGCCAGGATTGCTCGTAGGAGATGTGAGAATGGTTTTGGGATGAAGATGCTGCTGCTTGCATAGGATTAACCTTAAGCCTATCCTTGATATTTCTTATACTAGATTTAGGCCACCTTAAAGCTTGCATTACGGATGGTGACGTGGACCTGTCCCAATCCTTGGGGGCAGTTTGTGAATGAACAGGTGTAGACTCAAAGTACAAGACCAATTCCGGTGGAGTTGGTGAGAAGGTTGCTGTGCTATGCTCAAGTGTTGCCTGTGGAAGTGGAGCCCTGAAGATGAAGCTGGCGTGATGCCTAGTTACCGCTGCGTTGGTTTTCACTTTGTCGTTTAGCCCAAGGGGCATGTATCAGTACGCTTTCCGTTGTATCCTTGATGTAAAGCTAACTCTGATGATTGTTTTTCGTTGTATGGATGTGATATCCAGCTGAAATGAGTTCTGTACGTGATAGCTGTTGATTCTGGGACTATCACAATGGTACAGGGATTCGGATTCTCGTAATTGAAAATCCGGGTCGTTTCACGGTGGCTTTCATCAAAAAATGAGTGGATTCATCAAAATTGAGCACTACATTCATACTCTAATATATCAAGGCCACTGAAAATGAAAAAAAAAAGAAAATTGTACCTTGCAGTCATTTCATCAAACACACTGCAAGTATCATGTGTTTCTTCTTCATTTGGCAGAGCTGTGACCTGTCATGCTTGTCGATGTTGGAATAGGATGGGCTTCTGGTGTTGGAGTAGGGGCTGCTGGAACAAGAACACAGGATCTTGGTATCTTCTTCTTCGGCCCCGGCTTCTTCCTTGCCGGTTTTGTCAAGCTGGTAGTGGGAAGCTTGGGAGGCATACGAGGGTTCATCGTTGCTGTCGTGGAGACCAGCACACCGGTGGGCGCAGCCATGGAGGGCAGATGCTGGGCGACGGGCGCGGCCATGGAGGACAGCTGCTGGGCGGCGGGCGTGGCTATGGCCGACTGGCCGGCGGACGGCGCGAGAATCTCCATGGATGCGGGCAATGCAGGGCCAGAAGGGAGGCGCGGCGAAAGGAAGGCGCGTCGGCCATCGGCGACGTGTCGGGCAGCGGCGACGCTCGGCAAGGCAGGCAGGGGCGCCGGCGGCGGCGCGTCGGACATTTTTCTCACGGGGAAGGACTGAACTCACGGGGCAGCAGCGGCGTCTCTATTTTAGTCCCACGGGGGAAGGTTCAGCCCATTTTCAGCCCACGAGGGAAGGCCCACTGGAGAAAAAAGAGGAAAATAAATAAAAGAGAAAGGGGATCTGCTGCATCACATCTCCCCAATATCCTAAAAAAGTGAAAGGGGATTCCCTTAACTAGATTAAAGGGAAAGGGGAAAAGGGAGATGTTGGAGTTGCTCTAAGCCTCCACCTCAGCCTAATCATCCTATGTGGACAACATTAACCGAAGAAAGAGAGTCTCGCCGTCACTTCGTTCGTCTACGTCTCACGCTCGTGCTCCCAGACAACTCGACGGCTCTCACCACCACTGTATGAGCGCTGGCTGCTCGCCGCCGTCGCCCGCGGATCAGGTGCGCAGGCGCCCCGCTGGCGCGATTTTGCTTTGGCGGAAAAGGTGCGCGCCATTCTTCCTCTCCTCCTCCTCCTCCTCCAAATAGCGCCCTCTGCCTCCAGAGCAAAGGGGATCTGGCGTCGTTGCTTCACCAACAGCCTTCACGGATGGAAGCTGCTTCTTCAAAGAGGAAAGCAATGCATTCGGGTAGCTATAGTTGTGTCCTTGTGATGCACGATTTGAAGAAACACGGCATTCAGCTAGCAGGTTTGGAGGTTCCTGAATGTTTGGTTGTGTTCTGTCTCACTATCAGTGTGGTGGACATGATAGAGGAGTTTTTTTTTTTTGGATTCAACATGATTCTGTAGCTTTCGCGTAGACAATTATGACTTCCTATTATCAGTTAAATGATCATAGAATAAGATGCTTGGGCTTGAACTGTAACAGCATTGACAGTGCTACTAGATAAGATGGAACAACAATGTACTTCTGAATAGAGTTCAGAGTCTTTTTTTAGGACTGTCTTTAGAAGTGGTTTATTGGAACAACAAGTTGCTTTTTTTTGGACTGTCAGATATACATTTGAGTAGTGCCTGTCTGCAGTTTCTGAAATTATCAGCCTAGTAACTAAGTTCAGTATTTACTAGTGGTGACCAATAATCAGCCTAGTAACTATGTCAGATATGCAATTGAGCAGTACCTGTCTCAGTTTTTATCATATTAAGCAATGCATATGAAAGGTTTGACAGTATATATAAAAGCTTATTTCTGTTACCGTTTCAGAGCGACTAACACAGCCACCATATGCTTCAGAGCTGTTTAGTTTTAGGGAGAAATATTTCTGTTATGTGGCACTGTATTGATTCTAATTTGTGGCAGTAACTAGTAACCTGAATAGTCTGACTACCTGCATTGTGCACTGTGAAATTCTCCCACTGAATATCTGCAGTCTCTTAGAAGCTTGTTCTTTAGCGTTGACATGGAATTTTTGCCGGGAAACAAATCCAACTTAAAGGTATACGTGAAGTACTACTGTTCCTTGTCATCTGATTTCAATTAGCATTTTCAAAATTAAAGAAGTAAGTTGTAGATGAAAAATTTCAGTGATCAACCTCTGCTACTGGCTCTTGGAAATTGCTTTTTAAGTTTTTTTCAGTCATCAACTTCTGTTATCCTGAACTGAGCTCATATGTTGTACTAGTTTTTGGTACTAGTTTTTCAGCCTAAATAGTTCGAGATGGGTGGACAGCATGCTGTCAGACCTCATTTTCCTCAAACAAATCAGCTGATAGGATGTTTTTATATTCTTGCAGGTTTTGCTGCTTTCTCATGGCATACTTGAAATGGGTGCTGTCAATTTGAAATGAAGCCTTTTTTCCTTTGTAGTAGAGTATGAGCATATCACCATGTCATATTCAGTGAACTCTTTGAAAGGCTAAGTGCCTATTTATTCTTGAAAGTTCACATCAGTTCCTGTGCACTGAAAGTGCTTCATGTGCACTGATGTGGCTATTTATTCAGAAAGTGCTATGCGTGCATACTATTGATGGGAGATGCATGTGAACTGAGATGCTATGCCTGCATACTGCTGCTGGTGATGGTAGCATATCTTAGCAGTTTTGCTGATTTGCTTGATCAAGTGCTGTGTTTCATATAATCAGATCATGTAAATGACTTTCAGAGATTCCACTCATAAGATGAGCCCGAAATATGTTCCGAAACCCATGATCAAGTTGCTGATTTGCTTGATCAAGGCACAATGAAAATTAGGCCTACATTATAAATCTCGTATTGTAATTTTTTAAAATTATATCATGTACTCGAAGTACCTATTGTTATTGTTATAGTTATGCGTGACACCCCTGGTGTTTAGAAACCCTAATAAGCCTAATTAAACAAATCATGGCATGCATCATGAGCATTTTGTTGATGTTGTGCATATGTGTGTGCATGTTGACTTAGTCAACTTACATGAACAAAAATATTAAAATATGAAAAATATGTCAAAATGATGCTTAAAATGTCAACTACATGTTTATGAACTCATATGTGTAAAGAAAGTTCAAACAAAAATTCAAAATTCAAATTTGAGCTCCTTTTTGCTATATCATATGTGAAGATGAAATTCCTTTTTCATCCTTTTTGAGAGGCCAATAACAATTGTTTTTGCCTAAATACTCAAAATTACATCTATATGAAAGTTGGAGTACAAAGTACCCTTTTTACAATGGTGGTGATCTGGATCAATAAAAACTTTGTTTGATGGCTCAAATTCTTGGTCAAAATCGGGTCAAAACCCTGAAATTCCAGCGCACAGCCATTTCAGCCTAAGTGCTGATATACCTTGTTTTTGCTGAACTTTAGGGCCTTTTATATTCCAAACCAGTGATCAAAACATGAGGCACTCTTTTCAAAAGTTGTAGCCCTATATATCAGCTTTAACTTTTGTATTGGACGATTCATGAGTTTACAAACAAAATTTGGATAAAATGTGAACCGAAGTCGGGTCAAACTCATAGAAGATCAACACAAACCAATTCAGCCAAGTTCAGTTTGAACAGAATTTTGCCGAATTTTGCTCCTTCCTATCTCCCAAACCGTTGATCAAACCCCAGGTCACCTTTTACAATAGTTGTAGCCTGATATGCCATCTACAACTTTTATATTGGTCGATTCCAAAGTTTACATTGAAGAAATTGAGTTATTTGGAATCAAAGCAGGGCCGATTGAGTGGACGAACTGAACTGAATCCATTCAATTCGTCAGTTCAGACTGACATTTTGGGGCCAATGTTCAGAGCATGAAATCTCTCAAACCATGGCTCAAATCCTATGGTACTCTTTACGAAAATTGTATCCTTAGATGTCTTCTACAACTTTCGTAAAGGAAGATTTCGAAGTTCAGCTGGAATATTTGGAGATTAGGGAATGCAAACATGACAGCAAAACGGTTCGTTACTGAACCTTCTTTCAGCTCTTCCGAGACCAGACCGAGCCGGCCTCGGGGACACCGGCACAACGCGCCCAACCCGAGTACCTTGGCCATGCGTCCAAGGGCAGGCCACGCGTCCGAGCTCCTCAGCACCAACTCGCTTATGCCATCAAGGCCTTGTTAAGGTGTTGAGCCGACTGAGCTCGTGGAGGGCCGAGCCGCCAGCTCGCCACCGCAGTAACGAGGCTATAATGGCCGGTTACCAGTTCACCTCCCTCCACTTCACCATTCTCCAATTAACCACACGCTCAGCTCACTCACATTGTCCTCTCCATCCCCAACCTCTCCCCGTCCTCCACCATAGCCTACCTCGCCGGGAATTTGAGAAATTCCGTCCGCCATTGCTACTGCTCGTAACAGAGCTTCACCCCACCGTCGAACTTCCTCCTACGCTCATCCTCCGCCTGAGCTGACCCCCAAAATGTGTTCGCGGTGATCCACTGAAGCTCCCCAACCCTTTTACCCCTTCCCGCCCACCACGGCCATCCCTATCCGCATCGTCAGTCTGCCGCCGGCGAGCCGAGCGCGTGCGGGCTGCTCACTGGTCGGGCGCCGACCACGCAAGGCCGGGGCTTAGCCGCGCCAAGGGGCGTCCCTGCCGGTCAAGGCCAACGCCGGCCGGTCGGCACCTCCACGAACCGAGCCAAGCTCGGTACTAACCGAGGTAGAAGAAGGTGGGGTGAATGGTAAGGGAATATACGTGTAGGGGGTTATGGGAAAATATACAGGGACTTATGTGAAAGCATCAGAAAAGAATCGGGGGGAATCTGCAAAACTACTTTTTCTTTTCGTAATTGTTTTTGTGGAAAGTGGCTGAAACTTTATAAAATCGCTATAAATCACAAAAAAATCTTAAAATCACAAATTTGGTCTTGCTGGAATCCTTGTGAAATTATCTTTCCAGTGGTACATCATATGCATGTGTAAACTGTTGTGTGCAGATTGTATTACATTATGTATGAATATATGTTTGAGAGCTTGTTTATTATTTCATAAATGCTTGGCATGTGCAAAAGTGGTGAATCCAGCTCTGGTGATGTTTTATTTTTAGTAGAGTAGATTTGAGCCTTTGTTGATCAGAGCCTATGCATGTTTTCAATAGATATAGATTTAGTTGAATTAATGAAGTGGAAAATGAGATAAATAGTTAAACTACTCAATAAAACTTGATAATTTTTGTTAGTGCTACCCTGGAGCCTAGGAACCCTCACAAAAAGATTCAGCTCCAGAAAATATGTAGTTTTAAAGTTATGATTTAAGTTTATTTTTAGCTAGTTAAGTGTAGATAAATCACCAAATATTCTGTATAGGTTAGAAAAATGTGAAAATTTCACAGTAGAGTTCTCTGGTCATACGTAAGCTCCAGTAAAAATCTTGTACACAGAATGTCTACATAGATTTAGTTAGGATTTTCTAACTGATTGCAACTTGTAAGTGTTAAAATAAATAGAGAGCAGTAGGGTAAAATGCTGAAAAATTCTTGGAAAATATGTTAGAGTGATTAGTTACAGAAAGCATGCTCATCATAATCTTTGTTACTAAAAATCTTGTTGTTTGAGTTAAATGCATGAAAATAGCTAGATTTATGCTATTAAAATAAATAGTTTTTGAACTAATAAAAATCTGAGAAATTTATGTTATCATATTGAAGTGCTGAATGTTTAGTTTAGCATTTAAAATCAACAATTTGGGTTGTTTGATGTTATGAGTGAATGATTGGTCTGTGTATGTTTAATTTGAGTTGTTGCATTCATGCCTCTCATGCATCTGCATCGCCATTTGTAGATCATGCGATAGATGTTGGCGTGTATGAGGTGATCCACAAGCCGTCCGTGCTAAGTCTAACTAAAGCCGCAGAAGACCCAGGCCAAAGTCCGGAAGGGCCAAAGGCCGCTGGTGATCAAGAAGGCAAGCACCGGAGCATGTCCCAGCTTTAATAAACCTCAATGGGTTGCTTTGTGCTTTACTTTGTGCATTTAAGTTTAAGGAGTTGTTTGAAATCCTAGTTGCATGACCCCTAGGTACCTATGTCTTAATACTAGTACGTGTAGGTCATATAGAATGCCATGCTTAATTAGGACCGGTAGAAGTCGAGTGGTTGCCTTGTCACTCGCGAGATATAGGTTTTATGTTTTACCTTATGTTGGAATCATGAGGTTCGGCAAGCGGGGCCTTTGCGATATTTCTGTGTTGGTTGATCGCCCCATTTGCACAGTTGAATGGTGGCAAAGGCATTGATGGTGTGGTCAGTTGGTCAAGTTTTTGAAGGTACTAATCGTATGCCGAGAAATGTGATAAACTGGTAAACATAGTACTTGATTCAAACTGATGTCTGACGGACATATCTACTCCATTGGGCAAGGGGTTCATGGCGAGTGTAGCAGTGGCCGCGGCACAGGGTTGCTTTGTGCACCTGGGGTCCGTTGGGGCGTGCACTCGGGTGGAGTGGTCTCCGATGGCAGATGGCAGGGAGAGATGGGAATAGTTGCCTCATGAGGTCCTGGGTGTCTCTCACGGGGCGTGCGATTAGGTTGTCCCATGCATGGTTAAAAATCAACTCGAGTTATCCGTCCTTCGTGGTTACATGAAGCTGCTTGATCTCTCGTCACACATCAGTGTGCTTGGGCAATGGTTAGGGATGTTGTTAGTTGAGTAAAGATGATATCTGGTTAATCAGTTGTTTTTTTGACACTGAATGTTGTTGGATAGTTTTGCAAACTTAGTAATGGTTAGTCTCACTTTAACTTGGCTAAAATATTGAAAATAGGGATCAACTTATAGATGCTTTTTGGCAAAACAATCCCCTCAGCCTTAAAGCCTTGCATGTCAAGAATTTAACCTTGTCGGGTAAGTCTTGCTGAGTATTAGTATACTTAGCCTTGCTTATGGCTTGTTTTTCAGATATGGATGCTGCTGGCTTTGACCCTGTTGCTGCTCTGACCTGGCTGTGTGTTTTTGTTGACACCAGATTTTGACTCGGCTGAGCGTGTGTATGATAGAATCCAGGCAAAGGCCGAGTCCGATTCTGGGAGACGTCCGATTCCGATCGGAGTTCGTCCGATAGGAGTCCTGATCGGACACGAGACAAAGGAGGCCGGAGCGCGTACGACTGACCAGGAGGAAGGCGTCTGGAAGCTTCTTCAGGGCCTGATTGCACATCAAGTTTTGTAATAGATATAGTAGTTTAAGATTAGATTGCTTTAATTAAATTAGAGATATTGTCGTAGCCGGCAAGTTTTAGCTAGATTTCCAGTGTATAAATATGAACCCTGCGTCATTGTAAAAAATGTTCACACAACCGTTCAATCAAACACAACTTTCGGCCTAACGTGCCACCCAAACCCTTTTCGTCGAGTTCTTCAGCAAGCAGGGCTGCATCATCTTGACCTCCAGTTTGTCTGTAAGTCCGATACCCTTATCGAGTTAATCTAAGCTTTAGATTGAGGCGTATCGCCTTTCTTCGTTTAGTTAATTCACCAATTTACCGAGTTATTCTAGGCTTTAGATTGAGGCGTATCGCCCTTCTTCGTTTAGATTGCTCACCCTTTACCGTATCTTGCTGTTTTATCCTATCGGCTTACATCTATCAGAGAAGATCTATTTTGTTTTATCATAACTTAAGCTTCATAATAGATCTGTTCTTGTTGTTTATATAGCTGATTTAGATCTAATTTGCAAGTTACAAATAGACCTGATTTAAATAAGTTGTTTGATATAAATTGATCTATTGGAATAAATAGGCTAATCGGTGCCCTGCTAGCAACGCTGTCTCGAAATCGATCCGATTGTTAGTGACACGAGAATTAGTTTATTTATTGCCTTTGGAAAGATGCATATTAAAGAACGAGTTTAGATTAGATCTATCTCCAATTCGATCTACATGGTCGATGGTTTAACCTAATGCTGTACCCTCACGATTCGGTTTTTATAGCCGATGGTCTGTTTTAATACATGCTACATCTTCACAAATCGGACTCATAGCCGATGGTTTATGCTTTCAAATCGGATTTTCTTTTTACGCTGATCCGATCTATTAGGACAAATCGGGGCCTTGGCCGATGAGTTCCTTGTTGTTTACTGATTAAACTCCACCTTGTCAATTTCAGGTCAAATTGACTGGCACGCTGTGAACCTCGAGATTTTGGACCTGCACTGAAGTGAAGCAAATCTTCCAGGCCACAGTGTTAATTTCTGAGAGTCAACGCCTGACTTTTTAGACGTCAACACATTTTGGCACGCCCAGTGGGACAAGAAAGCTTCTGCGATGGCACCTGGAGACAAAGCAGCTGCGATCCCTACGATCACGATGGAGGATCTCAGTGATGAGCAGAAGAAACTCATGGAAGCACAAATTGAAGATTTCAAAAACCTGTGCCTAGATTCATTCAGCAAAACTCGCAACGCGGTGATCAAGAAAAATCAGTTTCCTGTTCCTCAGGAAGCGTTCGATGGGATCACTGCCGAGGAAAGAAAATTCTTCCAAGATTTTGTTGATGCTGGTTTGAGTCATGCTTTGATTAACCAATCTGGAATATTGGTTAACACGGTGGTGGGACTGATTGCTCAATTGCTGGATGGAGCTATATTAAAGGATGCCCAGAAGGGACCTGCTTACTTTGATACTGGAGCTGCTGCAGCAATTAAGGATCTCAAGAAAAAGATGACACAATTTACTTCGTCTACATCACCAGAAACTCACCCTGAGTGTTATGAAGCTCCCAAGATAAAAAAGGCAAAAGCTAAGGCGGTAGAAGGAGGTGAAGAAAACGAACAGGAAGAAGAATCAGAGGACAAGGAATATGGCGGAACTCAGCATATTGACCAGTTTGGCAACCGAATTCCTGTTGTTGAGGGCAAGATGGTATATCCTGTTTTCTTCAATACTGAAAATCCACCTAGGAACAAGGGAGCTGACAATCGGGAGCCGTCGATCGGACCTAATGAGACACCCGTCATAATGACTCGTGCTCCGATTAGTCAAGAAAATTATACTCAGGAGGATTGGGCAGATAAGATTGCTGACGTCATGAAGAATCAGTTTGGTCTGAAGCCCAAGGGTCAATCTTATCTGTATCGGAAGCCATATCCGGACTAGTTCGATACATTGCCTATGCCAGCCCGATTCAGGATTCCGGATTTTTATAAATTTTCTGGACAAGGAGATGTTACCACCATTGAGCATATTAGCCGATACACAATTCAGTGTGGTGAAGTTGCATCGATTGATCCATTGATAGTTAAGTTGTTTCCTATGTCGCTTTCTGGATCGGCCTTTTCGTGGTTTTCATCATTACCACCGAATTCTATTAATAATTGGGCCGATTTGGAAAAATAGTTCAATGCTTATTTCTTCATGGGAGTACAAGAGACCAGATTGTCCGATCTGACAGCACTCCGACAGAGAAACGGTGAATCGGTTAGTGAGTTTGTCCAAAGATTCAGAGATGTGCGTAGCCGATGTTACTCGTTGAATTTATCGGAGGGACAGTTGATCGATTTGGCATTCCAAGGATTGTTGCCTCAGGTCAGAGACCGATATACAAGTCAAGATTTTGAAGGCTTGGGGCACATGATTCAAAAGCTCTCTCAGCATGAAGGACGTGGCAATGACTATCGGAGAGAGAAATTCCAGAGGAAAATTGCTAATATTGAATATGATTCCGATGGGGAGGAAGCTGAGGTCGATTTGGCTGAATGGACCAAGAATAAAAATTTCGTTGCCTGTCCATGGGTGAAGGTCGAGCCAGAAAGGTACAGCTTTGATATCAAAAAAGCTGATAAAATATTTGATTTATTACTAGCAGAGAAACAAATCAGGCTTTCCCCGAATCATACTATTCCTTCTGCCGAAGAGTTGAAGAAAAAGAAATATTGCAAGTGGCATAACTCAGTTTCTCACATACCAATGACTGCAAAGTTTTCCGCAATGAGATTCAATCGGCGATTGAAAAAGGAATTATTAAAGTTGAAACTGGCAAAAAACCAATGAAGCTTGATGGACATCCGTTTCCTCAAAATATGGTCAAGATCGGAGCACCTGACAGAAAAATGAAAGCCAAAGTCCTTACATCGGAGAATGCGAAGAAATCGGGAGCTGTTGACCCGTATTGCCAAGTAACGGCCGATGACGTGCAAAATCGGAATCATCAGCATTATCGGGATGATCACCGACGTGGCGAGAAGACTAAAGTTACATCGGGGCAGCTCATTGATAAATATATGCGCCAACAAGAAAGGGATCGGAGTCCTCCGACAGGGAGATTTGATAATGAAAATCATTGGGGATGTCCGTTCTTCAGGTTCTGTTGGAATGAAAAGTTAAGGCTTCCATCAATTTATGATTGTCCAGAGTGCAGCGATCAATATGAGAGCTATAGGGATTCAAAAAGGAAGCGTCAGTCTGTGCATGACCGATTGGAATTTGGGCGTCGATGCAGCCGGCATAATGAGGTAGCCTATCAGCAGGAACGCGAAGATTGGCGTGAATGCCATAATCGGCGTGAGCATGAAAATCGGTGCTATGACCGATGGGACGATGATCGCCGAAAGTATGATGATCGCCTAAATTATAAAGCAGACCGTCTCTCTGTGTACGATCGTCTGGTGTACAGGAAAAAAGAAATTATTCAAGAGCCAGAAGACGCACAGGAATCGGAGAAGGAGGTCAAATCGGACCTACGTCCAGGGGTCAATCCGCAATGGTGTCCTGATGGTTTGACCAAAACTCAGAAGTGAAGGGTTCAACGTCTCCGATTTAAAGAATTGTTGAAGGAGAAGTGTCAAAGAGATGACAATTCCAAGGTTTGGAAAGCTAAGCCTAAACGTGATGATGATGGGCCATCGGCATCGGTGAACATGGTGTTTGTGCTGCCTGCTGAATACAATGCGAGTTCAACCGATGATGAGGCCGATGAAGTTGAGGAAGCTATGGCGCAGTTGATTCTACAACCATAGCAAGCTGTATTTGACAAACCAGTTGATGAGAAATATCGGCATTTGAGGCCTTTATATGTTAAAGGATATGTTGATGGTAAGCCGATGACCAAGATGCTTGTTGATGGGGGAGCTGCTGTGAATTTGATGCCTTATACCACATATCGGAAGCTTGGCAAAGGACCTGATGATTTGATCAAGATCGATATGATGCTCAAGGACTTTGGCGGAAATCCATCGCCGGCTCGGGGGGCATTGAATGTTGAATTGACGATCCTGAACAAGACTTTGCCTACTACATTCTTCGTCATCGACAGCAAAGGGTCCTACAGTTTGCTCCTGGGTCGTGACTGGATTCATGCCAATTGCTGTGTGCCATCTACCATGCATCAATGCCTTATTCAATGGCATGGGGATCACATCGAGACTGTCCAAGCCGATGAATCGGTCAGCGTCGCCACNAGCATTGACAAACAGGAGGTTGAGGGCGCTTCCACTGTCGATCAGGGTTCGCCCGATCTTACGGGGCCCGATCCATGGCTTGATGCACAGTGGAAGCAGCGGTCCGTCGTAAAGCGTCTCGGGGTGATCCCTTTGATCAAATGAGATCGGGATTTCTGACCACCTCAAGAGTTGCTTGCAGGGCTCGGTGCTGTTGATCTGCCTCTCGATCAGCTTGAGCTGGGTCTTGGAGGTTCGGGTTGAACAGCCACCGAAGATTGTAGCGATCTCCAGATCTTCGGGAAGATCTAGATCATCATCACAATCCATGTAGTTTGCAGCACGAGGGTTGTGAGCCGCCTGGTCCCGTGGAGCCCCTTTCTGCTGGCTCTCCTCCTCCTGCTTCTGCTTCTTGTATACCGTACAGTCCACGAAGTGATGCTTCGTGGATCGGTGAATCGGACAGTACATCGGGAGGTTTTCTGGTTTGCCTTGACGCCTGTACGGGGGCTTGTTGTCCACTGCCATGACTTCATCGCCCTCGGTCTTGCGCTTCTTGTGTTTATGCTTGTTCTTCTTCTTGCCTCCCCCGGCTGGCTGGCTTTGTTCGGGCTTTCCATGGACCCGTGCTCGGGCATCCGCCATCTTGGCGGTTTCTTCTAGGATCCCGTATAGCTCTGCCACTGTCTTCGGGTTCTTCTTGGCAAGTTCCTCCGCCGTTCGCTCGTCCTTGCAACCTTGATTGAAGGCTACAATTACCCGGTCATCCACCATGTCAGGGATGGTGTTACGGGTGTCGCTGAATCTGCGGATGTAGTCCCGGAGGGATTCTCCAGGCTTCTGCACACAGTTGAGCAGATCTCCCTCATGTCCGGGGCGTTTGTAGGTGCCTTGGAAATTGGCTTCAAACGTCTCCCGAAGATGAGTCCATGACTTGATGCTTGCTTCGGGCAGGTTCATGAGCCATGTTCGGGCTGATCCCTGCAGAGCAGTCGGCAAGTAGTTGGCTTTCACGTAGTCGTCTCCCCCGGTGGCGTCGATGATCGTGGAATAGATCTGGATCCACTCGCGGGGGTTGGTTGTCCCGTCATACTTCTCGATGCTAGTAGGACGGAACTTTTCGGGCCACCTGACCTTGCGCAGGGCTGGGGAGTATGCAAGGCATCCCCCCATGCCTGGTCGGGAGTCACGTGGCGGCGATTCTGGATAGGACCGGTAGTAGCCCTCACGTGCTCGGTAGTCTCGATTGTAGTTGAGAGTTTCCCGAGCGTCGCGAGTGCGACGATTGCGTTCGAGCTGCGGCCTCATGTCGCGCCCTTCACGCGGGCGATAGTGCGGTCGTCCGTTAACAGATCGGGACCGAACCGGTTGTGGTTCACGTGGTCTGTTTGACGGAGCCGGTGGTGCGGCAGCGGCGGCCTCGATGTGCTCCTTGGCTTTGTCCGCTGCTTCTCGAGCCCTTTTGGCTATGGTGGCCATTGGAGTCCCTTCGGCCATTGCTTCCATTGTCTCCAAGAGGGTTCGGATCTGTAGATTGTCCTGTTCGACGGCCCGGAAATCATTGTTGAGATCTCGGGGAGCCAAAGAGGACGCAACATGTTGTGTACGGGTTCTAGCCGTTTGAAGCGTTGGTGCGCTGTCCAAACGTGGAGGAGGCACGGTTCGACGCGAGCTAGATGACTCGGCGGCGGCCCCTGTCCCGTTTGCATTCAGCACATGGATGCGGCGGTCTTCAGATGGTTCTGACCCATTGCTAGATCCACTGTAGTCGAGATCCAACTGCGCAGTGCGATCTGCAATGTCTTCGGGAGTTGGCTCCGTGAAGGTGGCGAAAACCTCCCGACCGGCGCATGTGAGATCGGGATCGTGGATCCCTGTCAGCTTGAGCTCGTAGTCGCCCTGGTGCTCGAACACAAGATCCCCGAAGCGGATCTCTCGTGAAGGCACTTGGTGGCGGTGAGCGTAGAGATCGGAAGCGGAAGCAGAACTCCCGATCGCTCCCGACTTGACGGAACTGGGCATGTAGGGCATCGAGGAACTCGACGCGTCGGCGAACCAGACTCCGTTGACGATCGGCATGATCTTTCTTCACGCAAGGGCCCCTACCTGGCGCGCCTCTGTCGAGGTTGTACTCGTCAGATATTTGTCCGGTAGACACCCCGCTTTGTGCGAAGATTGATCACGGTGATGAGCAGAAAGACACGGGATTTTTATACTGGTTCGGGCCCTCGAGATCGAGTAATAACCCTACGTCCAGTTGCTGCCTGTATTATTTCGTCGAGTACAGATTACAATGCGTAACGAGTACCCTCGGGTGGATTGTGGAATACAAACTTGGATGTTCGATACCCTCTACGCACAGGACCCCGCTATTTATACCCAGGGAGACGTGCCTTACAAGACAAAACAGACCTAAACCTAGTAGGACTCGAACTGTCTTCGGGCTTCCCTCCTGCGATCTGGTTGTCGTGTCTTGTTCGGAGTCTTGGTCGTCTTGGAGTCGGTAGTCGGCAATCCTCGTGGTCGGGTACCCTGGTATTATGGCCTCAACAGTAGCCCCCGAGCTTATCTTGTTCAGAAAAGGTTGATCGTTCAATAGTCTTCGGGTCTTTTTGCTCTTCGGGCGATTTTTGCTACATACCCATCCATCGGAGTCGTGCCTATATCTAATATCGTTCCTGTTTTCAAGAAAAATGGGAAGTTGCGAGTTTGTGTTGATTTCAGGAATTTAAATAAGGCGACTCCGATGGATGGGTATCCGATGCCGATTGCCGATATGTTGGTTGATGCAGCTTCAGGACATAAGGTGATTAGTTTTATGGATGGTAATGCAGGATATAATCAAATTTTTATGGCGGAAGAAGATATTCCTAAAACTGCATTCCGATGTCCTGGTGCACTTGGATTATATGAGTGGGTCGTAATGACTTTTGGTTTGAAAAATGCTGGCGCTACATATCAAAGGGCAATGAATTATATATTTCACAAGTTAATCGGCAGGATTGTCGAAATTTATATTGATGATGTAGTAGTGAAGTCCGATGGATATAAACAGCATCTGGCCGATTTGCGAGAGACTCTTGAATGTACAAGGAAGCATGGTTTGAAGATGAATCCTAATAAGTGTGCGTTTGGAGTATCGGCCGGACAATTTTTGGGTTTCATGGTGCATGAAAAGGGAATTGAAGTCGGACAAAAGAGCATGAAGGCTATAAGAGATGCCGAGCCACCCACCGATAAGACGAGTCTCCAGTCGTTAATCGGTAAGATTAATTTTGTCAGAAGATTTATTTCAAATTTATCTGGGAGAATTCGTCCTTTTTTCCCGCTGCTGAAATTAAACGCCGATGAAGAATTCGTTTGGGGAAAAGATCAACAAAAGGCATTTGATGAAATAAAGCAATATATGATGACACCGCCAGTTTTGATTCCACCTCAGAGAGATAAGCCATTCCGATTATATTTGTCGACCGATGAATTGGCGATCGGGTCTGTTCTTATACAAGAATTTGAAGGAAAAGAAAGAGTGATTTATTATTTGAGTCGGAAGTTAATTGATGCGGAGACAAGGTATTTACCGGTTGAAAAATTATGCTTATGCCTGTATTTTTCATGCACTAAGCTGAGACATTATTTATTATCTTCTGAGTGCACAATCGTTTGTAAGACCGATGTGGTTAAATATATATTGTCCATGCCGATGTTAAAAGGAAGAATCGGAAAGTGGATATTAGCATTATCAGAGTTTGATTTAAAATACGAATCAGCTAAAGCGGTTAAAGGACAAGTAATGGCCGATTTCGTAACACAGCATATCGGAGGTGAAGTTAAATTGGTCGATCCGACGCCTTGGACATTGTTCTTTGATGGATCTTCGTGTGGTCAAGGATGTGGCATCGGAATCGTTATTGTTTCGCCTTGGGGGGCAAATTTTGAGTTCAGTTATCCGATTGATCCGAGTTTTACCAACAATCGAGTTGAGTATGAAGCATTGCTTAAAGGATTGAAATTGTTATTAGAAATCGGAGCTGAAGCTGTTGAGATTTTTGGAGACTCCCAGTTGGTGATTTTTCAGTTAATCGGTAAATATGAATGCAAAGATGATGTTTTGATTCAGTATTTTGATGAATGCCGATTGTTGTTGAAGGAATTTGTGATGGTCAATATTGAACATATCCCCAAGGTTCAAAATCAGGAAGCTAACAATTTGGCACAAGCTGTTTCTGGCTATCGGCGTTTTCATGAGATCATGACGATTAAGCTAGAAATCGGAGATTGGAGGTATGAGATTGTAAATTATCTTAAAGATCCATCACAAAGGGTTTCTAGAAAGTTAAGATTCATGGCTGTTAAATATGTGGTACTTGATGATCAATTATATTATAAGACGATTGATGGTGTCTTGCTCCGATGTTTAAGTAAATCGGAATCCAAAGATATGATGGATGAAGTGCATGAAGGAGTTTGTGGTGCACATCAGTCGGCTTATAAAATGAAATGGATTATTCGAAAGGCAGGTTGTTTCTGGCCAACGATTCTGGAGGATTGTTTTGAATATTATAAAGGTTGCCAAGAGTGCCAGAAATTTGGGAATGTGCAGAAAGCGCCTGCGTCAGCCATGAATCCGATTATCAAGCCATGGCCTTTTCGAGGATGGGGAATCCATTTGATTGGACAAATTTATCCATCATCGAGCAAGGGTCATAAATTTATATTGGTGGCAACGGATTATTTCACTAAATGGGTTGAGGTGATTCCTTTGAAGGTTGCCGATTCTAAAAATATGGTAGGATTCGTTAAGGAGCATATTATATATCGGTTTGGTATTCCTCAAACCATCACGACCAATCAAGGAACTATGTTTATGTCTAACGAATTTCAAGATTTTGCTGCTAGTATGGGTATTAAATTACTAAATTCTTCTCCTTATTACGCGCAAGCCAATGGTCAAGCAGAAGCATCAAATAAAAGTATTATCAAAATCATCAAGCGAAAAATTGATGAACAACCAAGGCGATGGCATCTAACGTTAACCGAATCGTTATGGGCATATCGGATGGCCTGTCATGGATCTACTAAATTATCCCCGTATCATTTGGTTTATGGACACGAAGCTGTTTTGCCTTGGGAGACTAAAATCGGATCTAGGCGGATATCGGAACAAGGAAACTTGACTGCCGATGAATATAAAAGTTTGATGAATTTTGAGTTGGATGATTTGGCTGAAACCTGATTGAGGGCGTTGGAGAATATTGAGAATAATAAAATGCGTATTGCCAAATATTATGACAAAAAGGTTAAGCCAAAAGCATTCATCGAAGGAGAATTGGTTTGGAAGCTGATTTTGCCGATAGGGACTAAAAGTTCTAAGTTTGGAAAATGGTCGCCTAATTGGGAGGGTCCTTATCGTGTAAATCGGTGTGTTCCAGAAAATGCATATATTTTGGAAACGTTGGAGGGAGAAGAATTTTCAAAGGCACTTAACGGAAAATATTTGAAGAAGTATTGTCCAAGCATTTGGATCGATTCTTAAAGCCGATATTCTAAGCAATGTCGTCTAAGATAGCCGATACGATACGTATCGCCTTAAGGGCAAAAATATTTACACAAGTGTTCATCGACGATCGACTTCGTTGGAATCACCTAGGTTCATCGATGACCACTATCGTCGGAGCAGTATGGTTAGAGTTTAAACATTACAGAAATTTGCGGATCGCTTCGATCGCGCTCAACCAAATGCTATCAACCTTCCTAATTTCTTCCAAGTCTTCCACATCGGAGCCGGGGATGTTCTTGATACTTTTGTGAATTTGACGCACTTCCTCCAAGCGTTTGTTCAAATTCTCTCGCGCCGATTTGATGGAAGCTGGAATTTGGTTGAGCTCGTCTTGGGTCTCCGACATCTCCTTGCGAACTTCTGCGAGCCGTTTAAGTTGTTCGGCTCCAACACCATGAAGATGCTTCATCCGATTCTCTAGCCGTACTGGTTCGGCTTCCAAAGTTTTGATGTGGGCCTGCATTGTTTTCAGTTCGTCCTTGCCGTTGTCGCGCTTCTTGGATAAGTCTTGTTGAGCTAGCCGATCCGATATTCTTTGACGAGCGGCAGAAACTTGGGGTTGATGGCCTTCAATGAAAGCCGCAGGGATGATCGCGTTCTCCAGCTCCGACGGCAGCTGACCCTTTAGTTCCTTGAAGATTTGGCGAATTGGTTCGGCATCTTCAACCGGGATGGCAATGCTTTTGTTCAAATGGTTCAGCATTTCTTGAAGCTTCGCCTTGGCCTCATCGGAGATGGTTGTAGATGATTGAACGGAACTGACTTCCTCTTCTCCGATGATGGTGTCCAGGTCAAATGATGTGAAACTCATTGCTGAAGGATCGTGTGCCTGAAACGGAGTGTTAATAAAATATGTTATTATAATAATGAAATATTGACACGAGGTGACGAATTGATACCAGTTTAAATTGGTGACGAATTGATACCAGTTTAAATTGTCCTTTCCGGACATAATCGGGGATTACTTGAGGCTGGGTAGTGCTTGTGGCGGGAGCAGCTATTTGAAGTATTTGAGGTGGCTCAATCGGAGGTGGCACTGGTGAAGTTATTGTTGGCTGTTCAGGAAGTGCAGTTCTTGTGGCGGGAGCAGCTATTTGAAGTATTTGAGGTGGCTCAATCGGAGGTGGCACTGGTGAAGTTATTGTTGGCTGTTCAGGAAGTGCCTCCGATTGAGTATTTGTAGCTAATTCTCCGATCTGCTGCTCAGGGATGGCCTCCGATTGAATATTTTCTTCGATTTGTTGCTCAGAAATGACCTCCGATTGGATAGTCTTTCCGGTTTGTTGATGGATGGTCTCCGATTGAGCAGATGTGCTTGGTTCCTCGATGATTGGTTGCAGAATGGCAGTCTATAGGTTGAATCGGTTAGTTCAAGCGTGTATGTTTGAAGAAAACGAGAATTGGATTAAATTTACCTGTTGAGCCGATTCTGCTTATATGTCTTGGGCTGGAGCTGGTTGAGGATCAGGCAATACGATATTTGTTTGCTGAAAAGGGAGAATTATTATTGCCGATTTAAGTTAAAGAAAAGTAAATATAGAAAAATCGGATTGTTACCGATACTGCATCAAGTAGCATCTTTCGCCCTCGGCAGCTTTCTGTGCGGTTTCCTCGGCAGCTTTGGAAGTCGACTGACCAAGGATTTTTTCAGGGGGCTGTATGGGAAAGTTATTTGCTTAAGATGTGAATCGGAAACAAAAATCGGAAGGATAAGAAAATCGTACCACTTGGCTTTTCTTCGGCTTCTTTGGTTCAGAAATCTTAATGGGGGCGGATTTTCTCTTGCCTTTACCATCCATAATCTCCTTCAAGGATGGAGCGGTAGAACCGATCCTCGGATACAGAGTCCTAATGGCATATTGGATCGGTTTGCCACTGATGCTCACCGGTGGTGCATTTTCTTCGACTGGCTGTTAAAGGATGGAATTCAAATTATGAACGGTTCATTTAAAATGAGATGAATGAGAATGGGGAGAATTCAAAAAGACTTACAGGATTTTCCATGGCCTCAAAATCGGAGTCTATAAGGGTGCAAAAAGTGATGGCCGGGAGTCTGAATATGTGAAGGCGTAATTCTTTCCACCAATTTCTGAAGAGCCTGGATGAGAAGCTGGTGCATAGCCATTCTGGTATTTCAAAATTGGCTTCGGGGGCAAGTGATAAGATCCTATCCATCTCTAGGGATGATGAGACCGATTCTCTGTGCTTTATCTTATTGGAGAAGTAAAGGCCGATCGGGAGTTGACCGAAACCCAATTGACGAGCTGCTACTGATGGATTGTAAAATTCATAAGATGAGATTTTGCGGCCGAATACAATGTTACTTCCAAGGATGGCCGGTGTGAATGAAGGATTTCAGAGTCGGCATGATCGCTGCAAGATCATTCTGGATGTTGAATAAGGGCAGTTCGTAATTGCGATCGGGATCGGCGTAGGCGAAATAGTCAAAATGCTCCGATGCGATCCCATGGTAAAAGCTTTCAAAATAGGTGGCCATATTTTTTGCGTCGAGCCTTGACCCAAAGCACGATGATGCTGCTTCTCCAAATGACGTGCATCGGCGATAGGTTATATCTTCTTCTTCTGTATAATAATTTGGGAATTGATGATCCTTGAAGTTAAGCTGAAGGGCAGATCGGAGCTGGGTATGCAGCCATAATTGGATAAACCACCAAGGGCCTCCGATATGTCCAACTGCTTGGCCTTCCGATAGCTTGACCGATACTTGTTGAAGCAGATGATAAACTGCACCAAGGAGGAGACGTCCAAGTGGCACCGATCCGCCACGAGCTAAAGCTTCTGCAATCGGTTGCATGTTTGATGTGGCACCAAGGGTCGGTCCGCAGAATACAAATCTCTCTAGCCACATATTAAGAAAAGCTGCGTGCTCTCTGTCTCCAACTGTGCCAGTTTTGATGTGATCAGCGACGTATTTCTTCCCGCTTTTAGAGCCCGTGCTGACCAATCTGTATTCCAAATCACGAATAAGTTTCCTGGGGTTGGAATTTTCTACGGTGTCGAGGCCGGTCAGCATGTGTACATCCATTAAAGTTGGCGTCATTGGACCGTGGCCAAACAGATAAGCATTAAGGGCATCGGACCAGAACAGAGAGCTCGAGGCCAGAAGGTTTTCATTTTTGGCCATGTCAGCAAGAGATAGAGTAAGGCATTGGTTTATGTTCTTTTCATCCCAAAAAGCCGATTTGGCGGCTTGCATTCTAAGGAACCAGTTCCTCCATCCTGGAACGCTGCCAGGCCATGATCGGAAGGAGCCGGCCCAATCGGCGACTTGCAAATCCGATCCTTTGAAAGGGAGTCTCTCCGATTCCATATTGATCGGGTCCGTCGGATCAGGGTCGCCCATCGGACCCAGGTAGTACCCGGCCTCAACATGGGAGACGGGAATAACCAGATTGTTTTTAAGATGCTACAATCGGAGAAATAAAGTAGTAAATGCGGAGATAGAGGCTCGTAAATAGTTCTGGAAAGGAAATGCAGAGATTAAATGGAGATTTTGAGTGATTTTTACCTCAGGAACTTGGTCAGTGTCTGCCTTATCAAGAGGAGCCGCCATTGTTAAGAGAAATGGATCTACAATGAACAGTAATACGAAGAGGAAAAAATCTAAGGGATTGCAGAGGAATGCATTAAAACACAGATGCGTGATATGAATCATATGCGGAAGAGTTCTTTACCTGATTCGTGGCGAAAAGTGAAGCTTGGAGATCAGGTGTTCGCCGGGCGAGATCTTGCAGAGATAACAATGGCGGACGTGCGAGAGTGATAGCAGATGCGGGTTGAGGGAGACGACAGGTTCAGGTCTGCATTTATAGGCTTATGGGAGAAGAAACCGCCCGAAGGCCACGGCGCCGAATCCGCACGGGATTCAAGGGTTGCAACAGTGAAGGGTGCGGGTTTCCATATGCTGTTCGCTGCCAGAGTCATCATTGCTCGGAAGAATTTTGGAACAAAATAATATTTTATCCCAAAATTGGGGGGCATGTGTTGACACCAGATTTTGACTCGGCTAAGCGTGTGTATGATAGAGTCCAGGCAAAGGCCGAGTCCGATTCTGGGAGACGTCTGATTCCGATCGGAGTTCGTCCGATAGGAGTCCTGATCGGACACGAGACAAAGGAGGCCGGAGCCCGTACGACTGACCAGGAGGAAGGCGTCTGGAAGCTTCTTCAGGGCCTGATTGCGCATCAAGTTTTGTAATAGATATAGTAGTTTAAGATTAGATTGCTTTAATTAAATTAGAGATATTGTCGTAGCCGGCAAGTTTTAGCTAGATTTCCAGGGTATAAATATGAACCCTGCATCATTGTAAAAAATGTTCACACAACCGTTCAATCAAACACAACTTTC
>CM014278.1:2813639-2858944 GCA_004135705.1 Alloteropsis semialata
AAGTGTCCGTGCTAATTGCTAAACTTAAATTATATCCTCGTCAACTTTATTACTGAAAAGAAAAAGAATCTGAGGTACGCATACTACTTGCATATGTACTTGATGAGGTGTCCCTGGTAGACTTGGTTTAGCGTCAACATTTCCAAATATCTCGGAGATAGTACATACGGACGGCTGATTTATCAGCCGTCATTTTTAGAACCATAATAATTCTCTCTCGAACTTTTCTAAAAGAAAAAGGTCTCCTACTTTGAGGGAATTTTGTTCTGAATTTTCCTTTTAAAAAACTGAACTGATTTTTTCTGCAAAAAATGGACTCTTGAATTGACCATGGACAACAAGCCTTCCTATTTTTTAGTAGTGTAAACCCTAGTTACCACTACTTAGTAACTACGCATCGAGTTCATTATATTGGACTAAAATAAAACAAGTAAAAAGGTACGTATGCACTTGCATTATTTGTACTCGAGGTGTCCTTTGGTACACTTGGTTTGCAGTCAACATTTACATATCTCCTGAAGAGACTACGACAATAAACGTGGAGAAGATTCCTGATAATGTGCTCCACATCACTGCATGAGCCACCATTGGCTGACTTACCCATCATTCAGGACTTCCCCTACACGCCAGCTTAATTTCCATCCCTTCTTCCTCCCATCCAACACTTTTCATCACACACTCAAACACTAGGCATCCGTATATATGCATGGATGTCCCTCTCAAATCCTTTTAAAGCATGAAAAATCTTTTGCAAAATTTCCTAGTCCTATCACAAGTTGTTGCGTATGCTGTGAAAACTGCCAGTACTCAAGGATGATGATGCTATGGACTAGCTCAGGCTCCAAGCCCCATCGGATTTCACATGCGTTGAACAGTCGACCAATTCCAAATAAACGCATGTCAATGGTTGTACTGAAATACGTACTCTCATCGAATTAGTCGGTGGTGAGTAGTGACTGGAATCGAACAGACATGAGTTGATGACTAGGGCAGTGGGCAGGGGATATATTCGTGATGGCGTCGCCCGCAGGTGACGGGATCATCAAGAAATTGCCAAGGGATTGGGAGGCAGGAGCCCGGACGGTGTGTGTGTGTGTCTCAACAGAAAGATCATTGCTTGTCTGTGCCCCCTGCATGAACCACACCCATATATGCATGCAGCGCGTGCCTCACAAGTTAAACTACCACAGCCCAACCTCCTTTGGTGTATCACGACTATTTCGTGTCTTTGCTCACATAATCTGTGTGCCTCCCTATAGCTCTTTATTATTAGAGATATGGATATGTCAATTAGTTGCTCCAAATCATGTTTGATTTACTCGCTAAACAGTTTAATAACTCGATTGCTTGTCCGAAACCAAAAAAATATATTGTTATTGTTGTTCTTGTCAAGAACGGTTCCCCTTAGTTTTTCTCATAATAAAAAGAAATGGAGTATAATCACAAAACTCTAATTGGTTTCTTCGAGATTGTATTCATCATCACATTGATGTAGACTTTTTTGTGTAAGAAACTGGCGTTTTCAGTCACAACACTTCTTCAACTGCAATATATACACAAGTTTCACTTCATCCACATCCATGCATAGACACATACACTTTCTTAAAACAAATCCATATATTATAGAATTGGTGAAACTGATACATCATCTGCATATATACATGAATCCACATCCAAATAAACTGGGATGTGTATGTGTGTGGTGTCATGTCATCATCATCTAATGATGATACTTCCCTGACTGACAATCGATCAATAAAAGGAAATTCATCAGTATAACAACAACTAAAGCTATAGCTACACCAACAACAGCCACTATACTAACTATAGCAGCAGCAACATCAAACAAGACATTTCTTTCTCCTCACACACTAGCAATCCATTAGCTTGTGAAAAAACAAAGCTAACGAATTAAGGGAGAGGGGAGCGGAATATATGCGATCTAGCCAATCAATTACTATTACATGACGGCGAATTATCGATGATGCAGGGATAGAATGGCTAGCTAAAATAAAAATATATGTATATATATATACATATAATGATTGAATGATTTGCTATTGCCTAAATCATATGGGTGAATATGGATGGACCAAACTGGTTCAGCAGGCAGCAGAATTGGTGAAGGGGCTGAACAAGTGGGCTGCTCGGCCAGGGCCGCCTGCCTTGGCCCGGTCTGCGCCGGTGGTGGTGGTGACAGGTGCTCCGGCGAGGCGCTCACAGGAGGGGCAGATGGAGAGCGCAGCGGCGGGCATGAAAAAGGCGGTGGGGTGATGGTGGTGGTTGAGGGCTCGGAGCTGCTGGAGCTCACGGTGGAGGCGGCGGTTCTCCTCGGTTAACGTCTCACAACAGCGCTTGAGAAGCTCGCAGTCCACCTCTGTCTGCTTCAGCTTGGTTCTGTAACAATCCATATGCATGTACATCAAGATTAATTGTTCGACAGATTAGTGCAAGATAAATTTTCAAAATGAAATATGCATGTGCTGGATTAATTCATTTGTTATTAGAGAAGAGAGTTTATGAGTTGCTTAATTTAAATTTAATTAGAATTGTCGAGAAATATGTATGAATGATGGAAAAGTGAGAAAATAAAAAAGGAAAGAAGATATGGATAGGAGGTTTGAGGTGAATATGACTGACTAACCTGGCTCTTCTGTTTTGGAACCACACCTCCACTTGCCTTGGCCTCAGGTTCAGTTGCTTTGCCAAAGCTGCCTTTTGCTTCTGCCCAGAGATCAACCATGCATCAGAAAAGGGGAGAACAAATAAACCAAAAAAAAATACTCACAATTTAATTTCACATGATTTTAATCGTGCTAATTAATTGAACTACTAAGAAGCTGTGCTAGCAAGAACTTACAGGGTTGAGGGTGCTGTGCTCCTTGAAGCGGTCCTCCAGCAGCGCCGACTGCTCCTTGGTGAGCCTCAGCTTCTTCCGGCTGTTGCACCCGTCGTCGTCGTCGGCCGCTACCAGTGCGGCCGACGACGACACCGAGTAAAGCGCCCTGTCGGCGGCCTCGTCGTCGTCCTCCATCCGCAGCTCCCTCTTCACGGCAGCAATCCTCAGCGGTGCCGTCAGGCTGCCTGCTTTGGCTGGGAGGCTCAGCGACAGCGACGGCTCAAACAGCGTACACGATTGCGACGACGGCGAGGGCTGCTCCTTGAGCTGATGGTGGCCGGAGCCGAGGGAGAGGCCCAGGGATAGACCCACCTCTTCTTGCTCCATGCCGAGTTAGTTTCTCTAGTTGTCTAGACCAGGGAGATAATACAAGGAGTATAATTTCTTCTCAAAAGTTTACTGGCACCTATGGTGTGTGTGCATGTGCTCTCTAGCTGCTTCTGAGCTTCTGTGCATATGTTTCTGTGTGGAGAGAGAGAGAGAGAATGGTTGAGGGAGCGAGGAGAGAATATGTGTGTGAGCTCTTGGAGGGAGAGGAAGAAGAGGAGAGGGGGAGAGAGAAGAGGAGGATGGACACCCATACATATAGGGGAGGCAGGCAGGCCACATGAGCCAAAACAAGCAAGCACAAACACAATAATGCACTCGAGGCTTGCAAAGGTTGACAAAAAAGAAAAAGGTATAGGAATTGCACGATTGGAGTCCATATTCTAGGAGTACGAGAGCACTCCCTTTTTCCATTATCCTACATATGCATGCACCTACTGACTATTCTTTCTTTTTTCCAGCTCTTCCTGTGGCTTTACCCTGGTAGTCATCACTCACTCATTAGCACATATTTAGATGATGATGAGGCTTTAATTTAATTTGCATGGCTTGTAAATAAAAAGTTCCCCTAATAACATTCGTTGCAAATTAAAGTATTTCATTTTATTTGTTTTACACGATCGAGTAAGAGTCTGGTGGTGATTGTGCCAACGGCACTCACCCAACCACACCTATGTGCCCATTTACTGGGCGCACATCGATATGCTTCGTGACACCAAAGTAACTTTTGTTTGGTACTACTAGCATATGCTCCATCCTAATCCTCGATCTTGTTCTTGGTAAGGCTTGCCCTCTTTACACACCATATATATGCTTTCCACATGGAACTCTGAATTTTGGGCCAGTTGAAAGGTCTGCCTGATGTGAGACACTGGTGGCTAGCTCGATCATATTGTAACAATCTTTTTAATGATGGAGGTTCAGAAGTCACAATTACAATCTCATCAATCAACACTCCCCAATTAGGGTATGTAGGTCTATGTGGTTGAGTGAGGTGAGTTTTCTCCAAAAAAAATTCCATTATGGAAAGTTATTAATTATTCGCTCTTCCTTAGAAATATTGATAATCTTCGATTTGTCTCATGATGCATGCAAATTACAGAAGAAAAAGCAGTGGTCAATTTTGATGCTTCTGCATATGTTATTACCCAAATTAAAAAAATTGCATACTGCAGTATGCGACATGAAAAGAGCAATAGTCCCACACATGAATTATATTCCAGAGATGAAAAAAAAACATTGAAAGTTAATATAGATGGCCCCACACTCAGAAGAAATCAAATTTCGATGGATAAATTCCAAATCATGAATTGATCGTTTTCATGTTCTCGACCAGGATCACAAGGCACTGAGTGGGCCCCATCCATTGTCTGGCCTTTGCTTGGACACTAATACACATATACATATACTAGCTAGTGGTGTGGATGGGGAGATGTCATGATGCATGGTATGGTGACCACTGAAGGATGGCCCTCACTGTCTTGGCTATATGGGAAGGGTGATGGTGGCATGTAATCATACAGGGAATTAGGATCTTGATGTCTCACAATGAACTGTGCCGCAGCACTGAAAAGGCCGGTGCACTGTTGGGGACTTTGGAACAACATATCATTTGGTCATTTGGTTGTGTCCCCTCACTTTTGGCAATGATATGTGTTTGGCATATGTCCAGCCATGTATGGAGAGGGATGTTAATTAGTATACAGGTGGTGATCACAATTATTGTCAAGAAACAGCCACACCAGCATGATGATTGAGTGTGATCCACTTGTTCCTTTAAGCAAGCATCAGGATTGTGGATTGATTTTATTTTCCTCCAAGAGATTCAATATTGATAATAACTTGTGCAATGATTAACCCTTAATTTGCTCTTTTTTATATAACCACAAATGTTGACCCTTGGTATCCACTGTGTGTATTGATTTGTTAATTGAGTTGGTCATGTATGCAATCATTCAAAGTACAAATCTTGTGGTTGAGAGTTTTCCTAGATTCGCCACTATCGTTGATTGCCTCACAAAAACAACAAGTACATGTGCCACGTGTCTAATGTGCTACTAATACCGCAGCATAGATGTAGTAGAATTGGTTCATAATATTAGAGAAAAGGAAGTTTTGCTTTTGCTAAGTGGTTGAGCTGCTATTTTATAGTTCACCGAGTTCCTAACTACGATCTTTATAAATAATATATGCCACATATCCATCTCCCAACTCCTTTAATCTAATTGGAATCCGCACGTACGTAAGCAATTGTCTATTATGTCAAACTAATCATGGTGCTTTGGCCCCTGTTTATCCTTAATAATAGATTAATGGTTCGCCATGATCGTGCAAAGCGCACTGAAACAGTAATAAATGGAAAGTGTTATCTCGGATTGCACAGTCTACAGTTCCCAGAGTCCATCTCCCATTTAACTCTACAATATTATGACACAAATATTTATCGGTGGGCATTGCCAGTTGCCACTACAAATAAACATACTAGCTTGATCTCCTCATTCGTGGAAGTAACGAAGAAAATAGAGATAAAGAAACAGGAGATCACGGGGTGTAAGGAAAATGGCCCTTTGTGCCATTATATTATGATTTTGGTGAATGAATGACAACATAGTCATTGGGACTAACAAGTTTGTTAAGTAATTTATATAGAAAATTACGTCCCAAGAATGATTCCAAAGCATGCTAAAAACCAGAGAGTCTTATTTTTGAGTATTCATGACATGGTATTGGCATGTGAATCCATAGAAAGGGCATAAGTTGATTGAATTAGAGAAGCCCGCAGAAATTACACACTGCGTATGATACGCCGACCATCGGCATATATATTGGGAAGCATATGGTGTGTGAAGCTTCCTGAAGAAAAGCCGCGTATTACACAGCGATGCACGGCGTACAAGTTGGAAGCATACGGCGTCCACTAGAAATCTTAAAGAAGCACACGGCGTATAGTCTGGTGTTACTATTTGTATACACGGCGGAAAATACGGCGTGTGTGCCATGGGCAGAAGCTGAAGAATTCAACATGGCGTATTATATGCCAACCCTCGGTGGACAAACGGCGTATAAGTTACACAGGGACGATGTCAAGAGAAGATGAAGGAAAAGGCACGGCGTATGAAACGCTGACCATGGGCATATAAGTTCAGAAGCATACAGCGTGTGCAAATAGCCATTGGAAAAGCACACGGCGTATTATACGCTGATGGAGGTTTGGTGCACGGCGGAATATACGGCGTAAGCAGATTCTGTGCACCTTTTGAGCAACGGCTAGTTGAGCCCCTTGGGCTATAGTCGTTGGAGTCCAAAGAAGTTCATCTACACCTACAAGACATCCAATCCATCATTTGTGCTACATATATCATCCACGGTGAGTGAGAGAGCTAGGATAGGCCTAGTGAGAGAGTTGGCAAGGCATTGAGCCTTGTGCTTGGTTCTAGAGTGAACCAACACTTGTAATCTCAGTGTGCTGGCCCCTTGGAGTCTTGGTGACTCGTCGGTAAGTCTTCTACCTTTCGACTTGGTGTGAAGCGGCAACGACAACATTGTGCGGGAGAAGAGGAGTCCCCTTCCTTGGTGGAGAAGCTCCGTAGTGAAGGCAGCATCAAGATCTCTGGGAGAGTAGGTTAATGGGAGCAAGGTCTTAGTGACTTGCTCATCATCCCTCTTGGGGAACCTTTGTGGCAAGCTCAAGGCCTTGACCGGGAATAAGACTTGGCGACCGAGAGCACATCTTTTGTGGAGCTCCAATGTGGAGTAGGCATTAGCCGAACCACGAGATAAATCTTCGTGTCAAGTTTGCATCCTTCTAACCCTCTTAAGCTTCTGCATTTTATACTTGTAACTTGTGTGCCTTTACCTTTTACCTTTCTAGAGTAGTATCTCGATAGAATTGGCTCTAGGTTGCAAAACTCTTTGGGTGGGTGCAATCACTAGAAGAAGACCTTAGTTGCACATCTATCTTAGTTTTATTTCGTGCAAGTAGAGGCAAGTGGTAGGTTAAGTATCTAGAAAGCCTAATTCACCCCCTCCCCTCTTAAGCTATCACGAGCATCGATTACTTTCATGGAGAAATCTAAGTTTAGGTTGGATTAGGCCGAGGCCACGACCCACAAGGAGAAGAGGGCTATGGATGCCCAGCCTTGGCTAGTTCTCTCCACATGGAGAAAGAGAGAGGTTGGAGGAAAAAGATAGTATGGCCCATGTGCATAAGTGTGTCAGAGAAGACACGATCCATAGTCCAGGTTACCAAATAGCTGCGACCTTTTGGATCTACGCTTTTACAATCTAGTTCCACAATCTACAGTCTAAAATTTCTTAATAAAAAGTTGAAACATGTCTGATTGTCACCATCTTTTTTTTGAAAGACCCCTCTTTTCTTTAGTTAGTAATTATTTGACTTGATAAGAAGGTACTAGATAAAACCTTCAATTATATAAAATGATTATCAAATAATTGTGTTGAGGTTGAGGATCAAGTTCCCTGAGAATCCGAATTCTCAAAAACAATTGAACAATACTCCCTCCGGTTCAATTTATAAGGCGTGGTTTGATATGAGACGGTCTCCCAAATTACACTTTGATCATTTATTTATTTTATATTATAGTTGCTATGATTATAAACTTATGATTATTGAATAGTACATTTGATTGCAAATCCATCCGTATCAAGTTTGTTTTATAATATTTAAAAATTATTGGCCAAATTATTGGTCAAAGATTATAGAGTTTGAATTTTGATATATGTGCACGTCTTATAAAAGGGACCGGAGGGAGTACTTCTCCAAAAGTTTTCTAGGACTTGTTTAGAACTGCTCCACTCACG
Source organism: Alloteropsis semialata (assembly GCA_004135705.1). Classification (NCBI taxonomy): domain Eukaryota; kingdom Viridiplantae; phylum Streptophyta; class Magnoliopsida; order Poales; family Poaceae; genus Alloteropsis; species Alloteropsis semialata. The sequence goes on from CM014278.1 coordinate 2,821,687, forward strand.
ATTTTTAAGTAGAGCTGGAGGCCTCCCAAATTAAACACCTCAACTCCATCAAACTCTGGAGCAGCCAGCTCCATGGAGCCTGAGGCCTTCTTTATTTCATTTTGGTGGAATTGATGGATCAGGGGTGCTCCAAAAAATGCTTGACCTGCTCCATGGCAGAGTTTCTGATTGGAGGTAGGAAACCTGAAGTGGAGCATCCCAAATAGAACTAAGCTAGTATACTGTCTCCCTTAGGAGAGTGACAGGTTACTTGACAACAATTGGAAAAATTCTAAGAAAATATTTGAAATATATTTGTCTCTTTTTTTTTTGCAAAACATGTACAATACCAATACATAAGGTCACACACATATGCACATTCATCCTCGTAAACTTATACCCAATAAACACCGTGTCTCAATAAACGTGTTTAGAGACAAAGCTAGCATATATCAAGATTCATGATGTCACCAACATGTGTACCTTGTTATCAACTGTCATGTAAAGTACCACTGAAAATAATAAAAAAATGTAAACATGAGAACTCGTATTATTGATATAGAGACTCGAACCGGATGTACAAGTTTCACCATATAAAAAACTAACTGCATACCTGCATTTTGTGATGTTTTCTCCAATAAAAAACTGAGCACTTGAAATGCAAGACCCTTGAGGTGTGGTTTTATATTTATTTTATGCATGCTGCATCGACGATGATAAGAACTTTAACAATTTCAGTTTTTCTAATATTTTGACAGGATAATTATAGTAAATAAAGATATATAAGTTCAAACGAGAAGCTGGTCCTGCATGATGTTTGGGTTGCCTCTCAGCGAAGCAAGAAAACCTGCCGACCGTTGACGTCTTCCTACAGTTTTGACACGTCCACACGCTGACAAGGATTTGGTGTGGCCCTACCAACGATTTGCCATCATGCAGTTGGGTAACATTCGATCTCCTTTGGATGGTGGATGATGACTTGGACTGACGGCGACCTCGCTCTTCAACTCTGGGATTTTTTGTGCATGCATGTTTCATTATTATCTATTGACAAGTTCTATCTCTATGCATATAGTACTTCAGGTATGTGTGTAGACTCTAGTTTTGTTTCTATTGGTTGCCAACTTTAATATTGTTGTTTTGTACCTAATCTTAATGTTTATTTATGTAGTCAAGAACTCTAAGACAAAAGTAGAATTCGTCTGTCCATCTCAAAATTAGCCCTAGCCAAATGTTGAAGTACAAGTTATTACCAAGGGATATTTTGTGACTATACCAGTGAAAATAGAAAAACATAAACTTTGTTGCATTGACCGAGTTGTGGCTATCATGTACGTATCCACATAAGATCAGCATTTGCGAGTAAAAGGAGTCAGCAATCATGAAACTTACTGTATGGTGATGAAAAAGAAAGAGACAGATTGAAGATATATTGGTCATTTGGGAGAGTACCACCAATACCACAAAGATAAGGTGTTTGCATGTTTGTCTAATCCTATGGTGCCCCTCAATAGATGCCTAGCTATATATTCCCTCCATCTAGCTATATCTCTCTCTCCAGCTCTCTCCCCCAGCAAAAAAACCTCAGCCGACCAATGTTGTCTGCAAAAGCCTCTCTCCCCTCGTGCTCTCCTTGTCACCAACTTACACCTAATGACACACACATGCATATCCCTATCCAAAAGTCCAAACACAATTGACACCTCCCCCTTTTTTGTGTGAACATGATGATATCAGGTACTGCATGCCACTAGCTACCATTCAAACTTGTTTTATTCTATCATTGTCATGATGCGGAGAGAAAGAAAATAATTTTCTATCATGCCTCATGAGATCCAAACCAAACTATATATCCAACTAGAAAAGTGGAAAAAATTAAGTAGATAGTATATATTATGGCTAATAATACATATACTCCCTTTGTCTAGCAATGTAATAAGTTATATTTTATTTGAGAAAAGTCGACTAACAATTAATCAAGTTATATGCATCTTTTGTGTAAAAAAAACATGCATATAGTGATATCCAATATACTTTAACATGATTTTGATTTTGTAGCAATTGACAAAAGATTGCAAGAGAAATTAAGGGTAAATATATACTTTTGGAAACTTTTCCCCAACTAAAATATGTCTTACAGAGATGGGCATATACAACTCGGTTGGTTAGGCCATTGTGGTGAACCCAACTGCTCGGGTTTGAGTTTTAGACTCAACGTGTGTTCTTACACATTTTTCTAGATTTATTTTCGGAAATAATGGCTCATCCTTTTCAATGGTAGGCAACATACTCGTCGGTACCGAGGCAAATGTGGTAATTTTGTTAGATCTACCAATCTAATCTCACTGGAGGTGCCCATAGGGATAGGTGTACGTGCGTGCATTCATATGGTGATTGCGCATACGTGTAAATGAGTATTTGCATTTGTAATGTATTTTGCATAAATAAAAATAATGAAAGAAGTGCAAGGCTTTAGCATTTAGATAAAGTTTCATTGAGATTAATGTATTTGTTTTATAAACATATATATATTCTTATATAATTATTCGTAGTCTAGTAAATGTAAGTTCAACCATTCCATATTTTTTGCAACTTCACCAATAGTAAGATAAATACGATACTATACATTTTATGACTACCTTTTCAACAAATTCACATGACATTATTTTCTTTTGCTTACTCCTCCCTGTCCACTTAAAGCTCAGTCATCAATGAAGCTCAGTCTATATTATGTATTTCTACTGAATTATGCTTAGATATCGATGAAGCAACTATAAACAATTAACTTGAGTGCAACATCTAGGTGCCAAATAAAATAGAAAGACACTAATATCTTTATTTACAAATAATGACTATGTAAGGAGAAGGAAAAATGATAACAGACAGGGGTGGGGCCTTTGTGCTGATGGAGATGTTGCTTATATACACAAAACTCTTTTTTGCAGGAAGCATCCTCGATGCTTCGCTAAAGGCCTTTATGTGTGTGTCTTGCAAATGCCTAAAGTTTTTTTGGCCCGACATTACATTGTGGAAAACCTTCAGCTAAATTACAACCTTTTGGCGAACAATTGCCAATTTATTTTTTGTGCTAGCCATTTAGGGAACATCACTTTTACAAAATTACAGAACATCATTTGTGTTAACTGATGTAATTATGGGGATTTGCATGACCTAAGAAGGAACATTTCTTTGTGGGTGACATAAGGAAAGGAATCTAAAAAAGGAGTCTAATGAGATGTGCTAACTTAAAATTTTCCTGCTAAGACTATGGGAATTTAAGTAAATTGCGCCAGTTATATATATATATATATATACACACACACACACACACACACACACACACACACACACACACACACACGACCCCTTGTTCATGAAGAGAAAGCTAACGAAAATTAAATTCCCCTGATCTGTATCGAATATTACTTTCACCATTCTAACAATATCATTATGTTATGATCCTTTGTCAACCCTGAAATTCATATCTGCCGACAATTACATAGTCTATCATGTGCATGATTAGCAGCTAATCAACTTAACAGTTATGAAAGTAATCGATGCTCGTGATAGCCTAAGAGGGAGAGGGGGTGAATTAGGCTTTCTAAAAACTTAACCTACCACAAGCCTTCTAATTGCATAATATAAAACTAAGACAAGCTATCTAGATGTGCAACTAAGATTTTCTTCTAGTGTTTGCACCCACCCAAAGAGTTTTGCAACCTAGAGCCAATCCTATCAAGATACTACTCTAGAAAGGTAAAGGCACACAAATTGCAAGTATGAAATGCAGAAGCTTAAAGGGTTAGAGGGATGCAAACTTAACACGAAGATTTATCATGTGGTTTGGCTTACGCCTACTCCACGTTGGAGCTCCACAAAGGATATGCTCCCAGTCGCCAAGTCTTCTTCCCAGTCAAGACCTTGAACTCGCCACAAAGGATCCCCAAGAGGGATGATGAGCAAGTCACCAAGACCTTGCTCTCATCAACCTACTCTTCCGGTGGTCTTGACGCCGCCTCCACTACGGAGCTTCTCCACCAAGGAAGGAGTCTCCTTTTCCCCCGCACAAAGTCGTCGTTACCTCTTCACACCAAGCCGGAGGGTCGAAGACTTGCCGGCGAGTCTCCAAGACTCCAAGGGGCCGGCACACTATGATTACAAGAGGTGGCTCACTCTAGAACCAAGCACAAGCTCAACACCTTGCAACTCACTCACTAGGGTTATCCTAGCTCTTCACTCACTAAGGATGATCTATGTAGCACAAATGGTGGCTTGGATGTCTTGTAGGTGTAGATGAACTTCTCTGGACTCCAGCAACTCCAAATGGCCGAATGGGGTGGGTATTTATAGCCCAAGGGGCTCAACTAGCCGTTACCCAAAAGCTGCACAAAAACCGTGAACGCCGTATGTTCCGCCGTGTGCTTTTTCCCCATCGGCGGATAATACGCCGTATGCTTTTTCAACGGTCGGATTCCTTTTCCAACGGCTACCTGCACAAGCCGTATGCTTCTGAAAATGTACGCCGATGGCCGGCGGATCATAGGTCGTGTCTTTTCTTCCATCTTCTTTTGACATCGTCTCTGTGTAACTTGTACGCCGTTAGTCCGCCGTGGGTCGGCGTGTGATACGCCGTGTAGGGTATTGCTGACCCTAACTTGAACTTGCCAATGCCTTGAACGCCGTATCATCCGCCCTTCATGCGCACAGTAACACCGGATCATACGCCGATGCACTTCATCTGAATCCTTCGAGCGCCGTATGCTTCCAACTTGTACGCCGTGCATCGCCGGATTATACGCCGTGTGGAATATTCTTGTTCTGGTTGGTCTACTTCCACACGTCGCATGCTTCTGGTTTGTACACCGTTGCTCGGCGTTTAATACGACGTGTACAAACTCTGCGGGCTCATCTAATTCAATCAACTCAAGCCCTTTCCATGATTTCATATGCCAATACCACGTCATAAGTACTTAAAAATAAGACTCTCTAGTTTTTGGCTATGCTTTGGAATCATTCTTGGGACGTAATTTCCTATGTAAAATACACAACAAACATGTTAGTCCCAAAGACTATGTTGCCATTCAATCACCAAAATCACAATATAAATGGCACAAGGGCCATTTTCGTTACAAGTTAAGAGAGAGAAATTGATATGAATTGCTGAGTTTCCCTTTTTATTGAAGCAATCACATTGGACGTGTCCTGTCATGGAGCCTCCAACATCAATGCTATCAGAGGAAAAAAAATAGAGAGTAGATATTTGAGCAACAATTACTGAGATCATCACCATTCGAATTAACAACTTTTACTTGTTAGTCAAAAGTTTGTGATGATAAATAAGGCATGGTAGAGTCAATGACCAAATATTTTTACTTGTTAGTCAATTGTTTGAGAAAAAAACATCAACATAGTCTCTCTCTCTCTCTCTCTCTCTCTCTAACCATACCGATGATGAGCTGACATTGCTGGGAGGACAGGGACAAGGGTTCTGATCAATTTCTAATCCATGTTCAGATGGGATCTGAATCACGCTGCAGTCACCATCACCAAATCCTCTACAAATCTGTGATGGGGACCTCTTGCCCACCTTGTGAAATGTCTTTGCAACCCAACACCTGAATGTAATGTAACGAATGATCCATCCAACTGACAAAGCAACCACCTCTCCTTCCTTAGCACCTTGTTTCAAGTTCTTGTGGTCAACAGATCTTGTTGCCGCACAAACCATGCCAGCCGAGATAACCAGTGAGGAAAATAATGGAGCCAATATTTTTTTCCCCAACTAGATCTCTTGTATGACCCAGACAGACGAGAAATTCCATTATTAGATCTTCGACTTTAGGGTGCAGATAATTTAGTCGTGCAACATAGTGGCTAATATCAACTTCTGCAGTCTGGTGGTCAATAGCTCAAATTCATTGCCACTAGAGCATGCTTAGTCCAATGATCTTGGAAACTGAATAGATTTTTGCAACATACATATTGGAAGATATTCGATCCATGACAATGTGCTAGTAATTATCAACACTTAGGTGCATGTATGACTCATGGCTTCACCACAGAGTTCACTTTTACAAGCACGAAAGCATATAAGCATTGTTCTTTCTTTCTCCAATTGCCTATCCGTCTTTTTCATTCTACCTATTGCTGTCTTGCACAAGATCCAGATTTCAATTATTGTACTAGAGCATTTTTATGATTCTTGGGACTTCTGATGTTAGATATGCAGTATATGCAACTTGTTCTTTTTTCTTATTTGTTTGGTAGGATTACCTAGTGATGCAGAGCTGATTGTTCTATTTCCTAAATCCTAATACATTATTTTTGTTGCTTGAAGTTAAAGAGAAACTCGCGTCAAAGAGCTGAAACTGGAAATCCCTCAAGCCATCACAATACTTATTAAATGGACGTTATAGGTTCATGTTTTTTTCCCTTTCTGTCGAGTAGCTTGATCGAGTGATCACTGCATTGTGAGTTAATATAGATAGCTGTGCTCCTTTTTTTTTTCTTCTTATCGCAATGGCACACAGCACTTTTGCATATTCCTGAAAAGAAAAGGTTTTCCGCACACCGTCCGTGTTCATACATCTCAAAAAAAAAGACAGTGAATAAATTGGTGCCGACATTTTGACTTTTTTTTTTGAGCAAGCAAATAAATCTAGGCTGAGACATAAAATCCCCAAAAGGTTCAGCTTGTTCATCAACTTTCTTCGAAAGGAAGGCCTGACATTGACAAAATGAAGAAGAAGTTCCTAGTCATGGGTATGAACTAGTGCCATGAGTTCCACTAAGGTATAGTACGGTCATAAGTCCTCAAAGAAAAGGAAAAATATAGACTTTCCCCTTTAATTTCTCTGAATTCTTTCCCCAACTTAATAAAAAAATGTGCCGTGGTGGTAAGGCATCAAATAAAAAAAATGATGGATGCTTAATTCTTTCTTTCTCCATGCATGTGCCAAAAGTGCCTTGATTGTTAATGCAGTAATCCTACCATGGAAACGCAGGATGGCATGGGGCCCTGAGGAATCCCTTGCTGACGAATAGTTTTTCAGATATTATACTACATACAAGCAGCATGATGAGGCCGAGGGAGAATTTCCAGATATTGTATCAGAGAGAAAGGGACACAGCAGCAATAGGCGTATGCCATTTGTCTGCTCTTGATTAGTATACCATACAAAGAGATTGAGTGCACAAGAAAAACATAATAATTATTCACTAGAATTGTTATCCCTGATTTATGCTTTGGCTGCAACTACTAATTTTTCTGCAACACTTATCTCAAAGAATAAAGCATCCGGTACTGTAAAATCATGATGGATGCTCCATTGAACAAAATTACAGTACATTCTATTCATTAGTAATCTGAATTAACATGCACCGTTAGTTCAAACGGCATCATATTCCTTATGTCTTGGACAAAGTAAGCAGGACAATGATTGCTAATAGCTGCCTATCATTAGGACCAAATCTTGCTGTCTGTCCTGTGTCTGCTGATCGCACTGGCCAACCTATCATCAGGTACGGTCCTTGAGAAGCCCAAGCAGGGCAACCAACCTCCACGGCTCCACTATTAGGTAGTAGTTCATTTGTGCCATAGCATATGACTAAGACCAATCATATGGGCATGCTGAAAGTACTCCTAAAATATTTTGCATTCAGAAAGGGACTTTGGATACAGTTGAACTGTTTTTTTCAGCTACTTCTTTTTTAAAAAAAATCATGACATAAGGATGCAACATCACACGCCCGGGACCTAAAAGATTTCGTAACCTAACACTTGGTGGAAGGCGTTGAAATTAACAAACAGTTGATGTGTACTTATCCTCTCCTTTGCTAAAAGCTCTGTGTTGACTTGGTTGCAAATTTGTGAGGTGAAAACCTGATGATTGGATCAAGTAGGTAGTAACCAAAAAAGAGCGCTTTTATGGTACTCTATACTAGTGTCCAAGAAAAACTAGTATAAAAAGATCGTACGTCTAAAATTAATATATACTACTGGAGATTTTAACTGTAGTATACAATGAGTAGTATGGTAGTATATGAGTATTTTGGGAAAAAATCAATGGCTTTATTGAAATATTTATACTTTTAAAAATCATTTTGGTCCTTGATATATTTTTACATCTCCAATCCCTAATTTCATTTCCATCCGAGTGAAATTACTAAACTAACCCTTGCTTATGGGGTTTATAGTATACTCGTTGGTAGTAGTACTGTCAAGAATCCAAAAACTTTTGTTGATTAACATGATTAATATGAGATATGTTCATTGCGTAATGTGCGGGATAAAGTAAGTGATCTTGACCAATGAAGATAATGTTCTGATAGCCATCATTATGTATTTGAATGTGAAAACTGAAAAGCATGGGCTGACAAATCTTTGTTTGACACTTCATGCAATAAATGTATTATCTCATTAGCACGTCCCAATCAGCACAAAAAAAAAGTAGCCATCGGATATAATTGATCCCAGCTGATATGTGTGTTTAACCCCNAAAAAAACTTCATCCACACACTGATTCCTCATAGAAACAGGAGAGAAACTCACTGGTGTATGCATCTATAGCTTAGTGAAAGCAATTGCATATAGTTTTGATCTGATTCTCCGTCTCCTTCCAAGAGAGTTTACAAGCCACTGAAGTATTGATCAAATAACAAATGACAGGTAGAGACAGAGAACTATAAGACCAGAGAACACCAGTGCTTGGAATTGAAGAAAATGGCCCTGCTGAATCAGCTAGATAATGATCATGATTTAACTGAGGAACTAAGCAAACAGTTCTTTTTTACAATATCTAAGCAAACGATTTAGTTGAGCATTCGTGCCTATAGCTAGCCGAAAACTACCTCCATCCATCAGTGGGGTGGTGTCATCGAGTGCTATGATTTGACTATCACTATACTGTCTTAAAAGATCTAACATAAGACTACTGCAAAAATATGTCAATGATAGGGTTTACGGTAAGTTGCATCCACAGCTTTTGCGTAACACCTGTTTGGCTACTGTGAGGAAAGGATAAATATTCAGCGCAGTGATGCTGTGAAGGTGCTCATCAAATTGGAGGACAAGTGATTCTGGCCTGGCTGTTGGGAGACAGGTCTAGAACGTGTAGCATGATCCATGGTCTAATCTATTGAACATGTGCCATCATCTAACTTTGGTAAACAGCTGATGTAAGATTTGGACCTCCCGCTCTGTTCACAAGTCAATTTACAAGTGATTTGCAATCAGATAAAAAATTTATGGAAAGTGGAAACGAAGCAATGTTTTAAGTCTCAAGGGAACCTTCAGTGGCAACTTGTAACTGAATCTATGAGTTCTTCAGTTTGCCTTTACTACCTTCAAAGTTCAGAAAGAGGTTCAAGGCGTCTGCGAAATCAGTTGAAGCCTCACTCAATAACGACACATCAGGTTAGAAAAGACGGAACCAAGCCTTGCATCTCATGAGTCATGAGGACTAGTTACAACACTTTGTTGCAACGAAGCCAAGGTAAGCACTCAGTTAAACGATTTACACAGGTTGGGTGTGCAGGGCCACAAACCTTTCTTCTGATACTGACCCTGCCCACATGCTGCATTTCTTTGATTTCTGATATGCACTTCCTGTCAAGGTTAAAACCCATCCCTTTGCTATGTACAATCTGGAAAATCTATCTAGACGCCACTCTTACATGACAGGCTGGCATCTGTTAATAGTCCTCCATCTCGGCAAGCTTCTCTATGCTTCAGCTCCCGCTTAAAAGCCTCTTGTATTTGCTTTGCACGAGGCTTAGAAGGAAGTCGGTAAATATATGCTCATATCCTGGCATCTTGCCATACCCTGCAGAATTTAGGCTACAGCAATCAAAAAAACGCAACATTGGATACCAACATAGCACTTTGCTTTGCAACAAATTGTGTGTTGCTAAAGAAGCTTATGCAAAGCAACAATTATTAAACTGATCTTGACATGTATAAGCTTATCTAAAAGATTTTTTTATGTTCGTATCTCAAATAAAGTCAACCATTTGAATTTCCTGAACATGCAGGGGTCATAGACTACATATCTTAGTTTCACCCAGAAGCACATCTGATGCTAAAACATGTGCACAAACTGGTGCACTGTGGTCACTATACAAATGCAGCAACAGCAATATGCTTAGCTGTTATACAAAAATGGCTATATGATGTCCACAATCCAAACGAAGGTTTATGCATCAGACATACATTGAGGGGAAACAAATTTCAGCTAAAAAGGGAGAAGTCACGCCCCAATTGCATTCACTACAACCCACTTCTCCACAGAAACACACAGGGAGCAAAATGGCAACGTACAACATTGAAAAGTGTAACTTACCAGGGAAATAGTTGATGTCAATAACATAGTACCGGTCCTTTCTTCCATGTTCTCTAATCATATCTATGTTAAACAGTCTAAGACCCTGGTATATTTTAGAGTGTCAGGTGAGCACATAAATGTCAAGTGTTGCATCGGGTTAAGCCACTATATAATGAGATTTACCCATACCAATCGGCGTCGAAGCTCCTTGCCGAGTTTCTCTAGAAGTGGCTTTGGAGGAAGTTCTGCCATAAGAGCAGTAAGTTTGATCAGTTACAAACATATAATTAACAGGGAAATTAATAAGTTGACACCTCTCCTAAGAGACTGAACAACTTCAGTTGGACTTATTTTTAAGGATAAAAAAAATGGCATATAGGTCATTCATCAGGACAGTTACACCTGAACTAAAAGGACTCAGGTGAAGCAAGCAAGTTGCAATAGCTTAAACCAATGCAGATTTAATTGATTTCACCGGCAGAGAAGCTTTACCTGCAATTGAAGGGTCAACATCTGCATCTTCTGCATTATTTGTAGCACAGGAAACTCTTGGAAACCGAAAGATGCCATCATTGTTTCCCAAGTCATATGTGTTAACATCAGGAAGTGAAAACCGGCGGACAACCCGTATAGTTTCACCAACAATATATACCTTAAATAGGATACCACCTGTACAGACAACAAAATCAGTTCCAATATAGACCAAGCATTTGCAAGTATATAGAGGAGAAAAATTAAATGTTTACCATGGTTGACAAATTCCTGGAGAACAAGAGGAGGATCAAGCAAAGGCAGTGATGCCTCCAAATATGCAAGGGATAGCTCATGAGATTTTGATGTTCCATCAACAACCAATGGTTTGGCAACTGCAAAAGGAGTATTGTTCACATCAGAAACATCCAGGATTCTACCGTCTTCTTTTGAACATATTAAAGCTTATGAACAAGGTATTAAGAAGCATAGAATACCGAGAATAAATGTAGGTGAAATTTGAAGGCATAAAAAGAGAATTGTCAAACCATATAGCATTGCGTACACCATTAGTTGAATTGGAAAGAATAATGGAAGAGCAAAGTTTGGTAACAACACACATCTCTATCGTACTCCATCACGTGAACAGTCTCACCTTCATTCCCATGTAACTAGTCACTGCCAAACACTAACAAGTAGTATGCAAAGCATTTTGAAAAAGAAGATTTGAATAATTTTACATGCAATTGATTCATAGAAACCCATAGAGGCGGAACAAAATATTTCAAGCTCCTAATTCATTTGATAATTGTGCCTTTTCCTTGAAAGCATTTTGAATACAGCAATCAAGCACAAAACAGAAACTACAGGAAATGGCATAATCCAAAAACAAAACGGATAGATAATTAAAGATCTAAATAGTAGATCACCAAAGGAAAACTAATTCTAATAAATTAATAACAAAGAAATGCAGCTTTCATCAATAACTCAACAAAAATACAACTATTCGTGCCCCTTTTGGAAACTGTAAATGAACCAATGTACAATATTCGAGGATAAGATCAGCGTAAAATATAGATATAGTATATCTTCAAATTCAGAAAAAAAAAATTCATACTATTTTCATGATTACTCTGAGTAATAGGATCATAATTACGTGTGAATAACTCACCCAAGGGCAAGGTTAGTCCAGCCTTGGCAACTGCATCAGGTATGGAAGACGGATCTTTCATGATGACCAGCTGCCGGGGAGTGCAAACCTCACCTGCAATAATTAATTACAAGAAATAATTAAGAGAAAAGCTCAACATGTTATCTTCCTATGATAGAAATTAATTACAAGAAATAATTAAGCGAAAAGCTCAATATGTTATCTTCCTATGATAGAAGTGCTGAAGTGCATGACTCATTTTCAGTTACATGGCATTACTAAGATTGTAATTTTACACTTTAAACAAGTTAGAGAACCATAATGAGCATTTAAGAAAGTCTCCCAGTGTCTCTGATTCCATGCCAATAAATATCCTGCCAATAACTTGAACAACCAACTAACTAGGAATTAGCAACAACACTCGAATTTGACTCTCCCTCCCCTCCTCTCTATCTCTATGTTACTCCAGATAATAACATATCAAGTTAACTTACACAAACAATAACTTAATAAGAGCTAATAGAGCTCATCACATAAATCTATTTGCTAACACATGAATATCAACACTAAAGTTACAAAAAATACCATAGCTATTGGACAAGTTCAGATCAGCAACTTCTTGAAGCATGGACTGGCGATTGTGCAAATGTTGGATAGCATTTGGTGGATCAAGGACAGTCACTTCTGGATGGTCTTCACGATAATCCTTCAAGAACATGAAAGAAGTAAATATATGCAGAAAAGCACAACACTCAACATTTGGAATGTTTAGCATGAAAGTACTGCAATAATCCTCACAATTCTGCAATCTGGCTTTAAACTGAAACATAATACCAAGTTGCGTCTTACAGACAGAAACAGCTATACAAGAAACATGATAGTAGCTATGCTAGATGAAGAACCAGTTTGGGATGTACAAAACTGCACACTGCACACAGAAGATTTCCACTTTGGTGTTCAGGGCCTACCTCCAGAACTTGCTGCCACTCCTTGCTAGTAAGCTGACAAAAAAAGCAAGCACAACACTCAGTCAGAAGCAAAAAAAATCAGCAGAGTATGAAGACAGTTATGAAAATAAGATGCACGGGACAAAAGCAGTCTCTTAAAAGGTATGGGCCAGAGAAGTGCATCTTCTGGATGTGCAACAAAACCTATATAAGAAATAAAGGATACCCAAAGCTGCAATATTATCTCAAGAGAAAGACCAAGCCACAGACCTTGTGCAAGATAATGTCAAATGGGCCTTGTTCAGAGAGAGGATGAGTCTCATCAATTGATACAAAATGAATGCCTTTCTTCCTGAACAAATTACAAAAGAGTAGTAACACTAATCAAACACTATAAAGACAAGGTAAGCAAGATCATAGTGGTCATATTTATACAAAAATGAGAAGAGAAAAAAGAGCAAGATCATCTAATAGCAACATATGAAATCTCATTCAGGCAGCTTCAACAGCACATGTTAATAAATAGATACATATAAATTGAAGTACAAGGACAATCAAATATTGGAAATATAATTTAAACTTTCGTTGAAGTAACATAGGCTCTACATAATTTTTAGAGTGGAAACCAAGAAATAATGTACAATCCTCTTCAAAAAACTTAAGGTTGACTGACAATTAGACTGATTTTGTGTTTTAGTATGAACTTATATCTTGTAGCAACCTGAAGCTTGTATTCCCAAAGATTTACTGTAAGCTTTGTTGATTAAGAAATAGCCTACCCAACTTGCTTCACACTGAAAGACTTTGTTGTTGTTATTGTTTGTTGACTTAGAAACTTCATATTGATCCAAATATAGCAAAGAATAATGGATGTATTGAATCGCACATGACGTTATCTGCTGTATGAAAGTTGACTGATATGCGCCAGTACACATTAGCTGCACACTAACCCTAACAATTTAATGTGCTGGAAGCCAACAGGAACACCTACACCATAGCATTCAGCCTTTCTTATTTTCATGTAAGTGAAGAAACATATCACAAATGTAATCAACAGAACAGTAAACAGCACCATCAAGTTTCTCCTTAGGGCATATCACACTAATTACTCTTAGAATTTCTTTTCAAAAAATAGTGTTGCATGCCATTCCTTCCTTCAGATAAAAACTTGAATGCAACTGAGACTGGAGTTATATGATAGCTAAGACAAAGCAGGGAATAAACCATACAATACAAAGCAATTGTTCTACTAAACAAATTAAATCGAGTAGATTAAAATTTATTCTGTGTACATCACATCACATCGTAAGCGATGCTACAGCCAAATATGCAATTCAAGTTCATTAATAATATCCATACTAAAAACTACCACACAGAGCATTGGGACATCTGCACTTAAACAAAATTACTTTTAGAATTTCTTTTCAAAAAATAGTGTTCCATGTCATTCCTTCCTTCAGATAAAAACTTGAATGCAACTGAGACTGGAGCTATATGCTAGCTAGGGCAAAGAAATACAATACAAAGCAATGGTTCTACTAAAGAGAGTAAGTCTAGTAGATCAAAATTTATTCTGTGTACATCGCATTGTAAGCGATGCTAGAGCTAAATATGCTATTTCAAGCTCATTCATGATATCCGTACTAAAAACTACCACAGACAGCATTGGGACAGCTACACTTACACAGACAAATGAATTTGAAGCTCCATTCATGATATTCATACTAAAAACTACCACACAGAGAGCATTGGGAGCAACTGCACGTACACAGATGGTGCTAAAAATGGCATTTCATATGCTACTTGAAAGAGCTTAAGCCTCTAAATAGAAACAAGTTACTAAATTCACCTGATTGAACATGACTTCAAAAACAAAGCAGCCTATCAATAAATCTAGAACAATAAACATAGTTGATCCAAAGCTCGATACTTAAGGGACTTACAGAAACTCACAAACTAGCATATGAAAAAATTATACAAACTATGCTTCAAAATAAATTTAAAAAAAATCCACTTCTAATAGAAAAAACAAAGGCATTCCCTGTTCCATTTCATTTATTTCCTTTTCCACCATCTTTTGTTTATGTGAGCATGTATCAAGTCTTGGTCAAGTCAAAATATCCATATAATAGTTTAATTTGGAGTGCGGCTTCAATCAAGGAAGTTTTAGACTTTGCAAAACAGGATGGACATATTATTTTGGTCATCAGCGGTCATTTTAAAGACGTACCCCCAAGACATGTGATGTGCTTAGCCACAAGAATATTCCACCATGAGAATCTCAGATACCAACCAAATGCGGTGTGCATACAAAATTACCCATTTCCAAATTGACACAGCAATAAGCTATGCAAAAGGGTCAACACAACAGAAGCGTAACGCTGACCCAGTAGCTTGTGTCACAATTAACATTTCACAATCAAGCACCTAGCACTAATAAATAGTATGCCCACCAGTTTTTAGCTAACTCATGCGGAAGCAACTCTCACTATCCACTTGACCCCAAAGATCATAAGGCTTCAAATTGCTGTCACTAGAGAATACACAGTCAATTCCATTCCATTCCATCCAAAACTTTAGAAATCAAATCACTTCCCCCATTTTGTACCTACTGGATCAACAAAATTTACTTATCCATAGATGGTTTTCCAACGAGGGTAACAACATAATCCGATCAGGGCATGAGGCAATGCAAATTGGACATTTAAATTGACTGGACCTTAAGCCCCTACCTACCCATCCACCAGTTCTTTGCGTTGTCCCACATTAACAAAATGAAACAGAAACCACATCTCTTTCAGTCAACCAAATCGGCCACACGCCTCTTCTCGTGGGACAACCACACAAAAGATTCCAGCTTTGACGCGGGAGGGGGGATCGGCGGGGGTCTCGTCCTTTACCTGGCGAGCGCGAGCAGCTTGGGCTGCAGGAAGCTCTTGACCTTCTTCTTGGTGAGGGCGTACCCCACCACCAGCCGCTGCTGCGCCGCGGAGGCGGGTGGCGGGGACAAGGGCACCAGCTCCCCCGCCGCCGCAACTGCCGCCGTCTCCTCCTCGTCCGACAGCTCCCCGTGCACCCTCATCCCCACAAACCCTAACCCTAACCCGGCCCAGGTAATGGCAACGAAATCGAACCCCCAACGAAAAATACCTCGGAAAATCTGGGGAAAAAATTCAGGAAAAATTCGGCGGCGATCGGGGGAAGGAACTCGCGGACTGGGGTGGTTCGAGATGGAAGGTTCAAGGTGGGAATCGGGGAGCAGATAAGATGATTTTTTTTCTCTTGCGCGGAGTGTTTTGTTTTTGGAGCTTTGCGTTTTAATGGCGAGGCGAGTGTGAGGGGGGAGAGAGAGAGAGAGAGAGAGAGAGAGAGGAGAGGGAGGGGGAGTCGAGAGAGGAAGCAAGCGGGGGAGGAGCAGGAGGGTATTTATAGATGACGGAGGGAGCGGAGCACGGGGCTGCTGCTGCTGGGATTCTCTGCGGCCGCGCAACTCTGTGGGCTGTGGCGTGGTGCTGGTAATGATTCAAAAACCAAACCAAATTCACACCAAACTATTTAGACTATACTACACTTTATAAACCAATCCAACCCTATCCATTTACTCTTTCGTCCAAACCAATACAAACCACTTAAACTAGTTTCCCAAAACAAACTAAATCGGTTCAATTCTATAGTTTTATTAGGTGTGGCTTTGGACGTAGGGCCCACGTATTGATATAGCTACACCGATTTGCACAAAGTAGCGGACCGTGGTTCTAAGAAACCTTCAACAAATTTCGGTCAAATCTGCTAAAATTTTAAAGTGTGAACGCGAGCTTTTAATTTTAGAGTCCAACTTTACACGTGGGGCCCACATGCAAATTTAGCTGCATTGATTTGCACGGAGCAGCGGACCGTGATTCCTAGGCATCTCCAATAAATTTCGGTAAAATCCGCTAAAATTTTAAGGTGTGAACGTGAGCTTTTAATTTTAGGGTCCGGCTTTGGACGTGGGCCCCACATATAGATATGGCTATATCGATGTGCACGAAATAGAGGAGTGTCATTTTGAGACATTTTCAACAAATTTGGTTAAATTCGTTAAAATTTTTATGTGTGAAAGCGAGATGTTAATTTCAGGGTCCAACTTTGAATGTAGGGCCCACATATAGATATGGCTACATCAATTTGCATAAGTATCGGATTGTCATTCTGAGACATTTCTAAAAAATTTCAGTCAAATTCGTTAAAATTTTCATGTGTGAACACGAGATGTTCATTTTAAAGTCCGGCTTTTAATCTAATTTATACTTACACACATAACCATTATAATTGTAAACCATTCTATACCGTTATAACTATTAAACCAAACCAAATCAAACTATTATGTGTTGTAACCCATTATTCACCAAACCAAGCTAATCCAATCAAAAACCAAACCATTAAAACCAGTTTGAGACCAAACCCTGAGCAGCTTTGCGTGGCTTGTGCACTCGGACCTTTTTTTTCCGTGGGAGGAAAGCCACGTCCTTTTTTTTTCCTTTTTGAAACTAAAGAAAGCCACGTCAGTGCAGCCAATCGAGGGGAGAAACTTGTCCCTCCAGCATACATGCAACGTACACGACGGCTAGTCGAAATTTAAAGCTTGTATTTCCTCCATTAAAAACACAATATTAAGATTTTTATATATATAAATTGGTGGGTAAGGGTAAGACAAATGAGAGTAAGCTGTTTAGTTCCCACTTAACAGCACCATTTGTAACAACAGATGGAGCAACCATCCCACATTTGCATTTTTTTAGATAAATTTTGAATATAACAATTGTATTCTTGGTGGGACATGTGTTTTACGAGATTAAAGATGCCACATATTAAAGATCAGCTTATTCCCAACCACGTGTTTCCAACATACTACGACTAATATTCGTTATATTTTTGGCGCATTTGGAAAGATAAATTTGCATAAAACAGAAGATAAAAGTCATATGGTACAAGTGTACGTCTCTTTGGATGCGGGAGGACGGGAGGGAATAGCCACTTCTCCACTTCAAGTTGTGAGATTTACAAACATATATTCTCTCTATCTTGTAGGAAGTGTATTTTAGGATTTTCAGACAGATTAGTGATGACAAATGACATACTAGGTTAAAACATTTAATAAACTAAACCTACCACGTGACCTTAGTTAATAGAACCTTGAAAAAACAGTCAATTTAATACACTTCACTTGTACAAGGAAAACAACAGGTAATTAAATGCGCATGCAACCTTTAAAGGAAAAAATAAATTAATTAATGTGCATACAATAAAATCTAGCTAGCTGGTCCAAAGTAAAAATTGCATTTCTTATGAAATAAGAAATATGTTTATTTTGGACCGGAGTAGACGACTAGAGCACGGATAGGATTATTCTAGTCCATCTTGATTTTCCTGACTTTGTGTTGCTATGAACATCAGGTTGTGTGCATTGTGATGATTTTTTTCTCTTTTGGCTACATTCTGCGAATGTGATAGATTATGTGGTTGCCGGCAACTAGGATAGGATACGGGAACACACAAGAGGAATTGCTTCGTTATTAGCATGAGAATACAATTAAAGTTATGACTTTTATGCGACAGTATATTCCTTCAAGTATTTATGGATATTGAAAATATATAATGGCACAAGAATCTTCTTTGGCATAATTTTCCCTCCTCAAAGAATCATTCTTCTCCACTTTGCACTAGTAATAGTTGCATTGACATTTATGCATCAGTATGACAGTATTCAGTTTATTTATTGTTTAAATCTAGCATATAAAATGCACCAATAGAGGCATTTGAGAATAAGATTAAGCATACAGTATATTTACACTTCTATTTAGAAACGATTTGGTTATTAATACCATACTTCAAATTCTATTTTTCTTGAGTAGACAACTCATCTGATTCTAAAAAGATTCAGCATATCACCTCTATTTTACAAGATATTTGGGCATTGTATACAAAATTAGCTGTTTTGTTGTTCTTACTATGTTTTTTTTTGCATGAGTAGTTAAATGTAGAATATTTATTTTCATCCGTTAAAACTATGGTTCTAAATTTTAAGAGTGTCTATTTAGATCAAGTTTATGAAAAAAGGAACAATTAATATTATGATATCAAATGAACACCACTAGACCCATTGTGAAATGTCTTTTCATAGTTTACTTCTTTGATATTATAGATGCTAATATTTTTCTCTATATTACAAATTGGTCAAACTCAAAATAGTCAACTTATAACAAAATCAGAAACACTAATATTTTGGGATGGATGGGAGTATTACACTACCTTTAGGTGTATATATATATTCTTATAGATGCTTTTATAGATATTATCAGTCTACCTATATTGTTTCGAGCAATTCTAGGGCCTTTAGTATTATTCACGGGTTCCACGCTCAACTGTTCATAGGACCGTGAACATGTGTTTATGGTTCCTGATAAGGGGCCATGAGTCCACTATTTTATTTGTGTTACTTTTTTTTATAGAAAACAACAATGGCTTAAAACCAGCATAGGTTTAACATGTTTTTACACTGACGGAATGTTCCACATGACCTTTGAAAGTGAGTCTAATACAGTATGTTTTACGGTTTATTTTTTTTAAGAAAGCGACATCAAATGAGAGAAAAAAAATCAGTTTAACTAATTACTACGAGAGCGTATAGTGCGCTATTCTGACCTGTAGATCGATATAAAGCAAGCACAAATGCTAAATTTAAGTGTAGCTCCTGCAAATTTGACTAGCCAAATCTAGGTATCGCTCATAGAGATATCTCCTATGGACCACATAAAGAGGGACAAACATTATTTTCAACGGATGGGGTGACCAAGCAAATTAAGATGGCACTACTTCATCACCAAAAGTTAGTTAAATTATAGGCAAATTTAGAACTTAAAACTTGTATCAATAGATTTATGTCAGTAGTCCCTTTAGGATGACTTTGGTTTTTTAGAAATTAAAGACATATTTTAATAGAAATTACGAGACAAAATCTATTTTATTTGACTTTTCTCTAATCAAAATATTGCTATCATTCTGAACGGAGGGAGTATCTAGTAATGTCATGGGATGGCCTTTGATTAATCACTCAGATCCTTTGTAGATTTTAAAAATATGGATTCTAAAAGTGTAAGCTTATGGATTGCGGTGTAGATAAGCATTATATAGTCTAAGAACACTGACAAATCCTTGGTTTTCTTTAAACTTCCCGGATATATGCACACTTTCAAGTAACCGGATAATGTGTCGGTCTTAGGCCAGTTTCAATGGAGAGTTTCATGAGAGTTTCATAGCATTAAATTTCAATGCCACATCAGCAAAATTACTGACTTGGCAAGGTAATTAATTGAGTGGGTTTCATGGGATGAGAGAGGAGTTTTATCCCCATGAAACTCATCTAGCACAGTTACCTAGTTCTTAGTCTAGGTAACTGTGCAATAAAACTCCCCACTGAGACTGGCCTTAAAAGTCAAGAACCAAATTTAGAAAAGTAACTAAATGCTACTTTGGTGAAAAAAAAGTCCTCATAGGTAACCAGACCATTCTTTCATAGCTTGTATTTGGTTCCAGAGCCAAATAGGTTAAGTTGGGTTCATCCCATTTTTTTGGGTTGCATTAAACCTATCTCGTGTTTGGTCAGAAGGTTGGGTCCGTCCCAGTTTTTTGTTTGGTTGTTGGTGGTTGAGGGGTTGGAATGGATGCCATTTTAACACCATTAGATACAGTCCTCGATGGGGGCTCACCGCTCACATGTCATCCTCATTTTATTTACATTTCCTTTTTTTTTTGCCAGGCTTATCTTCTTCCTTTTCCGCCGTATCTCCTCCTCCTCCTTGTGAAGCTCGCATGCGCCTGGTCTAGCTCCCCTGCGCCCTCCCCTTACCGACGCCGACACCGGCAACCATCGCCCGCCCGCTCCAGCCACGTCCGACGGCAAAACTGCTCTGGGCGGACTGGCAATGGACCTCCCCTTGGGCGCAGCTCCCTGACGCGGACCGAGCCGTCGCCCCGCGCCTGGCCATGGAGCCCGGCCGCCCCCTGCTCTTGCCTCCCGCCTCGGCCACGGCCATGGAGCTCACCCCCGAGCCCCCTGCCCCCCGGAGCCGCCGTCGCATAGCTCAGCTCGGACCCGGCGACGGCTATGAAGCGCCCCTAGCTGCCGCCACCCGCCTGCTTTGCAGCTCGCCCGGCCCGGCCACCTGCCCCTAGGTGGCAATCATGGAGCTGCCCTAGCCTGCCCGACCGCCCACGCGTCGGCCATAGCCGATCTGTCCCCTCGTCTTCGCTTCTTGCCTTGTAGACTCGCGCGTGGAGAGACGGAGCTGCGACGCCATAGATGTGGGTCGACCTGGGTCGGCATCGTTCACATGTTTTGGAGGAGTCCCACGAACCCGCATCTACTGCGGATATTCCTGGGTAGGTTGAACCCAATCCGCTTCGCTTTTCAGCCAAACGCGGGTGAAATTGGATTGAACCCGCATCAACCCAGTTCAGCCCGCGAACCAAACACATACATAGTCTCGCAAGTGTTCCCAAATCAGATCGACGCATCAAGCTCACGAGGTAGCTATGCACAATTTATATCTGTCGGTTTTAATGTGTAGGGTAATCTCTCGACTTTTTCTAGATCAGATATACTAAAAAATTGTCATTTAGGACATTTTAGAAGCAGACCTAACTTTTTATTGCCCAAAAAAAAACCGATCCTACGCCCTCCTCTCCCAATTCCATATTTTTGGCAGTACTATTCCCGCTCGAGTGGAGCTCACACATATTATACTCCCACATGCAGCCGCCCCGTTCGACCCTCCAAGAGATTGGGTATGGAAGGTGATTGTTCAGACAGAGTAATTGGCTTTCACAGGCATAAGTGATGTGGATCGGTGAGGCCGAATCCGATCCGGTTTGCAAGTAGAGCAGCTAAGATGCTTCTTCATGTCCATCGATCCGAGGCCAACAGTTCGAGTTCACTTTAAGTCAGATCCGATCTTAACTACTAGCATAATTTGGCAGCTATGGTTGTGTCTGGATCCTTGTTCGTATGGTAATTAGAAGGACTAAATATAGGATAATAATAAAACTGATCTCAGAAGTCCTAGGCTAACTCGCGAGACAAATTTATTAGAGGAATTTTACAATGGTTGAAATAAATTAGGACCGTCCATCAAGCTAAATTCAACGGTTGAAACCTAAAAGGTACCTGCATGTACCAAGAGGTACCTAGAAAAAGGTATCAAACGGCACCAAAATAGGTGGGACCGGTACCAAAAATAGATGGAACCGATATCAAAATTGGAAAGATACCTCCTGGTACCTTCTGATACCTTACCAAAATAGGAAAGGTACCTCGTGGTACCTCCTGGTACCTTTTCAACCACCGTAAAACATCTCTATTTATTAAGCCTAATTAATCTATCATTAGCAAATGGTTACTGTAGCACCACATTGTCAAATCATGGACTAATTAGGCTTAATAGATTCGTCTCGTGAATTAGTCTCAATTGGTACAATTAATTTTATAATTAGTCCATATTTAATACTCTTAATTGGTATCGAAACATCCGATGTAACAGGGCTATACTTTAGCCCTGCGCGATCCGAACATGGCCTATATATCATGTTGGATCTAGGCCCTTAAATTAAAAGGCAAAAAGGGTCCTACCAGTCATTCAGTTGTAGAGGCAGTCCTATATTTGTGTATATCTGTTCATCTTATTAAGATTTTTTTTTTGTATATATACTCAGAGATATACACAAAGTCCTGCATATGCAAAAGTTAGTGCATGGAATTGTTGAAAAGGTAAAGCTGGTGCGTGCTGGAGGCCATGACGAAGCAAAGGGAAAGTAGCAGCATGCATGGAGATGCGTCTGCAAGCAAGCAAGGTGTCCTTTTCCTTTCGAGGTGGGTGGTGCGTGTGAACTGAATTTTGTTGCGGTACAGTTGAGCGGGGATGCTGGAGGACAAAACGTTGCCTCACAGTCACAGTTGACCTGAACGACAACGTCGACCTCAGATAATGTCAAACCAAGCTCGCTGACTCGCTGTGCCCCAACACTCTGCCACTGTGCACCTCCGATCCGGACCTGCACGATCCAAGAAGCTGCCCTACCTAGTGCGTCAGTACCTAGCGCGTGCAGCTTTTGTCGCCAGCAGAAAAATTAGCACTGGTTTATGTCGTTATGAATAATGACGAGAGAGACAGAGAGATGATGACCATGACGTGGTGAGTGCGAGTGATGGAGAGGTCGTCTCTCTTCACACTCCCTCGGTTGCCCTCAAGCACATATGAATCGCTGCTAATTAAAAGCCCAAACACAATCATGCAGTCTGCAAGCAATGAAGGCTAAAGTTCTTTCATTGTTAGTATTCTCTCGGTTCTAAATTATTATTCCATTTAGGTTTTTTAGGTACATACGTTTTGCTATACATCTGTATATACACTATGTATAGATACAGGATAAAACATATGTATCAAGCTAAAACGAATAGTAATTTGAAATGGATGGAATAGATTAATTCGAGAGTACTATCTAATGGTTATTCATGGACGACTACCACTAGCAGGTACCCTGTCGATTTATGTAAGGCATACTTTGATAAAAAAAGAAAGGTATGTTTTGACTAGCTAACTATTAACCAAATTATATTTGCTCACGGATTCATTTTCAAACTTCAAAGTGCTTCCAAAATACTTTTGAAATCTTACTAGGGGTAAATTGGGCCAATCGCAAAGTTATGGGAGTAAATTGAACCAAAATATAGTTTAGCGGGTTAACTAGACTTTTTACCATAGTTGAGAGGGTAATTTAGACTTTTTTCTTTTTAATATGACGGCTGACATTGATGAGCTGCGCCATATGGTAGGAGCTCTCCCTGTGCCAAATTTTTTAGTAGTGTTAACATACTAACAGCCCTTTTAGAGAACTCATTTTCCACGTCATTGAACATTGCGAACTGAGATATAGCTTGTCAAGAGGCTCAAACTATTCATGATTGTCAAGGTTTCCTCTAGATATATAGATCTTAGCTGCCTGTTTTCCGGTAGGAGCAATACAAAAAAAAAGTCATAACCAGCCTCTCCCGGTAAGTTCCCACATGCACACTCTTGATAGTGAAATTTTTTCTCCCACTTTGGAGCATAAGAAAAGTCTGTGTATATACTAAGACAGAAGCTTAATGTGACTGGTAAATGAAATTATTTTATATAGTGATCATGCATGCATGCTAAAAGGCAACCCCATGATATATGTATGGTTGCTTTTGGTGAATATCCATCCTGATCAAGTGGAAAGTCACAGACAATGAAAATGGGGAACCTGATCCCACAACTTTATCTAAAGCCGAATTTGCATTGCAACCTCTTGCTTTTGTGGATAAGCATGCATGGATCCACAGGTTACAAAGGTACTTGAGCACCATTTTTGCCGCGTGCAATAGTGTGCCTACCACTCCCATTTGCTAGTGCACCTGCCACTTGCATGCATGCATTTGTAATATAGACCTCCTCCCTATTGTCACTAGGGATCGATGCTAGTACTCTAGATAGTTGTTTGGTTGCATGTCATGTAATTGAAAAAGATGTGCACTTTTCTACATAGTGTTTTTAGAGCAAAACTTTTCTACATATTTCCTCATTGACCAGAATACTAACAAAATCCCACAATCTATTGGTCTCCTTAGAATTATTTGGACACATGCACCTAACATTCTTAACATACTCAAAGTTAATTATGGGGCAATGATTATTGATATTTGGAGGGTATGTAAAGGACAGGTTGTGCATTTGAACTACTGCCCAATTGCCAAGTGGAAACTAGCTAGCTAAACTAAAGAGAGAAAAGGAGGCCCAAGTGAAACGGGCTGATGCTTCAAATTGACTACTGAAGAAAAGTTGATTGAGGAAGAGATGTCACTCTTAGTAGTTTTCATGAATTGATTTAAGGAGCAAAATCAATATCATAACATATTCAGAAAGAAGGAAATGCTTACCAGGAACCATATCATCATAGGTTGGTGGAGTTGTGAGAGCAAAACTTCACTTAGCCCATGTTTGTTTTAGTCTGCAGAGTGTGGAATGTAGCTTATTACAAATTTTTATGACATCTAATCTAAGGGAAGAAGATTGTTCGATTGTAACAATCTGCTCTTTGGATTGTTACAAATAAACCTGTTTCTATCTTGTGACAAATGCAAACTGCAGTCCAAATATGCAAATTAAAGCAAAAAAAGCCTTAACAAGGATCAAATCTTTGTGACAACCAAGATATAAAATGGCCCGGCTAAAGCCACTGCTATAGCCAGATACACCGTCTGGGGAGGCTGGACGCTAGGATAGTTTCGCTCTAAATGCTATTTTCTGCTAAAATCAGTCACTAGCCCGCTAAATCCGCTAGATCACACTTCATTTAGCTCCACTGGACCCATGACCTGTGCGCTGCAACTTGCAACCTGCAGTGGTGGCGATAGAGTTGGCTATTACTTTTTATTCATAATCAAAGGTGGAAATCACTTTTGGTTCATAAAATGATCTGGCGGTAGCAATAAGCCCCTCAAATGTTATAAACGGATCGAAGGTGGACATCTCCACGATAACAGACAAACTTAATTTGAAAATTGTAGGTCCTGATGTGATCTATAATTTTTTAATTATTTTTATTTTAAGCAATTTAGATGCCAAGTAATTAACTAGTGTTTTGGACAAATTAGGGCTAAATGAAAGGAAAATTAATTGCACTGCTATTAGCATCTCAAAGTATCAAGACACATAAAGCAATGGTCACGACACATGTTTTCCTCTACCATGTTATAAGTTTCCGCACCACCGACAATGGCCAATACCGGGAATCCCAATTCCAAGGTCGGTCACAAGAAGCCCAAGTTCGTTCGTAAAAAGAAAAAAAAACAGGCATTGGTGCAGGCTCGTGTGAAGACCGTGGCGGGGCACGTATGTGCACAGACGCCTGTTTTGTTTCTTTACTATTTTTTTCATTCATTTTTCTAAATGCTATCTTGGCTAATTCAAACATCTTTTATACCATTTTGTACTCATGTGTATGCCATTTGTGGTGTGCAATTTATCTTCGTAAGTTATCTAACAGCATTCTCGTACAAGTTGTGGCAAAAGTTATGTATGTAAGTTGTGTATGCCACGAGAGTTGTGCTACAAAACTATTATCATGTAGGATGTCCGGTAGGAGTTATGCGTACAAGTCGTGTGTACTCTGAGTTATAACTTTCTAAAAATGGAAATTAAAAGTTATCCATTAGAAGTTGTATGCAGAAGTTATTTGCATAATTTGTGTCACAATTATGCATATAAGTTATAATATTCCAAATATAAAAAGTTGTGGGAACGAAAACTTCCTAGAAATGAAAAGTTTGAGGGAGGGGAGGGGGCTGTCGGAGATCCCTGACCAGGAGCCCTCCCAGCGGGCGCTCTGATTAGCAGCCCCAAGAATATTGGGTTCTCTCCCATTATTTCTTTTTTTTTTTAGAAAATAGAATTGCATTCCGGCCTCTGCAGTAACGCACACAACCTTCTGGCCTCTGCGTGACTGCACACAGCCTTGTTTATTACAAACATCTAAGAAAATATCTTAAAAAACTTTAGTACATGAAAATCAGTACTAAAGACCGCCTAGTCCAAAATCTATTGAGGTCACCTGTAGCCATCATGAACGCCGATCTCTTATCTCCGGTCATCGTTGAGTAAGAAATGAGACATACAAATCTTGTCGTCGCTCCCCGGCGGTCTTCTCCAGCGGATCGGCAACCAAAAATATGGTCACCTTCGCTTTGATTTTCCAAACAAGAGCAAATCCGGCCAACACCAGCCGCCACCTCATGGACCATGCATCGGCTGTTATCTAAGCATCGAAGTGACCTCGAAAGAAATCTGGTGGACGTAGATGGTGTCGATCTGCCACCCACCACCATTGCTCCAAACTAATCATGGTGTCGCCATCAAGGACTCCAAGACGACGCCTCAAGAGGAAAGCAACATCCAAATGCTGCCGCCGCCCGAACCAGCGAATCGGTTCTTAGGTTTTCACCTGGATCTGTCCTTGTAGCCTCCCGGTGACGCCCACCGAGCGGAGCTGCCCGTTGACGAGGCGTCGGCCTCCTCCGAGCGGATCCGCCACCACGGGCCCCAGGGAGGCAGATCCGGCGGCCTCGGACGCAAAACAGGCGACGGAGAGCCGGGAGGTCGACTGCCACCGCGACGTCACAGCCCGTCCGCCCGCCACCACCGATGCCGCCGCCCTCATCGGAGCCGGCCGAGATGATCCAGCAGCGCACAGATCTGGTCCACCGTGGCGCAGATCCGGCCATTATTTCATTTTATTCGAGAAAGTATCTCAAAATATTCTTCTGATCACTAAATTCTCTGTCAATGCATTGTCAGTTACAATGAACCAATATTTCGTTGAAAGATTTGGTATTATACATCTTTCACAAGCATGCACTTAACTACCTGTTAGTCTAAAATTATTTGAAAGGTCGAAACAGAGGGAGAGCGTACATAATTTTGTAGGGAACCAATTAAAGGAGTAGAATATATACCGTTGGGTCATGGGGCCATTGGAGGATGACGCCACCAACAGGATCAAAAGATTAAAGTCTACTACCTTAGCTTGAAAGAGATCATTGCTCGTGATAGTCTAAGAGGGGGAGGGGGTGAATTTGGCTCTCTAAAACCTTAACCTACCACTTGCCTCTAATTACACAAAATAAAACTAGAAAGTGCTATCTAGATGTGCAACTAAGATTTTCTAGTGTTTGCACCCACCCAAAAGAGTTTTGCAATCTAGAACCAACCCTATCAAGATACTACTCTAGAAAGGTAAAGGCACACAAGTTGCAAGTATGAAATGTGGAAGCTTAAAAAAGGGTTAGAGAGATGCAAAATTGACATGAAGATTTATTCCGTGGTTCGGCTAATGCCTGCTCCACATTGGAGCTCCACAAAAGATGTGCCCCCGGTCGCCAAGTCTTGCTTCCCGGGCAAGACCTTGAACTCACCACAAAGGCTCCCTAAGAAGGATGATGAGTAAGTCACTATGACATTGCTCTCATCAACCTATTCACCTGGAGAACTTGACGTTGTCTTCACTACGGAGCTTCTCCACGAAAGAGGGGGTCTCCTCGTCCCAAGCACAACGTCGTCGAGGCCTCTCCACACCAAGTCAGAGGGTCGAAGACTTGCCGATGAGTCACCAAGACTCCAAGAGACCGGCACACTAAGATTACAAGTGTTGGTTCACTCTAGAACCAAGCACAAGGCTCAACACCTTGCAAACTCTCTCACTAGGCCTATTCTAGCTCTCTCACTTACTATGGATGATCAATGTAGCACAAATGGTGGCTTGAATATCTTGTGGTTGCGGATGAGCATCTTCTGAACTCCAGCACCTTGAAATGGCCGAATGGAGGTGGTATTTATAGCCCAAATGGACGGACTAGCCGTTGCTCAAAAGATGCAAAAAATTGTTAACGCCGTATAATCCGCCGTGCACTTCACCCCCATCAGTGTATAATACACCGTGTGCTTTTCCAACGGTCAAAACCACTTTTCCAACAGCTACTTACACACGTCGTATACTTCCAACTTGGACGCCGATGGTCGCCGTACCATACGTTGTATGGTTTTGTCCAACACCAGCCCGACATCGTCTCTTTGTAACTTGTTTGCCGATACTAAGCCGAGGGTCGGTGTATAATACGCCATATAGAAATCTTCAGCTTCTGCTTGATCCAACACGACGTATGTTCCGCCCTTTATGCAAACAGTAATGGCGGATCATACGTCATTTCTTGTCTTCAGGACCTTCCACACGCCGTATGCATCCAAACATGTACGCCAATGCACGGCGTAGAGTACATCGTGTAGTGTCTTCTAGGTTCTTCACACGCCATATGCTTTCAAACATGTACACCAATCAATGGCGCATCATACGCCGTGTATAATCTCTGCGAGTTTACCTATTCAATCAACTCAAGCCCTTTCTTTGATTTTTCATGCCAATATCATGTCTAGAATACTTCAAAATAAGGCTCTCTGATTTTTTGCTATGCTTTGGAATCATCATTGGGATGTAATTTCCTATGTATATCATTTAACAAACTCCCAATGACTATATTTTCATTCAATCACCAAAATTACAATATAATGGCACGTGAGACCATTTTCCTATATATTTGCATGCTTCGACGCACATCTGAGCATGTTCAGTGACTGCATGGATGGTACATGTGATTTCCATGTTGCATGATGCAAACTTTTGCACACGCCTATGATGAATATGCATAGTGTCACTACCGGAAACCGGCTGTTTGCCGAGTGCTCGGTGGTTTGCCGAGTGCATTCTATCGGCCACTCGGCAAACAACCGCTTTGCTGAGTGCCGCACAAAAAATACTCGACAAAAAAGTAAACTCGGCAAACATTGTGTTTGTCGAGTGCCAGAAAAAATACACTCGGCAAAGAATTGAATGACACACGGCAAAGACAAAACACTCGACAAACTTGCTTGTTTGCCGAGTGTTTTTTTTTGGCACTCGGCAAACAAGGCTTTGCCGAGTGCTATAGAAAAAAAAACACTCGGTAAAGACCCTGTTTGCCGGTTGCTGGAGAAAAAACACTCGACAAAAAGAAATTCAAAGCATATTTTGAAGCGGTAAATTAATTTAAATTAAAAAAATTTCAACTACAAAGTTGTATAACTTCTCAAGATCTACAACTTTTATTTTGGTCATTTCTTGATTCAACAAAGTGATAGTAACGTTGTTCACAAAATCTATATCTCTCGTATAGTTTCATGAAACTAGAAAAGAGATATATAAGATTTTTGAGCAATGTTACTACCACTATATCGGATGAACAAATGACCAAAATAAAAGTTGTAGATCTTCAGAAGTTATACAACTTTGTAGTTGAATCTTTTTAATTTGAATTAATTTTGCCAACCAAAAGTATGTTTGAATTTGTCAAATTTGAAATTTGAGCTTTTAAAAATGACCTTGGATGAAGAAACAACTAAAATGAGAGTTGTAGATCACAATAAGTTATGAAACTTTGTAGTTGACAACTTTTTTATTTGAAATCATCTTGTCAACGAAAACTAAGTTTAAATTTCTCAAATTTGAAATTCAAATTTTGTAAACGACCCCGGATGGAGAAACTATCAGAATTAAATTTGTAGATTTTGAAAAGTTATGAAACTTTGTAGTTGACAATTTTTAATTTGAATTTGTTTAGGGCCTCAAACATGCAATTTACACTCGATTTAGTATAATATGTGAGTAACAAAATGGAGTAATAGACACAAATCAGAGTGTGGTGAGAGGTAGAGAAGGTTACACGCAAGGGGAGGTCGCGGGTTCAAATCTTGCCGGCCATGTAGCACGTGAAATTAACAGGAAAAAATGCCGTGACTTCACTTGCCGGCGGACGTTGGCCTCTGGGGGGCCCCCCCATTAAATTTTTTTGCTATTTTTTTCGGGTATTTTCTATTCACATTTTGCCGAGTTCCAGTTTAGCACTCGGTAAACTCTTTGCCGAGTGTCCGAAAAAAAAACACTCGGCAAAGAGCTCTTTGCCAAGTAAATTGATGCCGAGTGTGGTTTGCCGAGGGCGGCCCTCGGCAAAAGGTTTGCCAAGTATTTTTGGGGCTTTGCCGAGTGCTCTGTTTCCCGTAGTGTGTTATGTGCTTGTTATTGTAACAAAGAAAAAAAATATTGGAACATTTTACCACAAGAGTGTGCGTACTCTATACAAAACAAAACTCGCATACACTTTGTTCAGTTGTTCTTGAAACGGATGTAGTTGAGACTATGGCACATTTGACCCTCAAATATTTAAAATATATCCTTGTCATTCATGTGATGCATCCACGAAAAGGAAAAGGAAACAATTGAGGTAGTCCCCACGCAGCAAATAATGTTGACCGTGTGAGTCACGTATCCACTCAAACAGTTGCTGATAGCCGCGGTGGCCTTTACTCACTACGTGTGCCCATCACTTGGGGATGTGGATGTGGATATGGATGTGGACGTGGATGCGGATGCGCATGAAAGATTTGCCAAGGATGCGCCTTGCTTGCTTAGCTTTCGAAGAGAATTTGTCCCTAGATATGTGTGTCTTGGAAGCTACAATTTGATAGGTGTGGAAATGTACCTTATGCTTATGTAATGGCCTGGTCAGGGGTGGAGATAGGGTATCACCCTTTAATTTGGACGGCTCAAATTGGATTCTTTTCATATTTCAGATACTTCGGCTAGCTATTTGCGCAGGATATATGCCCATTGCGATTTTTTTTTCTTTAACACACATGGTGCACGCACAGACACACATGCCCACTCCTTTTTGTATAAACATGGGATACACACTTGATCTTTATGACCACCTTCGAGAGACACTGGATCTATATACCTTAAGATCGATGAAGTCAACCAAAAGATACGCCATCTACCCCTAAATTGAATTCACGCAAAAATTTGAAAAGAAAAAGGAAACTAGAGTTTATTTTCCTACTGCAGTGCTTTCACATATAATTTGTTTCAACCATTGTAAAATTTCTCAAAAGGGAGTGGAGTCTTTCCTGCTGCAACGCTTTCACGTACTCTCTCCGTTCCAAATTAGAATTTGTTTGACTTTTTTTACCCAAGTTTGACTGCCCGCCTTATTAAAAAATGTGCAAAAAGATAACATATTTTGTTGAGGCTTACTTTATTTATAAAAGTTCTTCAAAAATGACTTAAATTTGACTATATCTGCATAAATTTTTTGAATAAAACGAACAATCAAACTTGAGATAAAAAATCAAACGAATTTTAATTTGGAACGGAGGAGCATAAAAGAGTGGAGTCCGGCCGAAAGATGTATAGAAAATCTGGCTATCCGGGAGGCGTCCAATGAAGAGAAAATCACGTGGTGGTTTTGTTACCATCAAGCACGCGCGCACGTACGCGGTCGAGAGCGACTAGACAGAGAGGGCCAGCCGGCCGGGTGGTGGTGGTGGAGACCGGAGAGAGCGAGGTACGTGGGAGGCAGGCAACAGACCTGCAGAGACAGGTACAAAAAATTACAGACTGATTAAGGCCTCTTATTCCCTTTCCAAGCAGGTCATCTTCCGGGGTGTTTAATTCCGGTGAAAAATTTTGGTGAAAATTTTTGCAAAGATAATCTTACCATTTAGGAGTACTAAATATAGACTAATAATAAAACTAATTATAGATCTTGCCTGAAAATCGCGAGACGAATCTAATGATGGTAATTAATTCATGATTAGTGGATGATTAGTGGATGGTTACTGTAGCATTACTGTTGCAAATCATGGCCTAATTAGGCTCATTAGATTCGTCTCGCAAATTTACTCGGGGTTATGGAATGGGTTTTGTCATTAACACACGTTTGCCACTCCATGCATATAAGATTCCCTTTGGTGAAAAATTTTGGTGAAAAATTTTGCAAAATTGAACACCCCCTTCATTGTCTAGATGGGAGACCCCCATAGTTTCAAGTTTCAACCTCTTGTTTGCATTTGCGCCACATGGATCATTTGCATTCATGCCTACCTCTCCTTTGCCTTTTTTGTTTGTTCGTTTCTGTTTACTAGGAAATTTACATATGGCTCATATGTAGCATGTGGTCACCATTCCTTGCTGAGAAATGATGACCTCCAACTTCAGTCACAGTAAGTTCTTAGATCCTTTTCTTAATTAGACATAGCTCCTTTTTAATGTTTTTTTTGGGGGCGAGACATCTTCTAATATATATACTTTTCGCACCTCCTTTATTTGCAGCTAATTTTTAATTAGCTACCTTTTTGCTGGTGGAAGGTGTCCTTAAAATTTGATCACCTCTGATTTTTGGAGGGAAATGAAAAAAAAGTGAAACCCCCTCTATTCTTAGAGGCAATAAAGAAACATGCACCTCAACTATCACATTGAGTTGACCCTATCTGTTTTAGGAAAAAAAAGAAAAGAAAAGTTGAGTTGACAGTTGACCCAAATTGAGATTCTCCTTGTATTCGGATTTGTGGATATTCTCCATTTGGGGTGTTACTTCACTCGGGACCTGAACTGTGATTTTCAACTCCTTTATATGGAGTGTAAAGTATCAAAATCGAGCAGACATTTTATTTATTATTTTCTGGGACTTTGACATTTCATTTTTGGAGACATGATCATTGAGGGCGAGAAAGAAATATAAAAAAGGGACCACAACGTCACTAGTCCAATTTCTGGTGTGAAAAAGAGTGCGCAATTGAGAAAATGAGATTTTTTTCAACTTATTTTATACGCAACGGTGCACTTGTTTTTTTTGCGAGGAACCTGTTTATTATTTTGATTTTATCCTTTCCATTAATGCAGAATATTTCGGTGCTTCGGGTGGAATCTTTTTTATTTAATTGCTAATATTTTCCTCTTAAAAGAAAAGGTATAGTGAACATTTTTTTCTTTATATAGAAAAAGTCAAGAGAGTGATCCAGCCCAAACTTTCCCCTCCGGGAACGAGTGTGGGCCCAAGGATGAATTCCGGACAAGTGTGGTGTGTGTTCTGCAATTTTTTTAAACGTCACTTTTACAGTGTACTAGTACTGGCACAAATAGCACAAATAACAATAACAACAAAGAAACAGAGAAAGTGGTTGCTTCCTGCAAATGCTCCTGTAAATGGGACACTCACCAATTGGCTCTACAAATGAACCCAGAACAATCAAACACAACCTGGCTGGACCCAACAAAATAGCCCATGAAAGCCATCATCAGCAGCCTATATAGCAGAACTGTTGCAAGCCTTTTCAGTTTATTTTTTAGGCACTATTCACAATTTGCAACAGCCGAGAACAGCCTTCACAGTTCAAAAGCAATTTCGAGTTACACAGTGTATGTATATACTCAGGAACCAACAAATCCAAATGAAAAGTCGATTGTTTGAGAAAATAACGAAATTGCCCTTGGACTAAATGTGGGTAAAAAAAAGAAGAAAGCAAAATTTGATGTAGTTCTATGGAGAATTGGCCATGTTCAGCTCCTTTTTTTGGAGCATAAAGTTCCCATCGAGCAGCTCTCTGTTTGAAATTTGATTCCTTTTAATTTCCAGGACTTTGACATTTTATTATATACTAGCAACTTTGCCCGTGCGTTGCTACGGACGAAGATCACTTACTTTTTTAATAAACGAGGTAAAGTAGGTAACTTGCTTTTCATAATCCGATGAGATTGAAGTATATAAGATAATTAGATAGGTATAAATAGAGTAGATAAAGATAAAGATAAAGATAAAGATAAATATAAGGGTCAAAAGGGTTCAACTAAAACTCTAATCTAGTACCGTAACTAATATCGAGAGTTGGAGTCTCGTGAAAGTTGACTTGACCAAGTGGGACTCAAATGTCAGGACCGCCAAAAAAGAAAGAAGCAATAGTTGTAAATAGGTAGGTAGATAGGTAGAGATGGATACTAGCCCGGCCGGTCTACCAGAAAATCAGAGGATCGTTTCTCTTTCAACAAAACCTTGCACCAAAGATGAGAATTTCAACAAAGCATGTGAGTTGCTGGCCACTACTCCAGTGTAGTACTACTATTTAAATTTAATTAAACATTTAACCATATATGCAAATGCGAACAAGATGTAATTTTTATTAAAGCCTTGCAACAGTTAACGCCAACCTGCTTTGGGCTATATCTTTATATTACCCGCTACTTTGCTCATCCATACCTCCGGCCACCTAAACAAACGTGATCATGCACCTACCTCGATATGGATATGCGGATGCGGCGGCCTCAACGAGTCGGTGGTGATGGCAACGCCTAGCCTCCCGTGCACCTCCGTGAGCTGCACGCGGTCATGCGGCCCGACCGGCACCGGCAACCTCCTGGTCGACGTGACGCGCTCGTCCCTGAGGTCGAACGACACGACCATGTCGGTGTCCTTGGTGACCCAGTACGTTGCGCCGTCGACGCTGATCAGGCCGCCGTGCAGGAAGGTGCTCGACCGACGACGGATTGGCACGGCGCGCCCGTCGAACTCTCCAGCCTGGTGCCCGTCGTAGCACGTCTGGTAGTAGGCCCGTCGAACTCCCCAGCCTGCTGCCCCTCGTAGTCGTAGCAGGTCTGGTAGTATGTCATGTCGGGACGTGCACGATCTTGTACTGCCCATCGTCGGGTGGTAAGCGAAGCTGTGTAGGTGATGTGCCCCGTAGTCGGTTTCGGGCTTCCGGTTGTCGCACAGGCACAGTAGGCCGTTGCACGTGTCGACGATCACCGTGCCCGAGTAGCTGGTCGGGCCACTGGCCCAGATCTCCTTTGACTGGTCTTCCGGCACACCATCGATCACTATGCTGCCGAATCTGAATATTTGGCAGCGAACGCGAGCACCGTGTTGCGTTTCTGATTCTCAGGTGTTCGCTCGTGGACGACGTCGTGCAAGTGCCGGCAGACCAGGCGGAACCGCCACCGAACGCTCGAGGTGCAGCATCATCTGTGCGAAGGTGTCCGTGGGGAGGTTCCTCATCAGGGCCTCCAAGTAGATATGCCTGAGGTCGCGTATTTTGCTCGGTGGATTCGCAGTTGCCTAGATTAAGTTAACGAGTTTAGTTAAAACTCTAATTCGATACAGAAACTAATATCGAGATTGATTAGAGTTGCATAGCCTAGATGGGACCCACGTATCAGGACAGACCAAAAAAAGAAGAAGCAATCCTCTCTTTAGAAATAGGTAAAGATGGAGGCATAATCATTGATGGTGAAAGAAATAGCACAAGCAGGACCACACCGCATATTGTCAGTGCACAGTCCATTTTGAACCAAAATTTAAGCAAGCAATTGATTGTTAAGAGTTTGATCCACAAGTATGCATCTGTGTCAACCGTGCTGATTCTGCCCGCCGATTTCTCATTTGCTTTATTGCAAGATGTTTTCGTGGAATCTTGTTTATTTATGAAACAGTTTCCTCACATTTTTTTGAGTGGATAACATTTTCGCTCTCAAAAAAGCTATAGTACACTAAATCCTTCTCTTAGTGAAGGAAAAGTTTCTTTTAGAAAACAGAGAGGAATCCGGCCCAATAAAACCCTCTGCCGGCCCCATGTGCTCCCAAAGTCCCAAGGATGGCTTCAGGCCGAAACTGTTCAGCCCCGTATGCTCTCTGCAGTTTTCTCAATGAGGTTAACATTTCGGCACAAATAGTCTTCTGATTATAGAAAAAAGTGGATTACAGAAAGAAATATTGTCACTAGTATGAAAAAAATATTACATATTACTGGATCTCCTCAGAAATTACAGTAAATGGTTTTACGAGAATAATCACTTAACAAAAGCTGGTAAAAGAATGCCGATCTGATAAAAAAAACCTTGCCCATGAAAGCCTGTCATATATCGCAGTCAACAGTCCACAAGAATTGAATCATTCAGTTGTGCAATTCTCAACCGCAGAGAAATGCAGCCTTCTAAAAGGTATTCAAAGTTTTTTTGAGAATGTGCTTGACACGTATTTCATTAAGAGAAGAAGGAGGTTTACAAATACAAACAACACGCACAAAAAAAAACCACAACATCAACAACGCCAACAACGACAACAACACAACACACCACACGAACAACTACAACAATAGCTACAATAGACAAGAACAACAGCGGCTCCAAAAGCATGCCTTTATTGGAGAAGACCGAAGAGCGCCAAAAGACGGTAAACCACGACCAGCAGACGGGAACCTCGAAGAGCTTTCTCATAGCAGATCAATGCGACCAAAGAACTTGCGACCACCGAAGCGACCAAACGACCATACGACAAGCCCCACCATAGTGAAGACGATCTCGTCGGCGATGGTGAAGGCGGCCGAGGCAGCAAAAGGTCTAGAGGTTAGAGGACATAGGAGGAACTGTAGGACAATGCCTTTAGGAAGGGTACAACGCAACAAAAGCGATGCCATTGACCTTTTATCAGAGGACAAACCAGATTTTCACCCAACAGAACCAGAGGAGAGGGGAGGTATTCAAAGTTCCAAATAGTTGTGTTAAAACTAGCAGCCGGTGGTTCCTTCCTACTCTCTGCACAAAGACTACAGCTAGGTATGCTAAAAGTACCAAGTACTAACTACAAAAGTTAAATCAAGGTTTACCAAAAGTGATTTCTGAGAACAATTACTTGTCTTTCCTATAAATCTATAGCAGCATCCTACAACTATCATGATTGAAAAATAAAAAAAATCAGAGATCAAGAATCATCCATCAGCGATCTTCAGAGAATCAATGCTCTAAACTTTTTAGGACCGCACCGACGAATATTGCAGCACCAACAAGCTCACAGACGGCTCTGGAGAAATTATATGAATTCCCCTGCAGCAGTCCAAAACAGAACTGTAAACGCTCGAGGTAGG
>CM014278.1:2861611-2878420 GCA_004135705.1 Alloteropsis semialata
TGTCCGGTTTGCAATTGTTCGTGGTATAAAATCAGGCGAGACGACCTTAGTGATGTTGAGGAAGAAGAGAGTCCCTGTCAAGGTGATGTGGTATTTCCCTATAATACAGCGTCTGAAGTGTTTGTTCAGAAACAAAGAGCATGCTAAATTGATGCGGTGGCACAAAGAGGATCGGAGGGAAGACAATATATTGAGACACTGTTGGTGCTCGTTATACGTACACTTTTAGTGCCATTTAAGTGGTGGTTTTGGACTAATTCATATACTAACCCGCCACTTGGCACGTGAAATAACCCCATTTTTGTATGTGTGTTGTATTTTGGAGCATATCATGTATTTGCAGGAAAATGGCCCAATTTGGGGCATTTATATTCAAGTCCAAAAGCAACACCAAACCTGACGGAATCAAGCCAAGCAAAGGAGGCCCAAACCAACGTTTTCGGAGCAACTTCCATATAAGACATCATGCATACATGGACAAGGATCGTCAAGAGAAGCTTGCACGCGAAAGATGGGACCGAGCCGGGCCAAAAAAGGCCTAGGCTGGCCGGCCCATAGGCCCTAGGCCGGCTGCTAGGGTGTTTTTACGTCGGTTCGACCTCCCCTTTGAGCCACGGACTCCTCGGACTATTTATAGTCCCTGTACACGAAGGGAGGCAGATCCATCTACCAAAAGTCGGCGAAAACTAGGGCATACACCAAAGGGAGACGAGGGTCGCAAGTCTTCGAAGGTACCTAGGGCATGGCCTAGGCCAACCCTAGCCGCCATGGCCTCCCTGCGCGGTTGTGCCACGGCGGAGCTCAGGAGTCAAACCCCAAGATTCATCGGGGTATGTACACACACGATGGTGATATCAATCTAATCTCTATTCTAGTTGTCTCAACCTTGGTCTACTTCATTGGATGCTTTATATTCATATGCACGGCCATCATATGTTCTTAGTAAGATTAGATCTAATCGTGGTGATTAGTCCATATCTTGCGGATACATTGAAGTAGCGTGTTCTAGCTAGTCCATAGATTACCCCGGTGTGGTGACAGCATGACGGAGGGAAAAGTTCTAGCGACGATGTGATGTTGAGTCGGAACAATGGCGAGTACAATAGGAGTTGTCACAAGCCACTACAAGAAGAAGCTCATCGAGTGCTTGCTAGTTGTTTGGGTAAAGCTTTGGGAAACCTTAGACGTTGGCACGCACCTCGCGGCGGCGACCATTGGAAAGTAGGCCGCTTGCGAGTCGCCTTTCGGAGAGAAGGCTCGGGTACCTTTGGTAGAGATGCAATCTATTGTTTTGATCACCTTTTGACTAAGAGCTGTACCTAGAGACGATTTGGCCCTTTGTTAACCTTGGTTTTGTAATCTTTGCCTATGCTTCTGGATAAGATCAACCTTTATACTCACTCACATCTTAAAGGTTTACCTCTATATGTAGTCAACGCTTAACGATAGGAATAGATCCGTTAGATTAGATGGAAAACCCTAGGTAGTTTGTTGTTGATCGACAGATTGATAAACCTTTGATGGAATACTCTAAGGGAAGAGCTACGATGATTCGTGTGCTTGCGGTTCACAATTGGCGCGTCTATGGACCGTCAACAAGCTTTTCTGGCGCCGTTGCCGAGGATCGGCAACTCAAACCCTTGGGAGATCTATCTAACTTTTCGGACTAACTCTAATTTTTATTATTGTATATACCCTTGTTTTCTTGTTTGTGTCCTTGAAAGTAGGTGGAAATCTAGACACTAAGCTTGGACTTTAACAAGTCTAAACTCGCTCCCACAAGTTGATGGCTACGTGAAGATCTACTCTTTAATGGTAGGTGCTAACTTTTG
This sequence comes from Alloteropsis semialata, assembly GCA_004135705.1. Classification (NCBI taxonomy): domain Eukaryota; kingdom Viridiplantae; phylum Streptophyta; class Magnoliopsida; order Poales; family Poaceae; genus Alloteropsis; species Alloteropsis semialata. The sequence continues at coordinate 2,863,444 of CM014278.1, forward strand.
TTAGTGACCCATCATCTGCTATCGATCCTACACCCAAAATAAATGAAGACGAACAAGGTATGCCACCATGTAATTGATTTTTAAAGACTAATGTTTATTGGAGATTTGTTTGTCCAAGCCATAGGTGATGAATCATGCCCCAAAGAAGTCGTGAGATCCGATCATCAACATCTCCGAAAGGTTCCTATTGAGACTAGTTTTTCACCCATGATCAGAGAGTTACCATGGAAGAAAATTAGAAAATATGAAGCTCCATCAAGTATTCTTTCCAACGCATCAAGAATCATAAATTTTGGAGATCGGTGCAAGGAGTTATGGTAAAATCTTTCAACACTACGCGTTCTGAAATCGCTCGGGATAGGACGTAGTGCCGCAAAACAAGCGTAACTCTCATCCGGAGTCCGTTTGGTGCGAATGAGCACTCGTTGGAAAGACAATTTGATGCACATTGCAATAGAGTAGAAGTTTGGTATATGTTCTGCACTGGACAAAAGGAATTCAATGAAGAAGAGGCGGCAGCAAACAACGGGGGAGCTGATTCGCTGGTTCGGGCGGCGGCAGCATCTGGATGTTGCTTTCCTCTTGAGGCGTCGTCTTGGAGTCCTTGATGGCGACACCATGATTAGCTTGGAGCAATGGTAGTGGGTGGCAGATCGACACCATCTACGTCCAACAGATTTCTTTCGAGGTCACTTCGATGCTTAGATAACAGCCGATGCATGGTCCATGAGGTGGCGGCCAGTGTTGGCCGGATTTGCTCTTGCTTGGCAAATCAAAGCGGAGGTGACCACATTCTTGGTTGCCGATCCGCTGGAGAAGACCGCCGGGGAGCGACGACAAGATTTGTATGTCTCATTCCTTACTCAACGATGACCGAAGATAGGAGATCGGCGTTCATGGTGGCTACAAGTGACCTCAATAGATTTTGGACTAGGCGGTCTTTAGTACTGATTTTCATGTACTAAAGTTCTTTAAGATATTTTCTTAGATGTTTATAATAAACAAGGCTGTGTGCAGTCACGCAAAGGCCAGAAGGCTGTGTGCGTTACTGCAGAGGCCGGAATGTAATTCCATTTTCTAAAAAAAACGAAGGAGCTGATGATGATGTCAAGGGATGATTGGAGGTCCTTGAGCACAAAAGATGATGATTTGAAGTTGATCAAGACTGGAGGCAACAATATTAGAAGCACCATGACATTACCAATCTTCTCCAGTAGGATGCTCAAGAAGCTTCTAATTGAGTGATGCTACCAACGAAGGAAACTGCTCAGACCGTCGTCACAAAGCACAAGAGCCCCCTACGGTCCCGGCACCTTGGGTAAAGCAAGAACTATGGAGAAGACTCATCATTAGAATGCCACTCATTGGTGAATCAATGGTGATGACCTTGAAGTCTCGGGATGCACAACACGATGCTCCAAAGACCACAAGATCAAGATCATCAACATCTCAGGATCAATTCGTAAGAAGGTACTGTTCACATCAAAATTCTGCATAACCTCTGAAGAAAACAACAGAATATTTTTGAATATTTAAAAGCCCCATGAAGTTCTGGTTCCAACGAATCAATAATCAAGTGAATTGGAGATTTCTACAAGCGGTTATAACCAAATCATTGAAGGTTAGGGATGAATGACCACTTGTTGGAAAGGTAATTTCACAAACTTTTCAATAGATCTATACTTTGGTATATGTTCTGTTCTGGACATAGGGAAAAATCCATGAAGAAGAGGCAGGAGCAGCTTGATGAGAACAAAGTAGAGGAGATAATGATGACAACAATGAAGAGGAGCTTGGACAATGCTTTCATCGAGCGTACAAGATCAAATTTAGAAGCTAAGAACAAATGAAGACCCCCAAGAACATTGGTATAGAAGACATAATAAGGCGACATTTGATACATGAAGATGTTTTGAGCAACCCACGATGAATTATACCAAGTGACATCAAGCTACATGGATACTTCGGATTCTCGCACGAAAGACCATGGCTTCGCCTAAAAATAATCGAGGTGAGAAATCTAGCTCTGTGACTTTAAATGAAGCGCTTTGTGGGAGGCAACCCGATCTTTTATCTATTATCTATATAATTTGACGGTCTATATTGTGCTCTTTAATCGAAACTGTTGGGATATAGCCGAAGCCAGTAAACACAGACAACAGCCAAGACAGAGAACAACGACAAGCAACAGTAAATTACTTATCAACAGTGTTCTCGGGAATCAGTCCTTTACACGTTGGTGGGAGGCTCCCTTTTATAGGGAGGTCAAGAGGCACTTTTTACATTCCCCTTATACCCTTGGAAATCAGGCATCATCCTCTAGACTTAACAACTCAGACTTCCCAGGGGCATAAGAGTACATTCATGTGTTACAATGTGAATGCGTAGACCAGCAACTCCATCTTTGACTCGGTTTGGACTTGGTCCACGCTGCCTTCACCGCGCCTCTAGTGACCCTTTGCTCGCCTTCACCAGCTGATGCCCGTCTGTCTGAGCGACGCCTTCTCCTGGTCAGAGGAGAGTAGAACGCCATGCCATCGCCCGGACTCGCCTTCGGCCTGTATAACAAGATGAACCAAGTATACACTATATTTGAACATTACCTTCGCATCTTCATAAAAGGTAGTTGGGTGTAGCGAAGACGATGAGAAGCCACAGAGTGCCTTCGCCTTAACCACAAATCGTTCGCAAGCGCCGAGGGCAACGTATTGTCTCTCGGCGTCTGATGACTCGGCGAAGGCAAATGCCCTGCAGTCGTAGGTCGCGAAGGCAAATGCCTTGGGCTTACAATCAAACCAACAGGTGAAGGTGTTTCCTGGATAAGTCAATCCCCCAACAGTAGCCCCTCACGGACGAGGGCTTTCTCCAATAGGCCGATGTCCTCGAATACTCAGGATTGCCTTCGCCTGTGCCAGAGAAACGCCTCCTCCCATTGGAGTAAGTCCCGAGTCGATGCCTTCGCTCTCGAATTTGGCTTCGCATTTGTCACTTTTGATTTTCCATGATTTATTTTTATTTTTATTTTTCCAGGCCTTTTCGAATTCCGAGCCACGGTAACGGTCGATTTTTTACTGCCCTATAAATAGGACCGAAGGGGTCCCCCTTTTTACCTTTCTTCGCTTTCGCTGTCAATCGCTTTCAGCTGCGAATACTTCTTCGCTCGCTCGGGTCGTGAGCTGTCGTTTGCTTTCGCGTTCGCGTCGTCTTCTCTTCTGAGGCAGTTTTTGCAAGTAAGATTCTCTTCATATTTTGACACATTCTTTCGAATTTTCTTCGCTTAGGTAATGACATTTGTTATCATTCCTGCAGCGGCGCGCACCAAGCAAATTGCTATTCTCATTGATATGGCTAGCGAAGGCAGCCCCGATGCCCAACAAGCGGGAGCCTCTCCTCGTCGTGGATTGGACGATACGGAAGCTGAACAACTTGCTCTTCAGATTGAGGAAGAGACTCTTGTTGTTGGAGGCACTGACGACGAACATGCCGATGATGAGGATGATGGCGAGGAGGAAGATCTCGATGACGTGGAAGCTGACATTGAAGATCTAGTAGATCCTTCCAAAAGGGCGAAGACACTTGTCTTCGGCAAGTCTAAGGTCGGCAAACGTGATATCAAGTTCTATGAGAAAAAAGGATATTTTCCTGAGGGTTGGGGCCGTGCTCCCGGTAATGATACCACCCCTGACCCTCGCGAAGATGAAGCCGTGGTGTTTACTGATTTTTTCATTGCGGGCTTGAAGATGCCCATTGACAATGTCATCGCAAAAATGATGGCGCCTTATGGTTTACAGCTGCATCATCTAACGCCGAATGCCATCAGCCATCTCCTTCGATTCTTTTGGGCTGTGAAGACGCATGACGCAGCCGTTACAGTTGACGGTTTCCTTCGGCTGTATGAATGACACAATCAGAGCAAATCATCTGAAGTCGACGGCGAGTTATTCACCCCGGACTTTGGTTGTGTCACTTTCACGGGGCGCCGCCGGGGGTCTCATTTTGCGAAGGTGGAGACTTCCTTCGCTAATAGAAACAAATGGGCCAAAGACTGGCAGAAATATTGGTTTTATATTCGGGTGCCTTCAGAGGAAAAAACTGAGGACGATGGGACGAAGTCTATCTCTTATCCTCTGCACAGCCATATTGAGTGGCTTAAGTTTGTTTCTTGCCCGCCTTTCAATGCGGAAAGTCCTGGGTTTACTGAGTGCTGGAAAGCGTTTCAGGCGGCTTCGCAAACGATCTGCAGCCGCGATTTGATTGAAGAAGGTATTGCCGCTTACCTTGCTTGTGGACATTATTTCCTGGCTGCCGACTGGGCGCCTTACAAGGTTGAATGGAAAGCTTTTCGTGAGCACACACGAGTTTGCTTCCCTCACTTTGGGGCCAGGCTTCCCGAAGGTATGACTGCAGCTGAATTTGTTGCTACAGTGGAGCGGCAAGCCACTGATATTCTTGGACCGTATAACTCAAAGGAGCATCGTATGTCCGAAGGAAAATTTGTGCATGTTAGAATCAATAGAGTCTTTGAAGAATTGCAAATTTCTTATGGTGAACGCGAGGTTCCTACTTCTACTAAGGGTAAGAAGAAGGATAAGAAGGAGAAGGATAAGAAAGGAAAATTGAAGGCGAAAGAGCAAGATGAGGATGACTCTGCTCCCTCACGTGTCGCTCACGGAGGAGGACGACCTGTGCGCGGAGGCGGCCGTGTGAAAAGGGGAGCTGCGAAGGCAACTTCTTCCGTGACACCAGCTAAGCGAGGCAGCAGCTCTCATGAGGCTGCGGAGAAGAGGCGCCGCCAAGAGCCGCCAATTGCTGTCGTACCCTTATCGGTTGCGGCTCCGGCTACCAGGGTCACCTCTTCGTCTGGGCGAGGTGGTCTTCCACCTCGTCCTCCTCGGCCAGCCCCAGCGGCTTCGGCTCCCATGCAGCGGCCGGCTTCGCCAGTCACCGGGTTTATGAGCTCAGCTCCCCGGAGCGGAGATGATATTTTCTTAGGTGAGGTTGCTCTCTTTGGGAATTATTTTCAAGGCACCAGTCTTCCTTTGCTAGGGGACTACTTGGCGCGGAATCCCGTGTTTGATGTCAATATTACTTGTGAAGGCGTTGATGAAGCGGCCGAAGATGTACGGGTTCCGAATCCATTTGATGATGGCATTGATATTAGCATGTTTGAGGAGACTCCTGCTCGGGATGCTCCCATTATGGAGAATGTGCCAGAGGAGGTTCATGTTGAGGTTGGCTTTGAAGAGCCCAGAGCCGAAGCTGCAGTTAACATTTTGACGGTTAGCCCTCCGTCAACAACTTTGGCTTCCTCCCCTCCTGTTCAGGATTCTTTGGAGGTTCTGGCCCATGCTGCCGGGACAATTGATGTTGATGCCGAAGCTAAGGGAAAGGAGGTTGCCGAAGCTGAGACTTCCGAAGCTGCTGAGAGGACTGCCGCTTCTCCATCTTATATGGATGTTGATATGGGTGGAAGTATTCCTTTTCCCGAAGGTACTCATGTTGTTTCTTCGCTTTTTCCTTTAGCGGTGTTACTTGCTCTTCTGTTTTATGCTAATGCGATTGAGACTCGTTTACTAGGTGGCGAGGGAGATGTGCCATCTCGCGTGCGTGAAGGTGGGCCTCTTCGAGACTTTGATTTGGAAGGTGTTTTTTGTTTGGGATTATAGCTGGTTTTTTGCTTTGGCTATATTGCGAAGATAACAGTGTTATCATCGTTTTTTCCTTGCAGAATATCAACGACTTATCCAGACACTTGATCCTGAAAGCACATGTTCCACTATTTTGGCTTCGGGAATGAAGGTATGTCCTCATTGCCTTCGTCTTGTGATCTTGTTTTTGATTTTAGCTTCATTTCATTTATTTCATAATACTGAACTGTATTCTATCATAGGATGTTGTAGCTATCAATGAGTTAGCCGCTCAGGTTCCCAACCTCAACTTAGTTGCTGCTGAACACAAAGAGCTGGAGAAGTTGCGAAGGGAAAAAGCAGAGCTTCTCCAGATCCAGGCAACTGTTGATAGAATTAAGCAAGATATTGAAAATGAAAAGGCTCTGTTTCGCCAAGACCGAGAATCTATTATCGCTGAAAATGATTCTTTGAAGGACAAGGTCGCAGCTTTGGAGGCTAAAGCTGGCGAAGCCGATTCCCTTAAAGAAAAGGTTGCTGCCTTGGAGGCTAATATTGTTGATAAAGACGACACCTTGGAAGGCCTTCGCAAGAAAATTGTTGAGGACACTGATTTGATTTCTGTGCTGAAAGGTGAGGTGAACACCCTCAATGTTGCGAAGGAAAAGCTTTCGAGCGATGTCGACACGTATCGGTCTCGCAGCGAAAATCTTGAACGTGAGGTTGTGCAGCTACGCGCATCAAACCTTAACCTTCGCAAGGAGAATGAGAATGTGGTTGATGTTGCTTGGGAGCGAGGCTTGAAATTGTATCGCTTATACAAGGAAGCCTTGCGACAGTTTGGTGCGGAGCCGGCTGCCTTTCCAAATAAGGAGTATAGCTTGGAGAAGCTCTTTAATTGGATTGACAACGAATTTGCTTCGCTTCCGACAGTTGTGGAGACTCTAAGTGACTTCGCTGTCAATCTCTGCTCCTGCAACCTGTTGAAGGTTCTCTCGGACAACGGCTGCGATCATTACAATGCTTTGCTTCGGAAAGGTTATCCTTACCCGGCACCCAGGGATCCTGCCGATACTGGGTATTTTCTGTTGAAAATTTTGCAAGCCAAGGCACTCTTTCTTATGGAGTTTTGGATTGCCAGTGGTCGTTCGACGGCTCAGAATTTGATCCGAGAACGTCTCGCGAAGGTATTTTGTTATTTGCCCTCGCTTTCGACTTTGATTCTTTTTTGTCCTTAATTTTTCGTTGTTTTATTTGATAGCTTTTGTATTCTCAGTCCAAGGAGCTGAAGAAGCAAAAGGCTGAGGCCGAAGCCGCCGCGACAGAAGCTGCTGCTAACGAAGCTGCTGAAGCCGGAGCTGGGTCAAGTTCTGCTGCAGCTGTGCCCGCTACCGGTGAAGCCGGCACTTCTTCTTCTTCGCAGAGACAGAGTACTCAAGGAGCCTCAAATGTCGATCCACAGGTCTAAGGACCTTTTGAATAGTAATTAGTGCTAGGACTTATTGAACGAGCAGCTCTTTTGAACTTGTACATTTGTGTATATCCAGGGTGATGAAATGCTTTCGCTTACTCCGCTGGCCATGCGTGATGGGCAGCTTTGTATTTCTGGCTTTGCATGGAGGGAATTTCAACGGCTTTATCCAAACTCTAGTCATCATAGTTTTTTGGAGTATTGCCACGAGTTTTATCGCGACACCGAGTTCAGTGTTTTTGATTTTTTCACAGCGTTTATTGCTCACGGCTCTGATCGAGTTGAGCTTGCTGCGAAGAGGAATGCCGAAGCTATTTCCCTGGGAATTCCAAAGACGGAGCCGTTGGAAGTTAGTCCTGATGTTGACTTTGCGTGCGTCTATAATGCTCCTCGTTTTAGGAGATCTGGCGAACAATTTTATGGTTATGTGTTTGAAATGTTCTGAAAGTGCTGTGTAAATGAATGGTACTTATGATGTAATTCCATCTTCGTATGTATGAAGATGAACTCGCTTTGTCTTTGCTTTCGAGAGAAACGCCTCCTCCCCCCGAAGCGAGTTTGTGATTATTCATGCGAAGATGAATGTGTTTATTATGTGAAAAAATCGCTCGCGTGGTTGTGCGCTTTGAATGAAAGGATGAAACTCGATTTGTCTTCGCTTTCGAGAGAAACGCCTCCTCCCCCCAAATCGAGTTTGTATTTCTCGTTCGACGCGCTCGCATGGCGGTCTCTGTAGTTTTTTGCGTATGGGAATCAATCGTAGACAAAGCCATTTATAGTGCTCAGAGAGAGCTCTGTGTATGAAAGAATAATCTGAGCCAAAACTTCTTTTACTCCTTAGAGCAAGTATTTTTGCGTATGGAAACCATCTTGAGCCGAAGCCCCTTTTGCTCCTTAGAGCAAGTATTTTTGTGTGTGAAAAAGTAACCTGAGCCGAAGCCCCTTTTGCTCCTCAGAGTAAGCATTTTTGTGTATGAAAAAGTAATCTGAGCCGAAGCCCCTTTTACTCCTCAGAGTAAGCATTTTAGATCTGAATTGGCCTTACCTTTGGTAGGGTCATTTTAGTTCTATTTGGTTTATCGAATACTAGCAACTTGGCCGAAGCCAATCGCTTTCGAAGCAACTTTTTTGGGGAATGACTCGTTCATATATTTCTCACGAGTTACAATTAGCACCGCCTCGTTAAAAACCTCACCCCTTGGTAAGGGTTCCCCCGTGAGGAAAAGAGTACGGGCCTGTTTGAAGGAAAAAATAAAAATCTATTCTATCAATTGACTTCGTTTATAGACTACGAAGCCAATTGTTACATGATGCTTACAGGTAGTACCTTCGCAGGCTGTCCGCATTCCATGAATGCGGCAGCTCATTTCCTTCTTCATCCCCCAAGCGGAATGATCCAGGTGTGTTGCTCTTGATGACTAGGAATGGGCCTTCCCATTTGTTCTGCAACTTTCCCGAAGGCATACTTGGGTTCTTCCTTAGCACCCAGTCGCCTATCTTTATGTCTTTCCTTACCACTTTCTTGTCACGCCATTTCCTGGTTTCTTCTTGATACTTGGAGATGTTTTTAGCAGCTTGCAGCCTGTAGATTTCTGTAAGATCTTTATCTATAGCTTCGCTGTCTTTTGGTGCTTCCTGCTGAGTGCGAAGCCCCTTGTGAAGAATCTCTTCGGGACACATTGCTTCTTCGCCATATAATAGCTTGAATGGTGTGAACTGAGTTGCTCTTGATGTGGTGGTGTTGTGAGCCCAGATTACCTTCGGCATTTCTTCTACCCATTTGCCTTTTTTCTTGCAATTTGCAAGGCATTTCCTGATGGCGGTGAAGATGATGCCATTTGCTCTCTCAACTGCGCCATTGGACTGCGGGTGATATACTGATGTGAATCTTGCCTTCGTCCCTATGGACATGCAGTATTGCCTGAATTCGTCACAGTCAAACTGCTTCCCATTATCTACTGTAATTTCCCTTGGGACTCCAAATCTGCAAACGATTTGCTGCCAGAAGAATTTGATAACTGTCTTCGCCGTGATATTTGCTAGTGGCCTTGCCTCAATCCACTTGTTGAAATATTCCACTGCAACTATTCCATATTTAAGGTTTCCTTGAGCCGTGGGAAGAGGACCCACCAGATCGATGCCCCATCTCTGCAATGGCCAGGTTGGAGTTATCAGCTGTGATGACTCCGAAGGTGATTTTCTGGTTGCCGCGCATTTTTGACATTCGTCGCAAGTCTTGACTGTATTTGTTGCGTCATTGATGATTGAAGGCCAATAAAATCCTTGTCTCATTGCCTTCCCCACAATTGCCCTCGCTCCAAAGTGAGCTCCGCATAGACCACTGTGTATCTCTTGAATTAACTCTCTGCCTTCGCTGATGGAAACGCAGCGAAGCCAAGGAGCCACAACTCCTTTCTTGTATAGGACATTGTCAATGATTTGATATGATCTTGCCCTCTGCTGCATGGTTTTGAGATCTTCTTCATCAATTGGTTCATAGTATCCTTTGAGGTATGCCATTATGGATGACCTCCAATCTTCTGAGTTTATTGCGTTGATCAGACTTGGCTGCTCATCAAGTTCCTTGATCGAAGGCGTTGTTAGTGTCTGGAAAAAGACGTCGGGTGGCAACTTGTCCCCCTTTGCTGCTGCTTTAGCCAGTGCATCGGCTTCTTCATTCTTTGCCCTCGGGATGTATTCGATTGTGAAACCTTTGAATTTTTTCTCCATTGCTCGGACTGTGTTGAGGTATTTGATCAGCTCAGGCTGCTTTGCAATACTTTCTTTTTCGATGTGGTCTGCCACCACCTTCGAGTCTGTTTTCACAATGAAGCGCTGCGCCCCCAGCGCCTTCGCTTTCCTGAGCCCCAATAGCACGGCTTCATATTCAGCAACGTTGTTCGTACTTCTGTCGCTGTTTTTGCAGAACTCTAGGTTCGCTGCATACCTTATTTTCACGCTTGAAGGCGATTGTACAATAGCTGCGATGCCAGCTCCTTTATCCCCCCATGCGCCATCACTGTGTACTAGCCAGTTTTCCTCTCTAGTCATATTCTGTGCCAAAGGCGATGTCCACTCTGCTATGAAATCAGCTAGGACTTGTGATTTGACTGCAGTTCTTCGCTCGAAATCGACCACATATTCTGACAGCTCTGTAGCCCATTTACGTATTCTTACTGAAGCTTCCTTGTTGCTCAGTAGCTCTTTAAGTGGTTGATCTGTCAGCACCTTAATATTGTGCCCCTCAAAATAATGCCTTAGCTTTCTGGATGCCATCACCACTGCATAAATCGTTTTCTCAATTTCGGTGTAGAATAGCTTCGATCCGGCCAAAGCCTCAGAGACATAATACACTGGCTGCTGTATTTTTCTGCCCTCAATCAGTTTCTCCGCAATGAGTGCAGCGCTGACGGCTGACTGCGAGGCTGCGATGTATAGCAGTAGCGGTACCTTCGGGTCTGGAATTGTCAGTTTCGTGAGCTGCATCAGATATTGCCTTAGCTCATGGAATGCCTTCGACTGCTCTTCTCCCCATTCGAACTTTGATGCATTTCTGAGAGTTGCAAAGAAGGGTAAACTGCGCTCAGCTGCCTTAGCAATAAATCTGTTGAGTGCTGCAATTCTGCCAGAGAGTTTTTGCACATCTCTAATGCATTTTGGCTCTTCCATGTTGAGGATTGCATTGATCTTATCTGGGTTGGCTTCGATTTCATTGGCTGACACCAGATAGCCGAGTATCTTCCCTCTGGTCACTCCGAAGACACATTTCTCCGGGTTGAGCTTGAGACACACCTGTCTCATTCGAGCGAAGGCAACTGCTAAGTCTGAGACATGATCTTGTCTCTTGACGCTTTTGACCAAGATGTCATCAACATATGCAAGTATGGATTTGAATAGTTCTTCTTTGAATACGGTGCTGGACATGCGGCAGAAAGTGGTACCAGCATTGCGAAGCCCCTCTGGCATTCTGATGAAGCAAAATGTACCGAGAGGAGTGATGAAGCTGGTTTTTTTCTTCGTCTTCTTTTTTCATCCAGATCTGATGATAACCAGAGAAACAATCGAGGAGAGACATCATCTCACTTGCAGCAGCCTGATCAATAATCTTGTCAATTCTTGGGAGTGGAAAATCATCTTTGGGACATGCTTTGTTGAGATCAGTGAAGTCAATGCACATTCTCCACTTGCCATTTTTCTTTTTCACGGGCACAGTGTTTGCTAGCCACTTGGGATATTCGACTTCGCGTATAACGTTTGCATCGAGCAGCCTTTGCACTTCGGCCTTGACTGCGCTCACTTTTTCTTCGGACATTTTCCTCAGTTTCTGCTTCTTCGGCCTCATGTCAGGGCTGATTGATAGTTTGTGCTCAACTATGCTTCTGTCAACGCCTGGCAAATCTTTGCTTGACCATGCGAAGACATCTTTGTTATTTCTCAAGAACTCGATGAGTCTTTCTTCTTCGTCTGGCTCAAGATCTGAACCGATGATGACTTTTCTATCGAAGACATCAGGCTGCAATTGCACCTCTTTAGTTTCTGTTGCCCCTTGCATAGTTTTGCTGTCTCTCTCAGCTTTTGGCTTCTCCTCTGGGTAAATTGGATCACTTTCTTTGAGGACATGGACTTTTCGCTGGCCTGGGGTGTTGGCATATTCAATTCTTCTTGCCTCTGTCTAGTCACCATAGACTGTGATGACCCCTTTGAGAGCTGGCATTTTCATGCACAAGAAAGCTTGCCTTATGATGATGTCGAAGGCATTTATGACTCCTCTGCCGAAGATAACATTGTAGTCGAAGAACATGTCAACGACATCGAAGGTAATGAACTCTGTTCTTGCATTTGATGTGTCGCCAAAGGATACTGGTGCAATGTGATTTTCCCCAATGTTGCGGTGCGCTTCCCCCCGAAGCCGACCAAAGGTGTGTCAGATGGCTCCAAGTTATCTGGGTTGATGTTTGTCATCGATCTGAGAGTCTTCGCCAAGATGATATCAGCAGAGCTGCCTGTGTCCACTAGCACTTTCCCAATTCTCCAGCCAGCAATGTTGGCTTCAATTGACATTACGTCATTGTGTGGAAAATTGTGGAGTTTGAGATCTTCTTCGGTGAAGGTAATTGGCATGTGAGACCATTCCGACTTCTTGTAGGGACCGTCAACCGAGATGTTGTTGACCTGACAAAAGTAGCTTTTTCTCTGCTTCTTCGTTTCGAAGGCAAGTGATGATCCTCCAGTTATAGGCATGATGAGGCCGTAACTGGGCAAGGGATTTGCGGTGTTTGGGTCTTGCTGTTTTTGGGGAGGTGGAGGTGGAGGTGGTAATTCCTCTACCTTGATGTCTTTATTTTGGGTAGGCTGGGTGTTTTGAGGGTAGAATTGTGGGTACATGGTCTGCGGGTAGCAATGTTGGAAAGCTTGAGGTAAAGGCGAAAATTGAGTCGCCATCGCGGTTGTTGGGTGAACAAAGCTTGAGCTTAGGGAGGGGTAAATTGGGCAGTATGGCTGGATAGCTTGGGTTTGTGGCTGGGTTTGGGTGTTTGGTGGCGAAGCTGAAAATGGCTTCGTTTGGGTAGCTTGGATTTTTTCTGCTTTCAGTTTGTCGATAGTTCTTTTGATATCTCGGCACTGCTCTGTGTCATGTGTGTGGTTTTTGCCATGATATTGACAAAATAGCTCTGGTCCCGAAGGTGGACCTCTTCCTCTTCCTCGGCCTCGGCCGGTTCTTCCACCTCTTTGGGTAGGCTCATCTCTTTGATTCTGAAACTGGTTTTCTGGGAAGGTGGGTTTGCTTTGTGGGAGCGAAGGCGGATTTTCCACGCTCATGATGGTTTGGGATGGATAGTTTTGGTAGTGGTTTTGGTTGTAGTGGTGCTGCTTGTTTTGGGAATCATATTGATTTTTTAGGACGGCTTCTCTGGCAATCCTCATTCGATTGTCATTGTCAGATCGACAATACTTTTTGAACTCCTCATATAGATCTCCAAGAGTTGCTGGTGTCTCCCTTGCAATGTGCTGAGCAAAAGGACCTGGCCGAAGCCCCTGAATTGCAGCAAATTTGGCGGCTTCGTTAGGAATATAAGGAGCCTGAGAGCGGAGTCCGACAAACCTATGAAAGTAGTCCTCCAGAGACTCCTTCGGTTGTTGGTGTAGAGTTAGCTCTACATATGAGAGTGCCTGGTCTCCCATTATGCTGAAATTCTTGATCAATTCTCTTTTCAGATCATACCAGTTGGTGATGGATAGCCCCGGAAGCTTGGTGTACCAGTTCATTGCCGTGCCATCGCAGACGATGATGAAGGATTTTGCCAACACCACATCATCTCCCCCTACCGAAGCTATTGCAGCTTCATAGCTCATGAGAAATTGCTTGGGGTCGGTGAGGCCATTATACCTTGGTAGAGAGATTGGCTTGTATGAAGGCGGCCATCTTGCCAATTGCAGACTTTCTGAGAGAGGGCAGGTGCGATCAATGGGACGTGTATGCAGCACCTGGAAGCCAGTTTCCGATGTGGAAATGTGGTTTGTTCCAGCACTGCCGAAGGCAATTGGATCGTTGAGTTCAGCTTGGAGTTGAGCAACTTGTTTCTTGGCTTTTTCGAGTTCTTCTCGGAGCTTCGCAGCTCTAGAACCAGTGGAGTTTAATCTTCTTTGCTTCGCCTGCCTCAGCTCTTCCAACTGTTTCCTGACTAGCAGCAGCTGGTGGTGTTGTTCTTCTTCCTCTTCTTGCATTTGTTGTTGTAACTCGAGCTGAGCAGCCTCGAGCTCTTTTTGCTGCTCGAGACGGCGAAGGAGGAGCCTCTTCTCCAGCCTGCGCAGCTTCTCTTCCTTTGTGAGAGTGTCTTCGTTGAGTTCCGTTTCTTCGGTATCGGCTTCGGTTATGGGTGGTAGAGTAATTGGTGGGACTGTGGCTTGGGCATCGGCTTCGCTGGTTCAAGTCGTGCTTTGGTTGCTGGTGATGTTTTTTGGTATTGTCTTTTTTGGTGGCATGGTGGTGTTCGTGGGTTTCTTTTGTGCACAGCACAAGCGGTGGGCGCCAGTTGTTGGGATATAGCCACTACAAGGTTTTGCGTATAATGCAACGCCGGAAAAGTGTTGCAAAATGCCCAAAATGGTTGCAATAGACACAATGACAACGGAATTTTAGCGTTGCGAGGCGTTGCCAATGCAAACGTAGTCCAAAGTTTGCACCACGGTTTATTTTTGGTGTTGCCATTGTGTTTCCCCTATTGCAACACCAAGAATCTTTTTGCAACCCAAAAGTAGCGTTGCAAGTCTTTGTATCAGCAACCACCGTGGGTGTTGCAATCGTAACTATTGCAACGCGCCAGGCATTGGAAGAGCTATCTGTTACCACATAAAGAAAATGTAGCAATAGTGGCAGTGGCAACGATACTGGATGTTGCAGCAGACCCTATTGCTACGTGTTTATAGCATTGCAAAATATATCCCCTATTGCAACGTTACTCTTATGGTTGCTATAGGAGGGACCCTTTATTGCCACGTTAAACATTTTGGTTGCCATAGATGAACTCTCTATTACCACGCTACTACAGTGGTTGCTATATGTGACACCTCTATTGCCACTACAGAAACTTGGTTGCTAGAGGCTTCTTCCCTATTGCAACACTAAATATTGTGGTTGCTATATGATATCCCTCTATTGCCACAAGCAATACATGTGGTTGCTATACTTAGGCATGTTGCCACGCTTACTGCTGCATTGCTACAATTTAGAGACCCTATTGCCACGCCTTATGTTTCTTTGCATGTGGTTTTGCCACACGGGTTTTTTGTTGCTATAGCATATAATTGCAACGCCATGCTTATGCCACGATAGTGCATATTACAACGATCCCTTTGGTAGCTTCAAACAATGATTTCA
>CM014278.1:2890118-2923675 GCA_004135705.1 Alloteropsis semialata
AGTTTTGGCTCAGATTATTCTTTCATACACAGAGCTCTCTCTGAGCACTATAAATGGCTTTGTCTACGATTGATTCCCATACGCAAAAAACTACAGAGACCGCCATGCGAGCGCGTCGAACGAGAAATACAAACTCGATTTGGGGGGAGGAGGCGTTTCTCTCGAAAGCGAAGACAAATCGAGTTTCATCCTTTCATTCAATGCGCACAACCACGCGAGTGATTTTTTTACATAATAAACACATTCATCTTCGCATGAATAATCACAAACTCGCTTCGGGGGGCGGATGCGTTTCTCTCGAAAGCAAAGACAAAGCGAGTTCATCTTCATACATACGAAGATGGAATTACATCATAAGTACCATTCATTTACACAGCACTTTCAGAACATTTCAAACACATAACCATAAAACTGTTCGCCAGATCTCCTAAAACGAGGAGCATTATAGACACACGCAAAGTCAACATCAGGACTAACTTCCAACGGCTCCGTCTTTGGAATTCTCAGGGAAATAGCTTCGGCATTCCTCTTCGCAGCAAGCTCAACTCGATCAGAGCCGTGAGCAATAAACGCTGTGAAAAAATCAAAAACACTAAACTCGGTGTCGCGATAAAACTCGTGGCAATACTCCAAAAAACTATGATGACTAGAGTTTGGATAAAGCCGTTGAAATTCCCTCCATGCGAAGCCAGAAATACAAAGCTGCCCATCACGCATGGCCAGCGGAGTAAGCGAAAGCATTTCATCACCCTGGATATACACAAATGTACAAGTTCAAAAGAGCTGCTCGTTCAATAAGTCCTAGCACTAATTACAATTCAAAAGGTCCTTAGACCTGTGGATCGACATTTGAGGCTCCTTGAGTACTCTGTCTCTGCGAAGAAGAAGAAGTGCCGGCTTCACCGGTAGCGGGCACAGCTTCAGCAGAACTTGACCCAGCTCCGGCTTCAGCAGCTTCGTTAGCAGCAGCTTCTCTCGCGGCGGCTTCGGCCTCAGCCTTTTGCTTCTTCAGCTCCTTGGACTGAGAATACAAAAGCTATCAAATAAAACAATGAAAAATTAAGGACAAAAAAGAATCAAAGTCGAAAGCGAGGGCAAATAACAAAATACCTTCGCGAGACGTTCTCGGATCAAATTCTGAGCTGCCGAACGACCACTGGCAATCCAAAACTCCTTAAGAAAGTGTGCCTTGGCTTGCAAAATTTTCAACGGAAAATACCCAGTATCGGCAGGATCCCTGGGTGCCGGGTAAGGATAACCTTTCCGAAGCAAAGCATTGTAATGATCGCAGCCGTTGTCCGAGAGAACCTTCAACAGGTTGCAGGAGCAGAGATTGACAGCGAAGTCACTTAGAGTCTCCACAACTGTCGGAAGCGAAGCAAATTCGTTGTCAATCCAATTAAAGAGCTTCTCCAAGCTATACTCCTTATTGGGAAAGGCAGCCGGCTCCGCACCAAACTGTCGCAAGGCTTCCTTGTATAAGCGATACAATTTCAAGCCTCGCTCCCAAGCAACATCAACCACATTCTCATTCTCCTTGCGAAGGTTAAGGTTTGATGCGCGTAGCTGCACAACCTCACGTTCAAGATTTTCGCTGCGAGACCGATACGTGTCGACATCGCTCGAAAGCTTTTCCTTCGCAACATTGAGGGTGTTCACCTCACCTTTCAGCACAGAAATCAAATCAGTGTCCTCAACAATTTTCTTGCGAAGGCCTTCCAAGGTGTCGTCTTTATCAACAATATTAGCCTCCAAGGCAGCAACCTTTTCTTTAAGGGAATCGGCTTCGCCAGCTTTAGCCTCCAAAGCTGCGACCTTGTCCTTCAAAGAATCATTTTCAGCGATAATAGATTCTCGGTCTTGGCAAAACAGAGCCTTTTCATTTTCAATATCTTGCTTAATTCTATCAACAGTTGCCTGGATCTGGAGAAGCTCTGCTTTTTCCCTTCGCAACTTCTCCAGCTCTTTGCGTTCAGCAGCAACTAAGTTGAGGTTGGGAACCTGAGCGGCTAACTCATTGATAGCTACAACAACCTATGATAGAATACAGTTCAGTATTACTAAATAAACGAAACGAAGCTAAAATCAAAAACAAGATCACAAGACGAAGGCAATGAGGACATACCTTCATTCCCGAAGCCAAAATAGTGGAACATGTGCTTTCAGGATCAAGTGTCTGGATAAGTCGTTGATATTCTGCAAGGAAAAAACGATGATAACACTGTTATCTTCGCAATATAGCCAAAGCAAAAAACCAGCTATAATCCCAAACAAAAAACACCTTCCAAATCAAAGTCTCGAAGAGGCCCACCTTCACGCACGTGAGATGGCACATCTCCCTCGCCACCTAGTAAACGGATCTCAATCGCATTAGCATAAAACAGAAGAGCAAGTAACACTGCTAAAGGAAAAAGCGAAGAAACAACATGAGTACCTTCGGGAAAAGGAATACTTCCACCCATATCAACATCCATATAAGATGGAGAAGCGGCAGCCCTCTCAGTAGCTTCGGAAGTCTCAGCTTCGGCAACCTCCTTTTCCTTAGCTTCGGCATCAACATCAATTGTCCCGGCAGCATGGGCCAGAACCTCCAAAGAATCCTGAACAGGAGGGGAGGAAGCCAAAGTTGTTGACGGAGGGCTAACCGTCAAAATGTTAACTGCAGCTTCGGCTCTGGGCTCTTCAAAGCCAACCTCAACATGAACCTCCTCTGGCACATTCTCCATAATGGGAAGCATCCCGAGCAGGAGTCTCCTCAAACATGCTAATATCAATGCCATCATCAAACGCCCGTACATCTTCGGCCGCTTCATCAACGCCTTCACAAGTAATATTGACATCAAACATGGGATTCCGTGCCAAGTAGTCCCCTAGCAAAGGAAGACTGGTGCCTTGAAAATAATTCCCAAAGAGAGCAACCTCACCTAAGAAAATATCATCTCCGCTCCGGGGAGCTGAGCTCATAAACCTGGTGACTGGCGAAGCCGGCCGCTGCATGGGAGCTGAAGCCGCTGGGGCTGGCCGAGGAGGACGAGGTGGAAGACCACCTCGCGAAGACGAAGAGATGGCCCTGGTAGCCAGAGCCGCAACCGATAAGGGTACGGCAGCAATTGGCGGCTCTTGACGGCGCCTCTTCTCCGCAGCCTCATGAGAGCTGCTGCCTCGCTTAGCTGGCGTCACGGAAGAAGTTGCCTTCGCAACTCCCCTTTTCACACGGCCGCCTCCGCGCACAGGTCGTCCTCCTCCATGAGCGACACGTGAGGGAGCAGAGTCATCCTCATCTTGCTCTTTCACCTTCGATTTTCCTTTCTTATCCTTCTCCTTCTTATCCTTCTTCTTACTCTTAGTAGAAGTAGGAACCTCGCGTTGACCATAAGAAATTTGCAATTCTTCAAAGACTCTATTGATTCTAACATGCACAAATTTTCCTTCGGACAAACGATGCTCCTTTGAGTTATACGGTCCAAGAATATCAGTGGCTTGTCGCTCCACTGTAGCTACAAATTCAGCTGCAGTCATACCTTCGGGAAGCCTGGCCCCAAAGTGAGGGAAGCAAACTCATGTGTGCTCACGAAAAGCTTTCCATTCAACCTTGTAAGGCGCCCAGTCGGCAGCCAGGAAATAGTGTCCACAAGCAAGGTAAGCGGCAATACCTTCTTCAATCAAGTCGCGGCTGCAGATCGTTTGCGAAGCCGCCTGAAACGCTTTCCAGCACTCAGTAAACCCAGGACTTTCCGCATTGAAAGGCGGGCAAGAAACAAACTTAAGCCACTCAATATGGCTGTGCAGAGGATAAGAGATAGACTTCGTCCCATCGTCCTCAGTTTTTTCCTCTGAAGGCACCCGAACATAAAACCAATATTTCTGCCAGTCTTTGGCCCATTTGTTTCTATTAGCGAAGGAAGTCTCCACCTTCGCAAAATGAGACCCCCGGCGGCGCCCCGTGAAAGTGACACAACCAAAGTCCGGGGTGAATAACTCGCCGTCGACTTCAGATGATTTGCTCTGATTGTGTCCTTCATACAGCCGAAGGAAACCGTCAACTGTAACGGCTGCGTCATGCGTCTTCACAGCCCAAAAGAATCGAAGGAGATGGCTGATGGCATTCGGTGTTAGATGATGCAGCTGTAAACCATAAGGCGCCATCATTTTTGCGATGACATTGTCAATGGGCATCTTCAAGCCCGCAATGAAAAAATCAGTAAACACCACGGCTTCATCTTCGCGAGGGTCAGGGGTGGTATCATTACCGGGAGCACGGCCCCAACCCTCAGGAAAATATCCTTTTTTCTCATAGAACTTGATATCACGTTTGCCGACCTTAGACTTGCCGAAGACAAGTGTCTTCGCCCTTTTGGAAGGATCTACTAGATCTTCAATGTCAGCTTCCACGTCATCGAGATCTTCCTCCTCGCCATCATCCTCATCATCGGCATGTTCGTCGTCAGTGCCTCCAACAACAAGAGTCTCTTCCTCAATCTGATGAGCAAGTTGTTCAGCTTCGGTATCGTCCAATCCACGACGAGGAGAGGCTCCCGCTTGTTGGGCATCGGGGCTGCCTTCGCTAGCCATATCAATGAGAATAGCAATTTGCTTGGTGCGCGCCGCTGCAGGAATGATAACAAATGTCATTACCTAAGCGAAGAAAATTCGAAAGAATGTGTCAAAATATGAAGAGAATCTTACTTGCAAAAACTGCCTCAGAAGAGAAGACGACGCGAACGCGAAAGCAAACGACAGCTCACGACCCGAGCGAGCGAAGAAGTATTCGCAGCTGAAAGCGATTGACAGCGAAAGCGAAGAAAGGTAAAAAGGGGGGACCCCTTCGGTCCTATTTATAGGGCAGTAAAAAATCGACCGTTACCGTGGCTCGGAATTCGAAAAGGCCCGGAAAAATAAAAATAAAAATAAATCATGGAAAATCAAAAGTGACAAATGCGAAGCCAAATTCGAGAGCGAAGGCATCGACTCGGGACTTACTCCAATGGGAGGAGGCGTTTCTCTGGCACAGGCGAAGGCAATCCTGAGTATTCGAGGACATCGGCCTGTTGGAGAAAGCCCTCGTCCGCGAGGGGCTACTGTTGGGGGATTGACTTATCCAGGAAACACCTTCACCTGTTGGTTTGATTGTAAGCCCAAGGCATTTGCCTTCGCGACCTACGACTGCAGGGCATTTGCCTTCGCCGAGTCATCAGACGCCGAGAGACAATACGTTGCCCCCGGCGCTTGCGAACGATTTGTGGTTAAGGCGAAGGCACTCTGTGGCTTCTCATCGTCTTCGCTACACCCAACTACCTTTTATGAAGATGCGAAGGTAATGTTCAAATATAGTGTATACTTGGTTCATCTTGTTATACAGGCCGAAGGCGAGTCCGGGCGATGGCATGGCGTTCTACTCTCCTCTGACCAGGAGAAGTCGTCGCTCGGACAGACGGGCATCAACTGGTGAAGGCGAGCAAAGGGTCACTAGAGGCACGGTGAAGGCAGCGTGGACCAAGTCCAAACCGAGTCAAAGACGGAGTTGCTGGTCTACGCATTCACATTGTAACACATGAATGTACTCTTATGCCCCTGGGAAGTCTGAGTTGTTAAGTCTAGAGGATGATGCCTGATTTCCAGGGGTATAAGGGGAATGTAAAAAGTGCCTCTTGACCTCCCTATAAAAGGGAGCCTCCCACCAACGTGTAAAGGGCTGATTCCCGAGAACACTGTTGATAAGTAATTTACTGTTGCTTGTCGTTGTTCTCTGTCTTGGCTGTTGTCTGTGTTTACTGGCTTCGGCTATATCCCAACAGTTTCGATTAAAGAGCACAATATAGACCGTCAAATTATATAGATAATAGATAAAAGATCGGGTTGCCTCCCACAAAGCGCTTCATTTAAAGTCACAGAGCTAGATTTCTCACCTCGATTATTTTTAGGCGAAGCCATGGTCTTTCGTGCGAGAATCCGAAGTATCCATATAGCTTGATGTCACTTGGTATAATTCATCGTGGGTTGCTCAAAACATCTTCATGTATCAAATGTCGCCTTATTATGTCTTCTATACCAATGTTCTTGGGGGTCTTCATTTGTTCTTAGCTTCTAAATTTGATCTTGTACGCTCGATGAAAGCATTGTCCAAGCTCCTCTTCATTGTTGTCATCATTATCTCCTCTACTTTGTTCTCATCAAGCTGCTCCTGCCTCTTCTTCATGGATTTTTCCCTATGTCCAGAACAGAACATATACCAAAGTATAGATCTATTGAAAAGTTTGTGAAATTACCTTTCCAACAAGTGGTCATTCATCCCTAACGGAGTTCAAATGAGGGAGTTATGCCCTTTTCATTTCAGCACTGCATGCTATCCAGGATTGATTTCAGAATGCACAACCTTCGATGATTTGGTTATAACCGCTTATAGAAATCTCCAATTCACTTGATTATTGATTCGTTGGAACCAGAACTTCATAGGGCTTTTAAATATTCAAAAATATTCTGTTGTTTTCTTCAGAGGTTATGCAGAATTTTGATGTGAACAGTACCTTCTTACGAATTGATCCTGAGATGTTGATGATCTTGATCTTGTGGTCTTTGGAGCATCGTGTTGTGCATCCCGTGACTTCAAGGTCATCACCATTGATTCACCAATGAGTGGCATTCTAATGATGAGTCTTCTCCATAGTTCTTGCTTTACCCAAGGTGCCGGGACCGTAGGGGGCTCTTGTGCTTTGTGACGACGGTCTGAGCAGTTTCCTTCGTTGGTAGCATCACTCAATTAGAAGCTTCTTGAGCATCCTACTGGAGAGGATTGGTAATGTCATGGTGCTCCTAATCTTGTTGCCTCAAGTCTTGATCAACTTCAAATCATCATCTTTTGTCCTCAGGGACCTCCAATCTTCCCTTGACATCATCATCAGCTCCTTCGTTTTTTTAGAAAATGGAATTGCATTCCGGCCTCTGCAGTAACGCATACAGCCTTCTGGCCTTTGCGTGACTGCACACAGCCTTGTTTATTATAAACATCTATGAAAATATCTTAAAGAACTTTAGTACATGAAAATCAGTACTAAAAACCGCCTAGTCCAAAATCTATTGAGGTCACTTGTAGCCACCATGAACGCCGATCTCCTATCTTCGGTCATCGTTGAGTAAGGAATGAGACATACAAATCTTGTCGTCGCTCCCTGGCGGTCTTCTCCAGTGGATCGGCAACCAAGAATGTGGTCACCTCTACTTTGATTTGCCAAGCAAGAGCAAATCCGGCCAACACCGGCCGCCACCTCATGGACCATGCATCGGCTGTTATCTAAGCATCGAAGTGACCTCGAAAGAAATCTGTTGGACGTAGATGGTGTCGATCTGTCACCCACCACCATTGCTCCAAGCTAATCATGGTGTCACCATCAAGGACTCCAAGACGACCCCTCAAGAGGAAAGCAACATCCAGATGCTGCCGCCGCCCGAACCAGCGAATCAGCTCCCCCGTTGTTTGCTGCCGCCTCTTCTTCATTGAATTCCTTTTGTCCAGTGCAGAACATATACCAAACTTCTACTCTATTGCAATGTGCATCAAATTGTCTTTCCAACGAGTGCTCATTCGCACCAAACGGACTCCGGATGAGAGTTACGCTTGTTTTGCCCGGCACTACGTTCTGTCCTGAGCAATTTCAGAACGTGTAGTGTTGAAAGATTTTACCATAACCCCTTGCACCGACTTCCAAAATTTCTGATTCTTGATGTGTTGGAAAGAATACTTGATGGAGCTTCATATATTCTAATTTTCTTCCATGGTAACTCTCTGATCATGGGTGAAAAACTAGTCTCAATAGGAACCTTTCGGAGATGTTGATGATTGGATCTCACGACTTCTTTGGGGCATGATTCATCACCTATGGCTTGGACAAACAAATCTCCAATAAATATTAGTCTTAAAAAATCAATTACATGGTGGCATACCTTGTTCGTCTTCATTTATTTTGGGTGTAGGCTCGATAGCGGATGATGGGTCACTAACAAAAGTTAGCACCTACCATTAAAGAGTAGATCTTCACGTAGCCATCAACTTGTGGGAGCGAGTTTAGACTTGTTAAAGCCCAAGCTTAGTGTCTAGATTTCCACCTGCTTTCAAGAACACCAACAAGAAAACAAGGGTATATGCAATAATAAAAATTAGGGTTAGTCCGAAAAATTAGATAAATCACCCTAGGGTTCGTGTTGCCGATCCCCGGCAACGGCGCCAGAAAAGCTTGTTGACGGTCCATAGACGCGCAAATTGTGAACTGCAAGCACATGAATCATCGTAGCTCTTCCCTTAGAGTATTCCATCAAAGGTTTATTAATCTGTCGATCAACAATGAACTACCTAGGGTTTTCCATCTAATCTAACGGATCTATTCCTATCATTAAGCGTTGACTGCATATAGAGGTAAACCTTTAAGATGTGAGTGAGTATAAAGGTTGATCTTATCCAGAAGCATAGGCAAAGATTACAAAACCAAGGTTAACAAAGGGCCTAATCATCTCTAGGTACAGCTCTTAGTCAAAAGGTGATCAAAACAATAGATTGCATCTCTACCAAAGGTACCCGAGTCTTCTCTCCGAAAGGCGACTCGCAAGCGGCCTACTTTCCAATGGTCGCCGCCGCGAGGTGCGTGCCAACGCCTAAGGTTTCCCAAAGCTTTACCCAAACAACTAGCAAGCACTCGATGAGCTTCCTCTTGTAGTGGCTTGTGACAACTCCTATTGTACTCGCCATTGTTCCGACTCAACATCACATCGTCGCTAGAACTTTTCCCTCCGTCATGCTGTCACCACACCGGGGTAATCTATGGACTAGCTAGAACACGCTACTTCAATGTATTCGCAAGATATGGACTAATCATCACAATTAGATTTAATCTTACTAAGAACATATGACGGCCGTGCATATGAATATAAAGCATCCAATGAAGTAGACCAAGGTTGAGACAACTAGAATAGAGATTAGATTGATATCACCATCGTGTGTGTACATACCCCGATGAATCTTGAGGTTTGACTCCAGAGCTCCACCGTGGCACAACCGCGCAGGAAGGCCATGGCGGCTAGGGTTGGCCTAGGCCATGCCCTAGGTACCTTCGAAGACTTGCAATGACCCCCGTCTCCCTTTGGTGTATGCCCTAGTTTTCGCCGACTTTTGGTAGATGGATCTGCCTCCCTTCGTGTACAGGGACTATAAATAGTCCGAGGAGTCCGTGGCTCAAAGGGGAGGTCGAACCGACGTAAAAACACCCTAGGCCAGCCGGCCTAGGGCCTATGGGCCGGCCAGCCTAGGCCTTTTTTGGCCCGGCTCGGTCCCATCTTTCGCGTGCAAGCTTCTCTTGACGATCCTTGTCCATGTATGCATGATGTCTTATATGGAAGTTGCTCCGAAAATGTTGGTTTGGGCCTCCTTTGCTTGGCTTGATTCCGTCAGGTTTGGTGTTGCTTTTGGACTTGAATATAAATGCCCCAAATTGGGCCATTTTCCTGCAAATACATGATATGCTCCAAAATACAACACACATACAAAAATGGGGTTATTTCACGTGCCAAGTGGCGGGTTAGTATATGAATTAGTCCAAAACCACCACTTAAATGGCACTAAAAGTGTACGTATAACGAGCACCAACAGTATCTCAATATATTGTCTTCCCTCCGATCCTCTTTGTGCCACCGCATCAATTTAGCATGCTCTTTGTTTCTGAACAAACACTTCAGACGCTGTATTATAGGGAAATACCACATCACCTTGACAGGGACTCTCTTCTTCCTCAACATCACTAAGGTCGTCTCGCCTGATTTTATACCACGAACAATTGCAAACCGGACATGCATCCAAAGATTCATACACGTCGCCCTGATAAAGGATACAATCATTGGGACATGCGTGTATCTTTTGTACTTCCAGTCCTAGAGGGCAAATAATTTTTCTTGCTTCATATGTTGTTTCGGGCAATGTGTTGCCCTCTGGAAGCATCTTCTTTATCATTTTCAATAACTCTCCAAAACCTTTATCAGACAAGCCATTACTTGCCTTCTATTGCAACAGTTCTAGCGTGGTACCCAACTTTTTCTGTTCTTCTTTGCAATCTGGGTACAACAATGTTTTGTGGCCCTTCAACATACGCTTCATCTTCTCCCGCTCTTTCGCACTTTCGCAGTCTTTCTCTTCATCACGGATCATGCCACCTAAGGCATAATCATCCTCATCTTCTGCAACTGCTTCACCCTCGTCCATTGCTATATCATCTGCAAAGACACCGTATTGTGCAAAATCCGGGATGTTGTCACCACCTTCTTCTAATAATATCTCCGCTTCGCAATGTTTGGTTCAACAGATAAAGTTAGGCATGAAACCACTCCTAAGCAAGTGTGTGTGAACCACCTTCTTCGAGATGTGATAATCCTTCTTATTCTCACAGACCTTGCATAGACAGCGTATAAAACCCGAGGTCGAGTTAGCCTCTGCCGCGTCGAGGAATTGATGAACGCCATTAATGAAGTCAGATGAGTGTCTATCCGTGTTGTATATCCATTGCCGATTCATCTATTCACAAAATACAATGAAAAATTCAGCCCCAATACGAATTTCTAAAGTTCGTAATAAACCTAAATAAGAATATCATTTATAATCTCTTGAAATCCTAATAACCCTAAATATGAACTTTATTTGAAGCCACTAAAAAGATGTATTTCTAAAGTTCGTAATAAACCTAAATAAGAATATCATTTATAATCTCTAAAAATCCTAATAACCCTAAATATCAACATCATTTGAAGCCACTAAAAAGATGTATTGCTAAAGTTCGTAATAAGCCTAAATAAGAATATCATTTATAATCTCTAAAAATCCTAATAACCCTAAATATCAACATCATTTGAAGCCTCTAAAAAGATGTAATTCTAAAGTTCATGATAAGCCTAAATATGAATAACATTTATAATCTCTAAAAATCATAATAAGCATAAATATGAAAATCATTTAAAGTCTCTAAAATAATCTAAACAATATCTAAAAATTTGTGCATCATCTCTACACATGCAACAACTAACTATATGGTGAATCTCTATTACAAATTTATAATACAAATGAAGATTAAATCTAAAATCTCCTATTACAATCCATTCCACAAAACACTAAATTACTCAAACATAGAGCATGAAATAGACTATACTAACCGTCAAAAGAGAGAGGATGAAGTTGCTAACCTTCTAGCGAACTTGGTTTGCAAAATCTCCAAAAGTTATGGAAAATTTGGGCATGACCTCCCCCAACCCGAGCTCAATAGAGGTTGAAGAAATGAGCCATGGCTCGGGCTGGGGGAGGAAAAAGGGGCTTTATACGCAGAGCCCCTTTGGTACCGGTTGGTGGCACCAACCCGTACCAAAGGTGCTCACATTGGTACCGGTTTGGTGCCACCAACCGGTACCAAAGGCCCCAAGGCACATTGGAACCGGTTGGTGGCACCAACCGGTACCAATGTGGACTCATAGGTATCTGTTGGTGCCACCAACTGGTACCTATGAGGCTATGAGCGCGCAAAAAATATAGCCGTTGGGCCCGGTACCCATGCTTGCATGGGTGCCGGGCCCTAGTGAACCGTAACCTATGAGGGTGGACGGATGGAGCGTTTTCTGGTAGTGAAATTCAGAGATAAAAAAAAATCCAAAAAAGTGCAACTAACAATTCCTCATGTACCATTGACAAAATCAATGCTTAGCAAAATCAAGAACCAGTTTCTACCAAAATTTTGCGACAAGGATCAATCCAAGAACATAAGTACCTCAACTGCGGGGGCGTGACTGGCCTGAGGTGCAGTCCGCTTTGGAGGCCTTATTGGGCTAAAGAAGTCTATCAAAATACAATGTTTGTGAACCATTGATCACTTATTTTATTCTTTATTAATCGATGGTTGAGATTTGCTTCAGAAAGATACTTTCTACTAAGTCAAACAGTTTGATTATTTAGTCAATGTTAGAGAAGTTTGACTTAAAACAAACTAAAATGAACTATTCCCTAAATTTCTTGTAGTTCGTTTTAGTTTTGTTCTAAGTCAACTTCTTCTAGCTTGACCAAATTTATAAAAAGATACACAAACATCTACAGCACCAAACTAGTTTCACTACTAGATAAATCACGAAATATGTTTTGATACTATATTTATTTGATATTATTGTAGATGTTAATACATTTTCTATAAATTTGGCTAAAGTTAAACAAGTTTGACTTAGGACAAAGACAATTTATAAAAGGGGGGGGGAGTATAATTTTGAATTGATGGAGTTGGTTAAACAACCATGTTTGTTCATGAAGTTTACTTGAGGCTTATATTGGTCCCTGAAGTCTTATATTTCCCATACAAGTGCCCAAATTATTTTGGTTTGAAGTTGTTCCTACAGTGATCCGGAGGGCCATGTCACATTAATTATACCACCAGTTAATCTGTAAGCTACCAAGAAAAAGAAAAGAAAAATGGTCTGACTCCCTAATCAAGTTGTGCAAATTACAGATCTACTATGAAATTCTAATGTAGACCGTGAAAAATTTGCTTACCATCAAATTCTAAACAGATAAAAATGTCTAAACATGAAATTGATTATCACTCTTTTCTTCTTGTTTGTTTGAATTTGGATAGGGGATAAAATGGACATCTCCTAGTTTTTGTTTGCTGACTCACCATGTACATTTGGCATTCCATCTCGGTTAACTTTGAGCGTAAGAGGAAAGTGCAGGGGGCAGTATGAACAGTAGGAAATGCCATATTGAGCCTTGGTCTAAACTTTGAAGGACCTAATTGACTATTCCCAATTAAAAAAACATATCTCCATTATTTTTCCTTCTAGCATATGTTGATGTCTACCAGAAATGCAACACACACATCAACCGAGACAAGAGAGAGAGGTGAATAGTAGGTGTTGAGCTGCTCGATGTCATCTTCAACCGAGACAAAAGACAAAGGTGAATGGTAGGTGTTGTCTGTTGAGCTGATCAATGTCACCGGCCTGCTGGTCTAATTGTGCAGAACATGTGGTCTAGAGATATCCAATTAAAAAGATGGATACAACAGGCTTTCGTAGCTCAGTTGGTTAGAGCACCCGTTTAGTAAGCGGGAGGTCTTGAGTTCGACTCTCAACGAAAGCAATTTATTGTTTATTTTTTTGCAAAGTCTGTTGGTGCCATTTTTATTTTACTTTAATTATTTTTTCAAATTCTTTTGATGGCATTTTTATTTTATTTTACTTTATTTTATTTCGAAGTCTCTTCTCATGTCTTTTTTCAAAGCCAGTCTCTTCAAACTTCGTGTCATTTCTTTTTGGCAAAGCCTCTTCACATGCCAGCAACCTTCAGCTTTTAATTTTCGGTTCCATTTCCTGCCATGAAACAAAATGCAGCCTCTATACTCTTTGTGCCAGCAGCCGTTAGATCTTATTGGCAAGGCGTCAAACACTCCAAAATTGTGTTCGCTGTTGCTGTCTCACAAAAACATAGCAATTAAAAGTACGCAAATTAAGATGAAGAAGATAACTCTGAATTTAATCACTATACCTTAGCCGCACATGTTCCAGGACAAAATTCAGACGCAGGCTGGTGGGCATCATCTGAATAGCAAGTCGTACCTGATGAGTTACCAGGTCACAATGTTGGTATATGTTACATGATACACATTTCAGATACAGGCTGTTGGTATTAGTTCCGGCATGCAGGTATACGTACATGACTTCACATTCATTGGATCTCTGGTGGACACAATACTTGGACAGGAGGGCGCTATAGCCCCTCCTATGTTCTTGTAATGGATATATAGGAGCACATCACAAGGTAAAAATGTATATTGCAAAATCAGTCTATAAAAATGCGTCCTACTAAAGTGGGCTATAGTTATTTCCATCCTCACAATGAGCAGACCATAAGGCGGGGCCTATACGAAAATTAAACAAAATGTTTCACTCCTCATGTGTAAGAGAGAAACAAGAGAGAAAACATTTGTTTCTTGCTTGTGACCAGGCTTTAGTGCTATGGATGGCTGCAAGTATAGACCGTTATAAAGACCACCCCCACAACGCTTGTGGTACCTTTGTGACGTCATAAAGACTGGTTTTGAACACATTGTGGGTGCCCAAAGTTACTTACATTTTTATTGTAGGTTTTGAATATACAAGCAGGTGTATGATCGAGAATGTGTTTAGATTATACAATGTGTAACCACGGAGAGTTTATTTGGAGGGATGGTGATAGGTGGGTCCTGTTATGCTGTATTTTTTTTTCTGAAAAGAATTCTTGATAACGGTGCTCCGGAGCAACGACTTGGAACGAGTGCAATGATCCGTGTTATCCGATAACTTAAACCGATTTCATTAGCTCAAGGGCATGTGTAAATCTGCTAGTGTATTTGAATGTTGAAAATTAGAGCATGTTCATGTGGTATTAGTTTCAGGGTGCAAGCTAAACATTTTTCACTTGTTTTCTTGTTGGGGAAAATTGGGTCCATAGCATCCAAAGAACCAAACTTTTGATACATACCATCAGAAAATTGTAGTTTAAGAATTTATCATTAAAAGATGGCTATGTTATAGCTATATTTTGCACATTGTTAGCCAAGGGCCAACGAGCCAGTGAAGCTCCACCTCGCCAGAGGGGAAAGTCTAATTTCCCTTCCAATTGGGCTGTTATTGAGCTCCACCAGACCTTCCTCTCCATCCCATAACGCCCCTGACGCAGCAGTGGCCGCTAACGCCCCGCCGCCGCAGCACACCG
This sequence comes from Alloteropsis semialata, assembly GCA_004135705.1. Classification (NCBI taxonomy): domain Eukaryota; kingdom Viridiplantae; phylum Streptophyta; class Magnoliopsida; order Poales; family Poaceae; genus Alloteropsis; species Alloteropsis semialata. The sequence goes on from CM014278.1 coordinate 2,904,877, forward strand.
TCCCAGCTGCTCGCCGCAACCCGGAGCAGGGTCGGGAGCGCTCCCGCTCCCGCCCGCCGTGGAATTGACCAAGAAATGGAATGTGAAGAACAAGCAGGATGATCCGCTTAGGCTTAGGGGATGGAGAGGAAAGGTGCGATGGAGCTCAGTCACAGCCCAATTGGAAGGGAAATCAGAATTCCCGAGTTCGAGCTCGAGTGGCTTGTTGGTTCTCGGTGACGGCGTTGGATGTAAAGCTGTCTGTGGCACACATAGTGTGCTAGATAGCTATAACATGACCGTTTTTTAATGATAGATTTCTGAACCACAATTTTTTCGAAAGTTTGGTTCTTTGGATGCTATGGATGCAATTTTTCCTTGTTAAGTAGTAGACTAGACATCATATTACCACACGATAGCATCAAAGCTTGGAGGTGCTTGTTTACTGCGCCACATGAGCAGGATCTCACCTTGATCAGATCAGCTCTTGACATATTTGGGGCTGCGTCCGGCCTCTGGCTTAATCCGGGCAAATGCTTGATATCGCCAATTCAGTGTGACTTGGACGCCTCGGCTACTCTGATGCGCTTCTTTCCGGGACGCTTCGCGCCTTTTCCATGCACATATTTGGGCATCCCCTTGTCCATTTACCAACTGCGCAAGGCGGACCTGCTGCCGCTCGTCGACAAGTATGCAAGGGCTTGCCTTCCTGGAAAGCGGGCTTGCTCAACCGTGCAGGAAGATCTGTCCTCGTCAAAGCAAAGTTATCCGCTATCCCAGTTCACACGGCGATCGCGGTCACCCTGTCGACTTGGGTCATCGAACGCATTGATCAGAGGCGCAGAGCTTTTCTTTGGAAGGGCACTGAGCTCGTCCTGGGTGGACATTGCCTGCTGGCCTGGCGTTGTGTCTGTAGGCCGTCACCTCTCGGGGGGCTTGGTGTTCCTGACCTCAGACTGCAGGGCTTCGCCCTCCGGCTTCGTTGGCTGTGGCTCCAACGTACTGACGCGGATGGACGGCCATGGTCGCGCCTGCCTGATCGCCCGGAGTGAGGTGCTGGCTTTCTTTGAGAGCTCCGTCTCGGTTGAGGTGGGGAATGGCAACAATTGCCTGTTCTGGAAGGATAAATGGCTTGATGGTCGATCTTTGGAACAGCTGGTACCTTGCTTGGTCCAAGCGGTCGGCACACGTGTGCGCAAACATAGGACAGTCCGGGATGCCCTTCATGACCGCCGTTGGGCAAGGGATATAACGGGCGCCCTCACTGTACAGGTCATCATCCAATACTTACTGCTCTGGGCGCGCCTGCGCACTGTCCATCTCATTCCGGACACACCCGACATTTGGCGATGGAAATGGTCGACTGATGGACGTTTCTCTTCGGCCTCGGCGTATCAAGCCTTCTTTCTAGGCCAGCATGCCATTCTAGGCGCCAAGGAGCTCTGCAAGGTAAAGGCGCCGGCGAAATGCAAGTTCTTTGCTTGGCTCGTGTTGCATGGTCGATGCTGGACGAACGATCGCCGGAAGCGGCACGGTCTCCAGGATGATGACTCTTGCACCTTCTGTTGCCAACACAGTGAGACGATCTCTCACCTCTTGACCTCATGTGTTTTCGCACGCGAGGTGTGGTTCACTTGCCTTGCAGCCGCTGGTTGGGAGTCGGTCGCCCCGTCAAATGATGTTCTTGGTTTTGCGGATTGGTGGTTACAAGCTCGGAAAAGATTTGACAGGGCACACCGGCCAGCCTTCGACACCGTCGTCATCCTCATCTCATGGATGTTGTGGAAGGAGCGTAACAATAGGATCTTCAATGGACAGTCACGTCTGCCACATGTGTTGGTGCAGGCGATCATGGTTGAGGGTCGGTACTGGGTTTTGGCGGGTTGGCGTCACTTGGCCACTCCGTTCTCCCTTGACAATTCAGTGGGTGAGGAGATAGATGTTGTCGAGGTCGCCAATTGGTTAAACGTTTAGTCTCTTTATTTCGTTTTGACCGACCCATCCTCTGTATGGGCTCCGGTGTGTAAGCCGCATTGCTTTCCTCTTAGTGAAATACGTGCTAGCTAAGGCACGGTCGCAAAAAAAAAAAGCTTGGAGGTGCCACAGGCAATTGATCAAGTTGGCAATGTTGGATGTTAATAATGGTACAAAGTCAAATGACAGCAAAATTATCATTAGCCCACCATGCACGCTTTAGGAAGGCGGCTAGAGAGTAAGACAAAAGTAACGTTGCAATAAGCCACTATATCAATAAAATATATAACCACAAACACTTGACGTTTTGAATAAAGGTTCCAGTCGAACTTTCAATTTTTGATTATCAACATCAATCTTTCACAATTTGTAGTTTGAAAAAAAAAACTACAGATGCATATAGTAGTTTTTCCTTGAAAAGTAGTTTCATGACAATTAATATTTATTTGATTGTACATATTCTAAATTTCTAATGGAAAAATGGAGATGAAATTGAAGCCGTGGCTTTAAGATCTTGTTAATTACCATCCAAAATTTGAAGTATTTGTGACTTGGTGGGAGTGAACTTAACTTAGAAGCTGCACCTTACAAGCTAAGGGGCAAGAAATTGATATAACGTATAGGAGGTCAGACAAGTTGATCTCTGACACCTAATAGCTGAATTCCCAAGTAACCAAGTTGGTTATATTATACTGTCGAAGTCATTTAGTTCTTCTCTGCGAATAAGGACAGATATATACTTAAATTGTCGTCAGTTCTGTGTGGTGGTTCACATTCACTGAACTGAACAGTTAGCCACCTAGCTAGCTCCTGCATCAGCATGACTACTCCTGCCTATGTTTGTAAGATATGTGGATCACAATCTAGTGTAGGTTACATATACATGATGATGTCCTAGCTAGCTCGTGTCTAGGTTGAGAGCATGGAGAAATCGATTATCTTGATCCATCAGCAGGCACATGACATGATGTCGCAATTTGGAGATTACTATCATGAAGATCTTCAGCAAATTTGGTTGGAATTACAGGAACAGGATTGCTGCCTAGTTTCTGTAACAGTTTTTACTAGTTTGGAACCTTTCTGTAATGCCTTATGGCAAGCTGTGGTCTAAGGACTATGACATGGTGTAGTGGCTGTAGGCATTCTCGTTGTGAATGTTGAGGCTGGATATTTGTTCCTTAATCTAAAAATCAGCAGGCACATGCATTTACAGGTGGCCATCATGCACGAACAGAGTTGCAATGCACCAGTGCAGATCGACTGAGGATCGGAGCTGCTTGTTTTGCCTCAAACCGTGGGTGCAATGACACAAACCGCCTGATAGGCTAGGTAGTAATCTGAATATGATCGATGATGATTCTCCTACAGATACAAACAAAAAGAGACTAGTAACATACAAAGTATAGCTGTACACTGTATGTTCCTGCACAAAGAAAGTCTCAGGTTGGATTCGCCGGCGCACACACACGTGTTGCCCACGACTGCCTCGATTCTTTGAGGCTACTACTGGACATGCATCATGTACAGAGATTAGGGATAGGTAACGTCAGCATTCATGAGGCCATCCCCAACCCCATGACTAGCATAGTTTTCATGGCATTAAATATCATGCCAAGTAAGCAAATATCCGATGTGGCATGGGAGTTAATGAGGAAAGAGATAGACATGGTTTCTCACAAGAACCAAGACAAGAAGAAAGGGATCAGAGGAGGAATGGAGAGAGAAGAGATAGGATTGGATGATGATTTATTTTGAAGAAACCATGCATTGGGACTATAGTTTTCATATTAGTGTCTAGATGATATGACAAGTATGAAAACTACTTGGGTTAGGGATGGCCTGAGAAAGTTAGTGGGATAGTGATGAAAACAGGTTGGATATGGAGGGATACTTACGAATATGGATACCAATATTTTTTTTCTCGGATCGGATTCAGATATGGATAGTATAAAATGTGTCAGATATGAACGTATATTAATATATGTTCCTATCTATATTAGATATCTAACTTTGAGTACCCGAATTAATCTCCAATTCAGATACCGGATTGTCCATTTAGTGCATGAACACGCTTAGTTGGACAGACGGAAGGAAAATATCCCTACCGTTTTCATCCCTTGAGCGGGAGGACTGCCAAATGTTTGCACATAAAAACTCCAACTTGGGAGTTGTTTTAATGAAGAGAAGTACATCAACAGGGCCTCCTGTTGAATGATTGAAAACAGCATAGGCTTTGACTAGCACATCCCCACACGCACATGCTGGGGGGAGGGGGGGTGTTGGGGTGTTCGATAATAAGGTGAAAGGGAAGTCAACTCGGAACAAGACAAGAATCTAACCAAAATACTGTGTTTGCAGAGAGAAAAACATTGGCAGGCTTCTCAAATATATCAGAAGTACCATATGTACTAATACAATTTTATCCTGGATGGTTGATAAATCATGTATGCAGCCGGAACGTGGCTCCGAGAATATACCCTGAACTGGGTTTCAGTAGTTTACTAGACACGAACCCTAATTACCCTATCTCTAGTTAGTTGTTTAAGGATAATATATAGCGCATATCTAAGAATTAAACATCACCAGTCATACATTCATACACTACACTGTGTGCTATATAAGAAACCTTGCAAAGCTCCTGTCATCAACACATCACAAGCTAGTCCAGCATCAATCAGGTATGCAACAGATAGTCCACCTCAAAATTCAAGTGCTATTGCTTAATTTGATTCTCAACTATGTTTCATTTTTCTTCCTTCAAATTGCTCCTCTTCCTCTTTGAGTGCATGTTTATGTTTATTATTTGCTTCATCAGATAATAACCTGCTCAAGTGCTGACATTCGGATAGTTTTGATCCGGTTTATATTGCAGTTGAGCCTATCTAGTAAAATGGACTCTTCGGCCAGTCAATGGCTGGCAGAACTAGTAAGTCCCAGAGCCTAAAAGCATCCATTTTACCTGCACATTTCATCCATAATGCAGTTATTTGAGCCGTTAATTGTGAAAGAAGCTGAATCGTCGTAATGTTTTTATTTTTGTTTGAATCTGTGGTAGGAGAACGATGATCTTGGAGGGATGGAGTTCATCGACCCGCTCAGCATGCAGCAGCTCGCGGAATCCCTGGCCAACGAGCTCTGGAGCGAGCCTCCTCTAGTGCAGGAAGAAGAACAACAGGATCAACCACAGCAGCGCATCCCATCGCCGACAGGCTTCCCGCTCGTCGGCGACCTCAAGCTCAACAATGCCGACGGCAGTTATCCAACTGCTGAGGTCGTCAGTGCAGGCGGCAGCGACAACCCATTGTTCTCCTTTACTGACGACTCGTCATCACTGGTCCCACTGAACTTCACGGCACAGGATGAAGAAGCAAGGCGAGAGAGCGTCGTCCCCACCGACAGCACCGTTGGGAAATGCTGCTCATTATCAACGACGGAGAAGAAAAGCGGTGGCGGCAGGAAGCCGAGCTCGAGCGTGAAGGAGCACGTCATCGCCGAGAGGAAGCGGCGGGAGAAGATGCACCACCAGTTCGCCACGCTCGCGTCCATCATCCCCGACATCACCAAGGTCAGCCAGTTAGCCACCTATCTCTGTCAGCGATAGCACTGACATGTACACAACACAAGGTAACCAAAGCCGTCACGGAAATTGACTGTTTAACTGACAGACCGACAAGGTGTCCGTCTTGGGCAGCACCATCGAGTACCTCCATCACCTGAGGGACAGGCTCAGGATTTTGCAAGAGAAGCAGCAACATGGCAGCAGCACCGCCGGCGCTGATGAGTCCCGCACCACCTTGGATGGCAGCGAGGCGAGCCCGAAGATCGAGGCGGATGTGCAGGGGACGACGGTGCTGCTAAGGGTGGTGTGCAGGGAGAAGAAGGGGGTGCTGATCATGGTGCTCAAGGAGCTGGAAAAACACCGCATGTCCATCATCAACACCAACGTCGTGCCGTTCGCCGAGTCATCGCTGAACATCACCATCACGGCACAGGTATAAATTGTTCCCTCGATCGCTCTGCCTGAATATACGAGGTGTGTGCATGTATTTTGAAATTGAACTTTGTAAGGTATGACCAACAATTAGGTTAACTACACGTGCGTTTGAAGCAGTGTCGCTAGGTTTGTAATTTGACATATATTTCTGTTTTTAGAAAAATGATAAAGTTCCGACTTTTTGCATCACCCAATGCATACTGCCGTTGTTGATTACTACAACACAATGTCAATGACATGTTTGCAGAATGATAGTAGGAAAAGGTTCCAGACAACTTGATAACTCATATCAATCATGTAATCTAACTAAAATGCAATCCACGGCCATTTTCGCATAGACCTCCATTGCCACCACTTTCACAGTGTGACAAGATATGGTCCCTTTTCGCCTCCTTGCAATAGCTTCCATAACCTACCTGAACCAATATGTTTTCCTAAATATTGACTGCATAAAAAATGATGTAGGTTTTTTGTTAAAAATAATATCATTACGACAAATATTTCTATGGCAATGCAAATACTTTGTAAAAAAAAAAAATCATGGTCAAAATTAAGTTAAGAGAATGACAGAAGAATGTGCTGGGGCAAAACACGGATATATCATGTTACAACAATTGAGTTATTTCCTTCGGTCAAGGAATAATCCTTTGGGGTTGTCAGAAGTCAACAATTGCAATTTTTTAAAAGTTACCTTTTATATGTTGAGTTTGAATATACATTCGAAAAGTTGTACAAGCAAAAATGTACATAAATAGTTTATTTATACAAGTACAAATTCGCTATGTGTAACAAATACTACAGCAAAAATTATTAGTAAAGTTGCATTTTGGAGACCGTGTGCCCAAAACGTCACTCACTTGTGAATGGAGGAAATATTTATTGGGATTACTCATTAGTAAAATAGTCAGAATAAAAACTGAAACTTGGAATTGATGAGACTTTTAGCAACGAACACTTTGGCATAACCAATGTTTTCTAATTGAGAGGGAGACAGACATAGAAGTAGAGAGAGCAAACCTCTCAATTATAAAACATGGGTTATGTGAGATTTATATTTTTTAGTACATTAACTTTTTAATTAAAAATGAAATATTAGCTAATTTTGATACTTTAAAGAGGGGCCTTGCCTAGCTAGAACGTATAAATAATTTCATATGGCTGGTCAATTAATGATTAATTTCTTCTCTTATTTCTTTCTTACCGTGCAGATTGAAGATGGATCTTCTACCACATCTGAACTTGTCAATAACCTAAGTTCAGCTCTGAAAACGTTTTAGGTTAAACCCCAGTGGAACAAATTTAACATTTATATGTACAAATAAATGGAAGTGGCAAGAATCAATTAACTAGTGAACTAGTTCTGTTTGTCTAAGGAATAAATGCCTCATGTGTGTTGTGTTCTGTCAATAAGGCCAGTCCCAGTGGAGGTTTCATAGGAGTTTCATAGACATTAAATGAGCTGCCACATAGACAAAAGTGATGACATGGCAAAGAAGTGATGAAGAGAGAAGGGATGAGTTTCATCTAGATGAAACTGTGTATGCACGGTTACCTAGACTATGAAACATGTTGAAACCACCATTGGGGCTAGAAAAGTTTCATTTCATAAGATTTCACCCAATCATGTGCAATACATTTAAATGCTACAAGTAGCCTATGAAACCGTGACATGAAACTGTCCATTGTAGGTCTTGTTTCATTGACAAAACCTATACATGTTTAGATGACATGGCATACTTGGAAATCGTGTAATGAAACTACCACTGGGAATGGCCTAAAAGGATCCAGTATATAGCTTGCAGCTTTGTACATTTGATTGTAATAATAAACTTCTGTTGAATGAAGTAGTACTCGGTATTAAACTATTGTTTATTACCCTTGATCCCTTCTTGTTCTCCAATTGTCTTGATAAAATTTGGTTTCCATGCATTAATTCCACTTGTTAACTGCCTGTGCAAAATTACGTGGAATACACCACACACATTATATAGAGGTGCATAAGAGATACAAAACATTAAAATTAAAGATGATATGATAAGTCCTCTGTTCACCTCACCCCACATAAACTGCATGAAACGGATCATTGAAGTTAAAATCTTGTATTAACTTATTGATGACAAACCCCGCTCCACAGCGAGCCTCGCCTTTACTACATGTTGACGGTCCATAGACGCGCCAATTGTGAACCGCAAGCGCACGGATCATCGTAGCTCTTCCCTTAGAGTATTCCATCCAAGGTTTATCAATCCGTGGATCGACAATGAACTACCTAGGGTTTTCCATCTAATCTAACGGATCTATTCCTACCGTTAAGCGTTGATTGCATATAGAGGTAAACCTTTATGATGTGAGTATAAAGGTTGATCGCATCCGAAAGCATAGACAAAGATAGCATAACCAAGGTTAATGAAGGCCTATTCGTTTCTAGGTACAACTCTTAGTCAAAAGGTGATCAAAACCAAAGATTGAATCTCTACCAAAGGTACTCGAATCTTCTCTCCGAAAGGTGGCTCGCAAGCGGCCTACTTTCCAATTGTCACCGCCGCGGGGTGCGTGCCAATGCCTAAGGTTTCCCAAAGCTTTACCCAACCGACTAGCAAGCGCTCGACAAGCTTCCTCTTGTAGTGGCTTGCGACAACTCCCATCGTACTCGCCATTGATCCAACTCAACATCACGTCGTCGCTAGAACCTTTCCCTCCGTCATGCTGTCACCACACCGAGGTAATCGACGGACTAGCTAGAATGCGCTACTTCAATGTATCCGCAAGATATGGATTAATCACCACGATTAGATCTAATCTTATTAAGAACATACGGCGGCCGCACATATGAGTATAAAGCTTGCAATGAAGTAGACCAAGGTTGAGACAACTAGAATAGAGATTAGATTGATATCACCATCGTGTGTGTACATACCCCGATGAATCTTGGGGCTTGACTCTTGAGCTCCGCCGTGGCACAACTGCGTAGAGAGGCCATGGCGGCTAGGGTTGGCCTAGGCCATGCCCTAGGTACCTTCGAAGACTTGCAACGACCCTCGTCTCCCTTTGGTGTATGCCCTAGTTTTCGCCGACTTCTGGTGGTTGGATGTGCGTGGCTCCTGGCATCGGGACTAGAAATAGTCCGAGGAAACCCTAACTCGAAGGGGAGGTTGAGGCGGCGCAGGAAAGGGGTAGGCCGGCCGGCGGGGCCGGCCGGCCTAGGCCCTTTTAGGCCCGCCTCGGCCTCATCTTTTGCGTGCAAGCTCCTTGATCCTACAGGAATTGATTTGCCAATGCATGTGGGTATTTGACGTCGGTTGCTTCGGGATAAGATTGGCTCTTGATAACCTTCCATATGTCTGCCTGATTCGCCTTGATCCCGAAGTCATCCGACCTTATCTTCAAGTCTTTGCCCTTCCACAATCTTGGAGGTTGGTTCACCATAGATGAGAGTGAACGAAATCCGAGTTGTATTAGGTCCTTTGCCTACATGTTCCTCCATGCTACGCATGACCTTGGCCTTCGTCCAAAAGTGCTCATTTATAGCTTAAAAACCTGCGTAAACCAAAATCCTCCAAAAATACATGCATATGCAAAAACGGAGTTATTTCAAGTGTCAAGTGGCGGGTTAGTATATGAATGGGTCCCAAAACACCACTTAAATAGCACTAAAAGTGTATGTATAACGAGCGTCAACAATCCCCCCATGCTTAAACCTTGCTCGTCCTCGAGTAAGTCCAAGATCTTTGCTTAACAAGGAAATCAGCGTTACCCTTCAATGCCATCCCTACACTTAGTTATACACAACAAGACACATTGCTCTCAATTGTTTAGTATTTAAAGTTTAAGTTGTGACCGGCTACTTTTCATTATGGAAGATAGACTAGCAATAAAGAACAAGTCACAATAATAATAAATGCAATGCTCTTAAACTTAAGCGAACTTTAGACCTTTACCTTGTTCCATCATGAAGAGTTTTCAAAAAGATACATATCCAACATAAGTGAGATTCTCTTGCAAAAGCTTATGGGAACACTCATCTCATCAAGTCGCTCAAGCCTATACTAGATTATTTTCAACATATTCTACTCATATATGAAAGTGGAAGGCTTATGTGGAGCTTGATAGATAAAAACAATCCTAGCAAAACATTATATCTCAAATATTGTCAAACTAAGAGAGAGATCTATTGGAATTATCGAGACTAGTCAAAAAGGCCATAGAGAATAAATATTGGAAAGAGAGAGGGATAGAACACACACATTTAGATAGGTGGACATGTGCAAAAGGCAAGTGGATGATCCCGAGGCACAAATGAAGTCCTCGTTATCGGATTACACATGGTTGGAAAATTGAGTATGAAATTGTCTTCAAAGCACTTGGAATTTTATGAAGCTGAAAGAACTAAGGAGCATTATTTCTCTTTTATTTTTTTCTTTCTTTCATTTCATTTTTGTTTCTTTTCTTTCTTCCTCTTCTTTTTTCTTTTTCTTTCTTTTTGCTGCTAAGAACCTTTGGCAACATAGTACTTACTTAGCATCCTTCCCCATGCTTAAACGATTGCTCGTCCTCGAGTATAGAAGTAAGGGTTGATAATTGCTAAAGTAAGTACACAAAGCCCATCTTGATCTTCTAGAAAAGCATTTGAATCTTCAGGGAGTTTCTTCGATGCCTCCCAAATTGATGTTCTCTAAATTAAGCTCTCGATTCTCGTGCATTTCCATCGATAAAAAGATCCATACTCAATTATAGGTTGTGGTCAAGGAGGTAATCACAAAAAGATATTTGGGTTTAGGGTGGATATCCAGCGAAGTTTGCAAAGTTTCTGGTGTAGAAACTCACAATGCATGGATAGAAAGGCTAGCAAAAGGAAGATACACAAAATGGAATGGCCAGCTTCTTAGTCTCGAACCATAGAAATCAATCTTAATCCAACTCATCAAAATATAAGTTTGAAAATCTAAAGGTTTCATCATGAAAGATCATGTATATGTAGAGGCTTTGGTAGGTAGAACTTTGCAAGAGATTCACGAATGTAGATAGCATAAGAACCAAGTTTTAAATAAAACAATACAAGGCATAAGGTCATTGGTAAACTTAAATCAAACAGCAACATAAGGAATATGTGGGTCTAGAATTTAGTCATTTAACCTCCACAAATAAAAGAGCCGGTATTTATATCCATTTAAGATCATTTAATAGAGAGCAAATAGTCAAATCATATACAATATCATGTAGGTAGAACAAAGCGGCAACTTTCATCACTTTTCTATAAGCAAAGGCATTCAAAAATGATATCATCGTGGTGAGCACAAAGTGATGGTGGTCATTATTTATTAAAAACAAAAAACAAAACTAGGTTGTCCTTCTAGTAGCCTTGTTATTAACAAGAGAGATATACAAAGATTTCTAACCTATGGTCGATGGCATACATATATACAAGCATTAAGAAGCAGATGAACAAAGAGAAGGTTGAGGAAGAGTTACCGTCTTTCTCGATGCTTGTAATGGAGTGTAGCGCAGCTTCTCCCATGCTTAAGCATTGTGCTTAGCATGGAAGAAGGATATTGAGCATCTTGTGGTGAACTCGATCATTGTACTCCATATGGCCTTTTCCTTTCCGTCCAACAAGTCCTCTCCCATGCTTAGCATGTTGCTAAGCGTGAAAAAAAAGATGGTGAACTGTCATATGATTCTTGAAGTCTTTTCGCCATGTGTTTGGAGATTATCTTTATGGTTCTTCACCTTTGTTGCCTTAACTTTCTTCAACCTCTTCTTGTCATCAAGCCATGATCCCAATCATTCTTCTCACCGTCATCATCTCCTTGCTTGTTATCCTCATTGCTGCTTCATCTTCCATGAATTTTTCCTCTAATTCCATAACAGAAAATGTACCGAACCATTGCTCCACTGCAAAGTGCTCATACTTCTCTTTCCAACGAGTCATCATTTTCCCAAAAAGGATTCTGAATAAAAGAGTTATGCCCTTTTTATTCCAGCACTGCAATCTGTCCCGAGCTGATTTCAGAACGCGCAGCACCCAATGTTTTTGTCGTATCTCCTTGTATGGGTCTTCAAATTCATTGATCTTGGATGCATTGGAATAATTTGATGGAGCTTCTGAATATCAACTTTTTGTTCCTTGTACATCTCTGAACATGTGAAGATTTTTGATGGAAATAGCGGTGTCCCTTTCAATCTTTGGAGATGTTAACGATCTTGGTTTGCAACTTTGATCATGAATTCATGGGATTCCTTCATCATGCCTGCAAAATACTCGAAACGCACAAACTACCCCCGGGGTGACGGTCGGGAGTATAAGCAAATGCCAACAACCAATGACATCCCTAAGACCTTAACTTGTGGCATAATTAACCTAGTAAAAGGAAAAAATAAAAACCTAATGGGTGCGCGTGTGTGCAAAGTGAGTATGCAAATGAGAGAAAAGTGTATAAACAAAGACAACGTTTACATCTAGTTCTAAACACCATGTTTACAACTAGGTAGCCTAATCTCTCCACAGCCATAAAGATTTGTTAACCAAGGCCAAAACGCATGTCTATTCCAAGGTCAACAATTCCTTATAGCACAAGAAAAATAAAGCGCATTGCAAAGCTTATAAACCAACCAATGCAATGTAAATGCTAACAAGGCTTACAAAACTAAATGATGATGGTCCGCGATCATGTCTAAACACCATGTTTACACAAGACCGTAAAGGAAAAATGCTGCGCAAGCATTAACATGAATATGAAAGCATTCATCATTAAGTTTCGTGAAAGAGCCAAGCTAACAAATGCATGATGGAACAATGGAATGGATGCAAAATGCAAATGCAAAGAGTTAGCAAAAACAAGGGTTAGCAAGGTTTGAAAAGTCTTTCAACGTTGTCATTCATCGAAAAGAACCAAACAACCTAGCTAACGAGGTTTAGGGGAAGGTTCAAGGGTATCCTATATTTTTGGCTTAAAACAAGAATTTTAAAGAGAGAAGTCAAGCTTAGAAAATCTACCTAAGGTGGTTGAAAACAAAATTAAAAAACAAAGGTTGGTTTATTGGGTGGAAAACAAAACCTATGGTTTTAGGGTGGCTATAGGTACGAGAGATTTTCCTAAGGGTTTAGGATCTCGTGGGGAGGCTAGTCAAGGTTTTCAGTTAGAACAAGTAATAAAGATAGACTTGGCTAATATGAATGGTGAGGCAAACAAATCAACACAAGTCAATCCTATTCTTGTTGGCTCCGTTTTATGGCGGGGTGATAGGAAGGCTTAGGTGGGTTAACAAAAAGTTAGGTCAAAACAAAACATGTAATGCAATGCAAGGGCGAGAACAACATGGCGTGAAGTGGAACATGAGGTGGATGAACATAATGACATGACATGATGTGGTGGTCTAAAAACAAAACAAAAGTTTGCCTAAGTCAACTAGCCACAAGTTTAGAATCAAAGGGTGGTGTCATACCTCATATTTCTCTCTAAAAAGACACAAAGAAAAAGACCCTAACACTAATAGGCACACAAAAGGGTCTACAAGTTTTCCAAGATCAAATAACAAAGTGCTCCCTCAATAACATTTAGATCATACAACATAAAGTTTCGGCATTTATTAGAGTAATGGTACAATGTTACTTGATGATTCGATTAAAGAACACAATATAGACCGTCATATTATATAGATAATAAACAAAATATCGGGTTGGCTCCCGCAAAGCGCTTCATTTAAAGTTATAGAGCTAGACTTCTCACGTACCTTGTCATTGTTGTGAAGCCGTGGTCCTTCGCGCGAGAATCCGAAGTATCCATGCAGCTTGATGTTGCCCTTTCGTGATTTACTTCTAACATCTTCATGAATTGTGTTGTGGCCATAATACCAGGGTACCCGACTACGAGGATTAACGACCACCGACTCCAGACGAGAGACTCCGAGCAGGACACGGCGGCCTATTCAAGGAAGGAAAGCCCGAAGACAGGAGATAGAGTCCTAATAGGTTTAGGTCTGTTTTGTCTTGTAATGCAAGTCTTCCCGGACATAAATAGTGGGGGATCCTGTACGTAGGGGGTATCCAATCCAACACTCGGTACTCCATACACCATATTGTACTCTTTGTACTCGCCGAAATAATACAAGCAGCAACTGGACGTAGGGTTATTACTCGATCTCGAGGGCCCGAACCAGTATAAAAATCCCTTGTCTCTGTTTATCTCTATTCGTCTACTATGATCGTTCTTTGCAGGAAGCAGGGTGCCCTAGGAACCAAGTATCTGCCGAGTACAACCTCGACAGAGGCGCGCCAGGTAGGGGCCCTTGCGTGAAGATCGATCATACCGATCGTAAAGAAGCTTGTGTCAACTTCCACCGCTACATCTGCTTTATCGGTATCTTCTGCAATTTTTTGCCACGGTCTGGTCAAAATTCGATCCGTCGACTCGCCGACTCGAGCGAACAAACGGGCTTTAACAGATTTGACCTGATCATGATTAACTAGCGCGCAACTTGCCTACTCGAGCAAGTAACCGAACTCTACCCAGCCGGGTCACGTCAACCAGCTATTCATCGGAAAGCAATGATCCTGGCCGCATAGCAGCCAAATCAGAATACGCTTTGTCAAACAGAGGACATGCTGGCTCGTCTCCCTATTTAATTATCTATGGCCGCTCTCACGTTGTAGCTTGCCAACAGATTGGACCCGATCTGATCGGACTTGACCGTCACATCAAACTCCTGAATTCCCGAACAATCCGACAACATACCCGAACAGACAAGCACCCAACCACGAGGTTGCTGCACTATTTGGTTATCTATCGGCTTCAAGGAAATGGGACTCGTTTACTCTTCCTATTTAATATTTTATTTATTCTAAATCTCTTATATCTTTGCAAATGGTTGATCACTAACATGAGTTGCGTCACGTGGCTAACATATATATATAATAAGCACTGATCAGCTTGCGCAGATTTAAACTAAAATATTATACAGGATTGTGCGCTTGCCCTTTTCTTTTGCAGAATTTGCAGTATGAGAGGCAACGACCGCGAGGATGCACTCTATCGCAAGCTTGGCGAATCCTTGATGGCGTCCACGACTTGCCGTGCTGCAAGCGTTGTCAGGCCTGCAGACAACTTATCTTCATCGTCGGGTGAACACTACTGCATCGGCCTGCTGACTACTCGACCTGTTGACCCCACCTTCGACGAGTTTCATAACAACGGTGTCTAGTCGGGGACAAGTTTCGACCAGCCAGCTTCACTAAACGATCTTCCACTCGGCCATCACGGAGACGACGCCCGGGCGCTAGCCCGAACAAGAGGCGACACGCCGATACCCGATCGTGACATTGAAACAGCTAAGCTATATTTCAATACATTTACAATTATCCCATTATTCTATTCATGTTTTGATCTATACATCCGTGATAAATAAATATGGAACTAGCATTAATCTTGCTTAAATTCGATGACGGGCGGCTATGTTTAACACATACGGGCATCAAAGAGATTGTCGAACATCTCGTCCTTAGTGAAATTACAAACGCCTAAATTGAATCTGAGCGACGAAATTATCTACTCCAGTTAGACGCAATGAGATTTCAATTTATTACAGGTGTATAGACAGCCTTTTTCTAATCGAAGTATATACTCGGGGGCTCCATCGCATACCCGAACACATACTCAGATCAGGCATCTCTATTTTTATTATATTATTTACTAACTGCCTTTTCGCATAAGAATTAGTGGCTATTTGAAGCCTCAATATTCATATTCCCAATATCTATTGAGTTGATTCCGAGATACTGCCTATCCAAGTATCCGATCTCAAAGATTCGAACTATTCTAATTCCTATGGCGCTTGATTGCAAGAGAGTCCATTGTGCTCGACGGAGCACTCGATCTCAAGCAACCCGAAGCGCATTCGAAGCGTCTGACCATAAGAGAGTCCAAAGTTCTCGACGGAGTGCTTGATCTCAAGTGGGTCCAAGATGCACTATTATTCTAAAAGTGCTTGATCGTAAGAGAGTCCATTGTATTCGACGGAGTACTCGATCTCGAGCGAGTCCAAAGTACGCCGAAGTACCAAATCATAAGAGGGTCCATTGTGCTCGACGGAGTACTCGACCTCGAATGATTCAAGTACTCATAAATATCAAAGTACAAATCATGAGAGGGTCCGTTACGCTCGACGGAGTGTTCGACCTCAAATGATCCAAGTACAAAAATATCGAGGTACCATCATGAGAGGGTCCATTGCGCTTGGCGAAGTGCTCGACCTCAAGTGATCAAAGTACTCATCAATAATCAGCAGTACTGCCACAAGAGTGCCTATAATACATGCCCAGTATTTGGTCTCAAGTGTAAAAAGTACTCATTCTATTTTCAACGAACCCGAGTATAAGGCTCGGGGGCTTTTCCAAACATGTTGCCCCGAACATGATGGTCGGGGGCTACAGATTCACGACACTTTCTAGTCGTTCCTACAGCTTTAAACTATCATATTTGCGAATCAATTTATTATTTTGCAGATTACCTCTTACTAGCAATCAGATCGCGTTTGTCACGCTCAACACTACTTCAATCAACATGTCTGACATATCAGATAAGTTATTTCAAGTTTTATTTCCTGCAATACTTGCTCTACTCTCTATTTGATATCAACGTCCAAATAGAGAGTCGGGGGCTACCACTTGCAAACTTCTTTTTTACTTTTGCTCTACTCTCTAATTGGTTACCTTTTAACCAAATAGAGAGTCGGGGGCTACTACAATACTCATATCATATCACCAAATGTTGCTGATTCAAAGCAAAACTAGCTATTTATCATGTGCACTTGTTTCAAGGGACTAACGCATGGAAGACCGCCTGAGTCTCATCTGCTAACGCCCCAAATAAACACTGTGTACTACCAAAATAGCCTGAACAAGCTGAAGGACACTTCATTTGGTTATAATGATCTATTTCCATTCTCTGCAACATTCAATTTTTACTATGTTATTTTCTTCTTATAATTTCTACTAATTATTTTGTTTTGAGAATTTGAAACAGAATATATTCAGAGGCTCAATCATCCACCTGAATTTACATTCAGGGGCTCTATCGCTGATCCACCCGAACACACATTCGGGGTTTTTGATGCCAACATCGCCATCTGCGTGCATGGTTCTACAACAGCAAACAGAGCGTGGTTTTTCTGAAAATCCTAAGTGATTCTGGATGTTCAAAGTCTATGCGCGGAATATACAGTACGACGGACCGTTCGAGTCCCAAGTGCTAGAAATTCCCCAATATGACATAAACATTCTAGAAAGCCAAAGGTAAATGCAGAAAGCCACCACAGTGTTTATACGCACAACATATCAACATGCTTATTGCTAACAAATCCGACAGCTTAATTTATTGGGGCATGTTCGGGAAGGTCAAAACCAGGATAAGCAGAGCGTTCGGTCATTGGAGGTCTAATAGCCCCGATTACCAAACATCGGACTCTCAACTCCTGAAATTCAAATTCCCGAATACCGATATCCCAAGCAATGTCAGCACTGCTGGAAGAAGAGCTCGGGGGCTGATAGCCAATTCCCGACCAAAAAATACTCAGTCGCAAAGTATTCAATTGCAAGATACCCGATCATGAGTAAAGTCGATGAAAGAATTTCTCATATTCAAAGGACTAGATTGCGAGCATCCGATCTCAAAGTGCCCGATCACAAAGTTCTTGAAATGCTAAACTTCAACTGAATAAGTCTCAACGACTACAAAATGCCCGATCATAGATTCTTAATATCTAAAGATCTCGAGGCATCTGACACCACAACCCTGTTTATGGCACTTGATTATTCTCGAGCTCATCATCCAGATGCAGGTTATTTTACCAGGGATCTCAGTCTTTTCAAATTCTCGGTAAAAGCATCTATGAATATTCTAAATATCATGCGAATGCCCGAAGAATAAAAAGACCCGATGAACGAAAACAACAACCTTTTCTGGATAAGATAAGCTCGGGGGCTACTGTTGTGGCCATAATACCAGGGTACCCGACTACGAGGATTAACGACCACCGACTCCAGACGAGAGACTCCGAGCAGGACACGGCGGCCTATTCAAGGAAGGAAAGCCCGAAGACAGGAGATAGAGTCCTAATAGGTTTAGGTCTGTTTTGTCTTGTAATGCAAGTCTCCCCGGACATAAATAGTGGGGGATCCTGTACGTAGGGGGTATCCAATCCAACACTCGGTACTCCATACACCATATTGTACTCTTTGTACTCGCCGAAATAATACAAGCAGCAACTAGGCGTAGGGTTATTACTCGATCTCGAGGGCCCGAACCAGTATAAAAATCCCTTGTCTCTGTTTATCTCTATTCGTCTACTATGATCGTTCTTTGCAGGAAGCAGGGTGCCCTAGGAACCAATGTAACATCCCGGATTTTTCCGGAATGTTCTTTGAATGCAAAAATGTGGACTTCAAAATTTTTGCTTGCGTTGTCGTGAAAACACCTTAGATTGTCTTCTTGTGAATCTCCCTAAATTCCTAGGAAATTAAAACTCGACCTTTAATTCCTGCATAGGTTAATCTAGGCTAGTGTGATTTGGCTTTTTCTTTGGCTTTGTTTGGATTTTTGAGTGTGATTTATATTTGAATTCTAAATTCAAATATAAATCTAAAGCTAACATCTAACTATCCCCTAAACTAACTTGGGCCCTAACTCCATCACCTAGCCTGCTAACCATCTAACCTAACCAGGCCGGCCCAGCTAAACCCCGCAGCCCAGCACCCTCGACCACAAGCCGGTCCAGCCCAGCCCAGTCGCCCCCTGCCTCCTTCTTTCCCCTGCGCCGAAGCTGCCTGTCGCACACGAGCCTCGCGAGCGCCGGCGTGCG
>CM014278.1:2924675-2958012 GCA_004135705.1 Alloteropsis semialata
TGCTGGTCCATAAATCGTGTACAGCACAAATTTGAAGTCATCATGCTTAGATCGTAAGGTAAATTTCACATAGAAATCTCCCTATTGTCTTGATAAAATTTGGTTTCCATGCATTAATTCCACTTGTTAACTGCCTGTGCGAAATTACGTGGAATACACCACACACATTATATAGAGGTGCATAAGAGATACAAAACATTAAAATTAAAGATGATATGATAAGTCCTCTGTTCACCTCACCCCACATAAACTGCATGAAACGGATCATTGAAGTTAAAATCTTGTATTAACTCATTGATGACAAACCCCTCTCCACAGCGAGCCTCGCCTTTACTACATGTTGACGGTCCATAGACGCGCCAATTGTGAACCGCAAGCGCACGGATCATCGTAGCTTTCCCTTAGAGTATTCATCCAAGGTTTATCAATCCGTGGATCGACAATGAACTACCTAGGGTTTTCCATCTAATCTAACGGATCTATTCCTAGCATTAAGCGTTGATTGCATATAGAGGTAAACCTTTATGATGTGAGTATAAAGGTTGATCGTATCCGAAAGCATAGACAAAGATAGCATAACCAAGGTTAACGAAGGCCTATTCGTCTCTAGGTACAGCTCTTAGTCAAAAAGTGATCAAAACCAAAGATTGAATCTCTACCAAAGGTACCCGAATCTTCTCTCCGAAAGGCGGCTCGCAAGCGGCCTACTTTCCAATTGTCACCGCCGTGGGGTGCGTGCCAATGCCTAAGGTTTTCCAAAGCTTTACCCAACCGACTAGCAAGCGCTCGACGAGATTCCTCTTGTAGTGGCTTGCGACAACTCCCATCATACTCGCCATTGATCCAACTCAACATCACATCGTCGCTAGAACCTTTCCCTCCGTCATGCTGTCACCACACCGAGGTAATCGACGGACTAGCTAGAATGCGCTACTTCAATGTATCCGCAAGATATGGACTAATCACCACGATTAGATCTAATCTTATTAAGAACATATGGTGGCCGCACATATGAGTATAAAGCTTGCAATGAAGTAGACCAAGGTTGAGACAACTAGAATAGAGATTAGATTGATATCACCATCGTGTGTGTACATACCCCAATGAATCTTGGGGCTTGACTCTTGAGCTCCGCCGTGGCACAACTACGCAGGGAGGCCATGGCGGCTAGGGTTGGCCTAGGCCATGCCCTAGGTACCTTCGAAGACTTGCAGCGACCCTCGCCTCCCTTTGATGTATGCCCTAGTTTTCGCCGACTTCTGGTGGTTGGATGTGCGTGGCTCCTGGCATCGGGACTATAAAATAGTCCGAGGAAACCCTAGCTCGAAGGGGAGGTCGAGGCGGCGCAGGAAAGGGGTAGGCGGGCCGGCCCCATAGGTCCTGGGCCGGCCGGCCTAGGCCCTTATAGGCCCGCCTCGGCCTCATCTTTTACGTGCAAGCTCCTTGATCCTCCAGGAATTGATTTGCCAATGCATGTGGGTATTTGACGTCGGTTGCTTCGGGATAAGATTGGGTCTTGATAACCTTCCATATGTCTGCCTGATTCGCCTTGATCCCGAAGTCATCCGACCTTATCTTCAAGTCTTTGCCCTTCCACATTCTTGGAGGTTGGTTCACCATAGATGAGAGCGAACGAAATCCGAGTTGTATTAGGTCCTTTGCCTTCATGTTCCTCCATGCTACGCATGACCTTGGCCTTCGTCCAAAAGTGCTCATTTATAGCTCAAAAATCTGCGTAAACCAAAATCCTCCAAAAATACATGCATATGCAAAAACGGAGTTATTTCAAGTGCCAAGTGGCGGGTTAGTATATGAATGGGTCCCAAAACACCACTTAAATAGCACTAAAAGTGTATGTATAACGAGCGTCAACAATCCCCCCATGCTTAAACCTTGCTCGTCCTCGAGTAAGTCCAAGATCTTTGCTTAACAAGGAAATCAGCGTTGCCCTTCAATGCCATCCCTACACTTAGTTATACACAACAAGACACATTGCTCTCAAGTGTTTAGTATTTAAAGTTTAAGTTGTGACCGGCTACTTTTCATTATGGAAGATAGACTAGCAATAAAGAACAAGCCACAATAATAATAAATGCAATGCTCTTAAACTTAAGTGAACTTTAGACCTTTACCTTGTCCCATCGTGAAGAGTTTTCAAAAAGATACATATCCAACATAAGTGAGATTCTCTTGCAAAAACTTATGGGAACACTCATCTCATCAAGTCGCTCAAGCCTATAGTAGATTATTTTCAACCTATTCTACTTATATATGAAAGTGGAAGGCTTATGTGGAGCTTGGTAGATAAAAACAATCCTAGCAAAACATTATATCTCAAATATTGTCAAACTAAGAGAGAGATCTATTGGAATTACCGAGACTAGTCAAAAAGACCATGGAGAATAAATGTTGGGAAGAGAGAGGGATAGAACACACATATTTAGATAGGTGGACATGTGCAAATAGCAAGTGGATGATCCCGAGGCACAAATGAAGTCCTCGTTATCGGATTGCACATGGTTGGAAAATTGAGTATGAAATTGTCTTCAAAGCACTTGGAATTTGATGAAGCTAAAAGAACTAAGGAGCATTATTTCTCTTTTATTTTTTCTTTCTTTCATTTCATTTTTGTTTCTTTTCTTTCTTCCTCTTCTTTTTTCTTTTTCTTTCTTTTTGCTCCTTAGAATCTTTGGCAACATAGTACTTACTTAGCATCCTCCCCCATGCTTAAATGATTGCTCGTCCTCGAGAATAGAAGTGAGGGTTGATAATTGCTAAAGTAAGTATACAAAGCCCATCTTGATCTTCTAGAAAAGCATTTGAATCTTCAAGGAGTTTCTTCGATGCCTCCCAAATTGATGTTCTCTAAATTAAGCTCTCGATTCTCGTGGATTTTTATCGATAAAAAGATCCATACTCAATTATAGGTTGTGGTCAAAGAGGTAATCACAAAAAGATATTTGGATTTAGGGTGGATATCCAGCGAAGTTTGCGAAGTTTCCGGTATAGAAACTCACAATGCATGGATAGAAAGGCTAGCAAAAGGAAGATACACAAAATGGAATGGCCAGCTTCTTAGTCTCGAACCATAGAAATCAATCTTAATCCAACTCATCAAAATATAAGTTTGCAAATCTAAAGGTTTCATCATGAAAGATCATGTATATGCAGAGGCTTTGGTAGGTAGAACTTTGCAAGAAATTCACGAATGTAGATAGTATAAGAACCAAGTTTTAAATAAAACAATACAAGGCATAAGGTCATTGGTAAACTTAAATCAAACAGCAACATAAGGAATATGTGGGTCTAGAATTTAGTCATTTAACCTCCACAAATAAAAGAGCCGGTATTTATATCGATTTAAGATCATTTAATAGAGAGCAAATAGTCAAATCATATACAACATCTTGTAGGTAGAACAAAGCGGCAACTTTCATCACTTTTCTATAAGCAAAGACATTCAAAAATGTTATCATCGTGGTGAGCACAAAGTGATGGTGGTCATTATTTATTAAAAACAAAAAACAAAACTAGGTTGTCCTCCTAGTAGCCATGTTATTAACAAGAGAGATATACAAAGGTTTCTAACCTATGGTCGATGGCATACATATATACAAGCATTAAGAAGCAGATGAACAAAGAGAAGGTTGAGGAAGAGTTACCGTCTTTCTCGATGCTTGTAATGGAGTGTAGCGCAGCTTCTCCCATGCTTAAGCATTGTGCTTAGCATGGAAGAAGAATCTTGAGCATCTTGTGGTGAACACGATCATTGTACTCCATATGGCCTTTTCCTTTTCGTCCAACAAGTCCTCCCCCATGCTTAGCATGTTGCTAAGCGTGAAAGATGGTGAACCGTCATGTGATTCTTGAAGTCCTTCCGCCATGTGTTTGGAGATTATCTTTATGGTTCTTCACCTTTGTTACCTTAACTTTCTTCAACCTCTTCTTGTCATCAAGCCATGATCCCATTCATTCTTCTCACCGTCATCATCTCCTTGCTTGTTATCCTCATTGCTGCTTCATCTTCCATGAATTTTTCCTCTAATTCTAGAATAGAAAATGTACCGAACCATTGCTCCACTGCAAAGTGCATATACTTTTCTTTCCAACGAGTCATCATTTTCCCAAAAAGGATTCCGAATAAAAGAGTTATGCCCTTTTTATTCCAGCACTGCAATCTGTCCCGAGCTGATTTCAGAACGCGCAGCACCCAATGTTTTTGTCGTATCTCCTTGTATGGGTCTTCAAATTCATTGATCTTGGATGCGTTGGAATGATAATTTGATGGAGCTACTGAATATCAACTTTTTGTTCCTTGTACATCTCTGAACATGTGCAGATTTTTGATGGAAATAGCAGTGTCTCTTTCAATCATCGGAGATGTTAACGATCTTGGTTTGCAACTTTGATCATGAATTCATGGGATTCCTTCATCATGCCTGCAAAATACTCGAAACGCACAAACTACCCCCAGGGTGACGGTCAGGAGTATAAGCAAATGCCAACAACCAATGACATCCCTAAGACCTTAACTTGTGGCATAATTAACCTAGTAAAAGGGAAAAATAAAAACCTAATAGGTGCGTGTGTGTGCAAAGTGAGTATGCAAATGAGAGAAAAGCGTATAAACAAAGACAACATTTACATCTAGTTCTAAACACCATGTTTACAACTAGGTTGCCTAATCTCTCCACAGCCATAAAGATTTATTAACCAAGGCCAAAACGCATGTCTATTCCAAGGTCAACAATTCCTTATAGCACAAGAAAAATAAAGCGCATTGCAAAGCTTATAAACCAACCAATGCAATGTAAATGCTAACAAGGCTTACAAAACTAAATGATGATGGTCCGCGATCATGTCTAAACACCATGTTTACACAGGACCGTAAAGGGAAAATGTTGCGCAAGCATTAACATGAATATAAAAGCATTCATCATTAAGTTTCGTGAAAGAGCCAAGCTAACAAATGCATGATGGAACAATGGAATGGATGCAAAATGCAAATGCAAAGAGTTAGCAAAAACAAGGGTTAGCAAGGTTTGAAAAGTCTTTCAACGTTGTCATTCATCGAAAAGAACCAAACAACCTAGCTAACGAGGTTTAGGGGAAGGTTCAAGGGTATCCTATATTTTTGGCT
Source organism: Alloteropsis semialata (assembly GCA_004135705.1). Taxonomy (NCBI): domain Eukaryota; kingdom Viridiplantae; phylum Streptophyta; class Magnoliopsida; order Poales; family Poaceae; genus Alloteropsis; species Alloteropsis semialata. Next base: position 2,929,816 of record CM014278.1, read on the forward strand.
TAAAACAAGAATTTTGAAGAGAGAAGTCAAGCTTAGAAAATCTACCTAAGGTGGTTGAAAACAAAATTGAAAAACAAAGGTTGTTTTATTGGGTGAAAAACAAAACCTATGGTTTTAGGGTGGCTATAGGTATGAGAGATTTTCCTAAGGGTTTAGGATCTCGTGGGGAGGCTAGTCAAGGTTTTCAGTTAGAACAAGTAATAAAGATAGACTTGGCTAATATGAATGGTGAGGCAAACAAATCAACACAAGTCAATCCTATTTTTGTTGGCTCTGTTTTATGGCGGGGTGATAGGAAGGCTTAGGTGGGTTAACAAAAAGTTAGGTCAAAACAAAACATGCAATGAAATGCAAGGGCGAGAACAACATGGCGTGAATTGGAACATGAGGTGGATGAATACAATGACATGACATGATATGGTGGTCTAAAAACAAAACAAAAGTTAGCCTATGTCAACTAGCCACAAGTTTAGAATCAAAGGGTGGTGTCATACCTCATATTTCTCTCTAAAAAGACACAAAGAAAAAGACTCTAAACACTAATAGGCACACAAAAGGGTCTACAAGTTTTCCAAGATTAAATAACAAAGTGCTCCCTCAATGACATTTAGATCATACAACTTAAAGTTACGGCATTTATTAGAGCAATGGTACAATGTTACTTGATGATTCGATTAGAGAACACAGACTGTCATATTATATAGATAATAAACAAAAGATCGAGTTGCCGCCCGCAAAGCGCTTCATTTAAAGTCATAGAGCTAGACTTCTCACGTACCTTGTCATTGTCGTGAAGCCATGGTCTTTCGTGCGAGAATTCGAAGTATCCATGCAGCTTGATGTTGCCCTTTCATGATTTACTTCTAACATCTTCATGAATTGGACGTAGCCGGCTTGTGTCTTCATATGCCAATGTTCTCGGGGATCTTTATTTTGTTCTAAACTTCTGAATTTGATCATGTACGCTTGATGAAAGCATTGCCCAAGCTCCTCTTCATTGTTGTCATCGTTATGTCCTCTACCTTGTTCTCATCAAGTCACTCCTGCCTCTTCTATATGGATTTTCCCCTATGTACAGAATAGAGCATATACCAAAGTATAGATCTATTGAAAAGTTTGTGAAATTACCTTTCCAATGAGTGGTCATTCATCTTAAACAGAGTTCAAATAGGAGAGTTATGCCAATTTTACTTCAGCACTGCGTGCTGTCCAGAAAATTTTGCAAAATGCACGACCTTCAATGTTTTGATCATAACCGCTTGTAGAAATCTCCGATTGACTTGATTCTTAATTCGTTGGAACCAAAACTTCATGAGGCTTTTAAATATCCAAAAATATTCTATTGTTTTCTTCAGAAGTTGTGCAAATTTTTGATGTAAACAGTATCTTCTTGTGAATTGATCCTGAGATGTTGATGATCTTGATCTTGTGGTCTTTCGAGCGTCGTGTTGTGCATCCTTAGGATTCAAGGTCATCACCATTGATTCATCAGCGAGTAGCATGGCTCCAATGATGTGTCTTCTCCATAGTTCTTGCTTTACCCAAGGTGCCGGGATCATGGGTGGCTCTTGTGCTTTTTGTCGATGATCTGAGCGGTTTCCTTCATTGATTTGTGGTGTCATGGTACTTCTAATCTTATTGCCTCCAGTCCTGATCAACTTCAAATCATCATTTTTTATGCTCAAGGCCCTCCAATCTTCCCTTGATATTACCATCACCTTCTCTATTCTTTGCTTCTGTCTCTTCTTCATTGAATTTATCTTTAAGTAGTGCAGAACATGTACCAAACTTCTACTCCATTGCAATGTACGCCAAATTTCCTTTCCAACGAGTGCTCATTTGCTTCGAACGGGCTCCGGATGAAAGAGTTATGCTTATTTTACTCCGGCACTACGTTCTGTTCCGAATAGATTTCAGAACGAGTAGTGTTGAAAGATTTTACCATAACTCCTTGCACCGATCTCCAAAAATTACGACTCTTGATGCGTTGGAAAGAAGATTTGATGGAGCTTTATATTTTCTAATTTTTCTCAATGGTACCTCTCTGCTCAAGGGTGAAAAACTGGTCTCAACAGCAACCTTCCAGAGATGTTGATGATCGGGTCTCACGACTTCGTCGGGGCATGATTCATCACCTAAAGCTTAGACAAGAAAATCTTCAAGAAATATTAGTCTTAAAAATTAATTGACACAGCGGCATACCTTGTTCATCTTCACTTGTTTTGTGTGTGGGCTCGATAGTGGATGATGGGCCACTAACAAAAATTAGCACCTACCACTAAAGAGCGGATCTTCACGTAGCCATCAACTTGTGGGAGCGAGTTTTGGACTTGTCAAAGTCCGGATGTTAAAAACTTCTCAATCGCTTTGTGTCTAGGGTTTTACCTGCATTCATGGACACAAACAAGAAATGCAGGATATATGCAATAATAAAATTAGGGTTAGTCCGAAAAATTAGATAGATCTCCCTAGGGTTCGAGTTGCCGATCCCCAGCAACGGCGTCAGAAAAGCTTGTTGACGGTCCATAGACGCGCCAATTGTGAACCGCAAGTGCACAGATCATCGTAGCTCTTCCCTTAGAGTATTCCATCCAAGGTTTATCAATCTGTGGATCGACAATGAACTACCTAGGGTTTTCCATCTAATCTAATGGATCTATTCCTAGCGTTAAGCGTTGATTGCATATAGAGGTAAACCTTTATGATGTGAGTATAAAGGTTGATCGCATCCGAAAGCATAGACAAAGATAGCATAACCAAGGTTAAGGAAGGCCTATTCATCTCTAGGTACAGCTCTTAGTCAAAAGGTGATCAAAACCAAAGATTGAATCTCTACCAAAGGTACCCGAATCTTCTCTCCGAAAGGCGGCTCGCAAGCGGCCTACTTTCCAATGGTCACCGCCGCGGGGTGCATGCCAATGCCTAAGGTTTCCCAAAGCTTTACCCAACCGACTAGCAAGCGCTCGATGAGCTTCCTCTTGTAGTGGCTTGCGACAACTCCCATCGTACTCGCCATTGATCCAACTCAACATCACATCGTTGCTAGAACCTTTCCCTCCGTCATGCTGTCACCACACCGAGGTAATCGACGGACTAGCTAGAACGCGCTACTTCAATGTATCCGCAAGATATGGACTAATCACCACGATTAGATCTAATCTTATTAAGAACATACGGCGGCCGCACATATGAGTATAAAGCTTGCAATGAAGTAGACCAAGTTTGAGACAACTAGAGTAGAGATTAGATTGATATCACCATCGTGTGTGTACATACCCCGATGAATCTTGGAGCTTGACTCTTGAGCTCCGCCGTGGCACAACTACGCAGGGACGCCATGGCGGCTAGGGTTGGTCTAGGCCATGTCCTAGGCGCTTTCGAAGACTTGCAGCGACCCTCGTCTCCCTTTGGTGTATGCCCTAGTTTTCGCCGACTTCTGGTGGTTGGATGTGCGTGGCTCCTGGCATCGGGACTATAAATAGTCCGAGAAAACCCTAGCTCGAAGGGGAGGTCGAGGCGGCGCAGGAAAGGGGTAGGCCGGCCGGCCTCATAGGTCCTGGGCCGGCCGGCCTAGGCCCTTTTAGGCCCGCCTCAGCCTCATCTCTTGCGTGCAAGCTCCTTGATCCTCCAAGAATTGATTTGCCAATGCATGTGGATATTTGACGTCGGTTGCTTCAGGATAAGATTGGGTCTTGATAACCTTCCATATGTCTGCCTGATTCACCTTGATCCCGAAGTCATCCGACCTTATCTTCAAGTCTTTGCCTTTCCACATTCTTGGAGGTTGGTTCACCATAGATGAGAGTGAATGAAATCCGAGTTGTATTAGGTCCTTTGCCTTCATGTTCCTCCATGATACGCATGACCTTGGCCTTCGTCCAAAAGTGTTTATTTATAGCTCAAAAACCTGCGTAAACCAAAATCCTCCAAAAATACATGCATAAAAAACGGGATTATTTGAAGTGCCAAGTGGCGGGTTAGTATATGAATTGGTCCCAAAACACCACTTAAATAGCACTAAAAGTGTACGTATAACTAGGGGTGGGCAAAAAATCACCGAACCCGAAAACCGACCCGAACCGACACCGAAACACCGAAATCATCGGTTTTCTCGGTTTTCGGTGATCGGTTCGGTCCTCATTTTTATTGAGTTCGGTGTTCGGCTCTCGGTTCGGTTTTCAATCTCTAAAGACCGAAGAACCGAAGCCACCGAACAGCAGCAGCGAGCAACACAATTCCAGGCGTTTGCTTCCCCGTGTAAGGCCACCTCCACTGCTCCCCACGTCGGCCCATAGGCCACGGCCCAGTTTCCAATTAGCCCAGTCTCAACATCCCATATATATAACCAATTTGCTTACCCTAATCCACCACACCTGAGCTCGACAGCTCCAGTCGCCGCCGCCTCGCCCCAAGACGCAAGAGGAGAAGCCGCCAGGCTACTTCGGTCACAAATCACAGCAGCCGGCGGGGTCAACAGCAGCAGCCGCGAGGTCAACGGCACAGCGTCGGTGGAAAGGTTCCTCACAGGGCCAGGGAGGCGCGGTGGCCGGCGATCGAGTACCAAAGCTGGTGAACACGGTCGGCGAGAAGCAAATGCAGCAACAAACCAACAGCCAAGTATTCCTCCAAGCTATTCCTCAAACTATTAAATTTCTCTTCCCTCAGTTCTGAACGATTGGATGGACGTGGATGCCCAGCAAGAATTGGTGCTGACCGCTGATGACTCAAAGTTCGGTGAACCCCAAAACCGAAGCCGAAAACACCGAAACCGAACTCGTCGGTTTCTGTTATTTTTCCAAGCCGATCGGTTCCTATTTTTGAACAACCGAAATTTTGTAGCACCGATCAAACCGAACCGAACAAACCAATTAAACCGATTGCCCACCCCTACGTATAACGAGCGTCAACACTACACTATGAAGCAAATGGCATCATACATGATGAAATTTCTCAACCATAATGCTGAAATGGAGAAAAGCTAACCTACAGGACACAACACCAGTCTTCAGAATCAAGTTTGTTGGCTAAGTGGTAATATATCCAAGAGGCTGACGTTGGAGGTGATCAGGAGACACAAACTTAATTCACTTATATTAGGCATGTAGAATCTGAATGGCACACATTATTCATGTAAAATCTGGTGGGGCTCTTTCTGAAACCTGGTTTTTTCTGACTCAAAGCACAACCAGGACAACGCACACACACTATAATTACAAACTGCTCGCTGGTACTTAAGGCCAATCTCAGTGGGAGTTTCATGGACACAATTACCTAGAGTGACACATCATCTAAAAGATGTTTGAAACTATGATGAAACACCCTCTCTCAATGCAAAGTTTCATCTCTTGTTGTTCTCTAGACTACATGCAAGACACAAGCTGTCTAGGTAACTGTGTATAGAGAGTTTCATCACCATGAAACTCATTTCACCTCTCTCTTCATTAATATGCTGCCACATCATCAAAAATGCTGACATGGCAGCCTATTTAATGCCCATGAAACTCCCACTGAGACTGGCCTAATTAATTAGTGTAACCATATATACAAGTTTCTTTTCTTCTGTTTGATTCAATAAACTGCTAGCTAGCTAGAGTCTATATATTAATCCAGCAAGACAAAAAAATGTCTTTTTAGGATATGGACACGGTCTACATTGAGAGACTTTGACAAAAAAATCTCTATTAAAATATGAGATTTTAAATAAATGTAATTAAATATTTTGAAAAAAAACTTTTATGGTGAATATAATTATATTTAAATTGCATTGCCATCTATTAATTTTTTATGTATTGGAGCAATGTTTTTTAAACTTGACCACAAGGAGTTCTAAAACAACATATTTTGAACTAGAAAGAGTAGCTTTCTAAGGTTTGATTTGCACCCAATAAAGCAGCTAGTACAACACAGTGAGTTCAAGTTCAAACACTTTGAAATGGTTGAAATATATAGGTAGATGCATGCATCAGAGTATTCGCATAAATATATGAAATTAAAAATGGTAGACACAGTTTTTCCTAGAGATTGGCACACTACATTTTATATTAATATGAGAAAATGAACTTTTTTATGGTCCATCGAGAAGTACCACCAATTATAAGATAGGAGATACCAAATTTTCGTACCAGAGGTATCAGTTTTCGATACCTACATACCAAAATGTATGTTATAATTCTTGTACTTCTTGTTATATCTTTTCATATAATGTAAACGGGCTTTAAAAATTGCATGGCTGAAGATTGCGAAGGACCCAACAATGAACAAATATCAAGCAGGAATTAAGGCCGGCTCTATTTGGAACCATATCTAACTAAACTTTAGTTTGGCTAAACTTTAGCCGGAAGGCCTGTTTGATCCCTAGCTAAAGGCTAGCTAAAGTTTAGCCAGTGTCTTATCTACCACCCAGCTAAATTTTAGCTGATTAGCTGTGAGCACCCAGCTAACCAGCTAAACTTTAGCTGAGTGAATCTAAACACAGGCTAAGTTGAATACTTTTTTAGTTTTATTGCCAACAGCACTTGGGCAATTGGCAGCTGTTCAATTAATTATAAGTGTTCAATTAATTATAAGTACACAGCAATAGGGCCCTGTTGAGGGCTTAAGAATTTGACCATCGCACATGCAGTTGCTGGATGGCCTCAATTATTGGAGGAGATGGAAGTCAACTAAAAGCATACATAGCATCATGTGTACTAGTAAATTCAACTACTGCGTTATTGTTTTATCTATATAAGAAGCCTAAAGGGCTAGCTCCTTTGTTCTCCATCTTTGTGGTCTCGATCAGCAGCACAAGGCCGACAACAAACAAGTTACTAATTTCATCTTTCATTTTTGGTTCCTGAAACCGCCATTCTACTCTATCTTCTTCTTCTGAAGTGCTGATTCTGTCGATTCTTTCCTGGTTTTGTCCAAGTCGCCATATTATCTTTCTTTTTTGCTCAAATGCAGAAGTTTGGACATTGACAGAGATGAACTTCTCAGTCAATCATCAATGGCTGGCAGAACTGGTAAGCCTTACCCCCCAGATGATCTCATCTTCAAATTAAAGAAGCTGCCTGTTCAACTTGCACTGTGAGATTCATGCATGCATACTCTTTATTGTTTTTTTGTGTGGCAATGTTTGCAGCTGACGAAGGCGTCATTGTTTGCAGGAAAACGAGGATCCCGGGGAGCTCGACTTCATTGACCCGCTGAGCATGCAGCAGCTCGCCGAATCCCTTGCCGGCGAGCTCTTGGACCAGCCTCCTACTCAAGAACTGCATCAAGTACAATCGGATCAACGGCAGCAGCAACGCACGTACCCGACAGGATTCTCCTTCCCCGGTGACATCAGCAAATCCTACGCCGCCGAGGACTCCCCGTCGGCCATCGGCGCCGGCGGCGACAGCATGTTCTCCTTCACCGGTGGGAAGTCGAAGCAGCTGATGAGCTTCTCATCTGCCGCTGGGGAGTTCGGCACGCCGTCGCCGTCGACGACCACGGAGACGAAAGGCAGGCGGAGATCAGCGAGCACGAGCGTGCACGAGCACGAGCACGAGCACGTCATCGCGGAGAGGAAGCGGCGGGAGAAGATGCACCTCCAGTTCGCGACCCTCGCGTCCATCATCCCCGACATCACCAAGGTGAGCTACACAGCTCGCCTTCAGCTAATATCGTCAGAGACAACGCAAGGTAACTGACACCGTCAGGGATTTGCTGCTCGATCAATTTCAATTCTTGGCAGACAGACAAGGTGTCCCTCCTGGGGAGCACCATCGACTACGTGCACCACCTCAGGGGCAGGCTCAAGTCCCTGCAGGAGGAGCACTGCCACAAGAGCTCCGGCGGCGGCGGCACGGCGGAGTCGTCCCCGCCGCTGGACGCCCGGTGCTGCATCGGCTCCGAGGATGGCGGCGCCGGCGGGGCGAGCCCGAGGATCGAGGCCGACGTCCGGGGCACGACGGTGCTACTGAGGGTGGTGTGCCGGGACAAGAAGGGGGTGCTGATCATGGTGCTCAAGGAGCTGGAGAAGCACGGCCTGTCCGTCATCAACGCCAACGCCTCGCCGCTCCCCGGGTCGTCGCTGAACATCACCGTTACCGCACAGGTGAAACATCTACTTGAGATATGCGTACGTGTGTGGTGGATGAATTTTTGTTGGAAGAATTAGTGATCACTGATGTGTTCTTTCTTTTGCATTGTAACCATGCAGATTGAAGACGGTTCTTCTGCCGCGGTTGAGCTTGTGAACAATTTAAATTCTGCTCTCAAAAGTTTCTAGTTACAAATTTCAATTTTATTGATGGACGAGCTATTGGAATTTGTATGTACACAAAATGGAGATCTAGGTTCAAAGGGATTAATTTATCGCCGATAAAAAATTAATAAACCCAATAATCCCGTTTATCGGCAAGATCCGGTAAAAAAAATTTATCACCGAAAAATTAAATTTCAGTTAAATTCGCACGCAGTTGACAAGTCGACCCACATAAAAATGTGATATTATCTCACTTCTATATTATAACATGTAATTTTGCTATGGCAAATAGTTTGGAGAGAATTGTTTAATTTTCTAGAAAAGTTGAGTCAATTTTTTGTTTAAATTTTGACCGAAAAGCATTCCGATAAACCGATAGATTTCGGGTTTATCGGTAACCTCCGATATTTTTTCAAACCAATAATGTTAACCCTGGTTCAAACTTCAAACAACTAGGTATAGTAGTAGGTGATTATTAGTTACCATGTGCCCCTGTTCCACTTACTTAAGGAAATTGACGCCTTATTACCTTTGCTCTGGCAAAATATGTGAACATGGCATGTGTGTGTGTCTATATATACATATATACTTTAAAAACGACCGAACAATTAAATGCAATGGCTCTAAATATAACCAGGAAATAAATTAAAATTTTGTAGAAGCAACTAAGTTGTTGGCTCAATAGCAATTATTTTAATTTAGACATAATAGAATCTCAAACCACATGTACGCACCATGCAAGTGCAACTTGCTCTTTCCTGGTAATCCAATCCAGCTTACTGTTGGAACTACTGCTGGTTTTGTGGCTCCATCCTGTGGGCGCAACGGCAAGCACAAAACGAACAGAGCATGTAGGGAAATAAATAACCTGAAACTGAGGGTCGATGCATGTGCAGCATGAGTGCATCCCATAAAACAATAGCAACAACTAACACTGGAACATTTGGGAGTTTTCTTCAAAAAGAAAAGGAGTAATGCAATTGGGCCTTGAGGTATTAAAAAATAAGATCAGCTTAGACTACCGCATGCACTTGGTTCTTTTATAATAAGAGGAAGAGGCAAGTCAAGCGTAAGTGCTGTTTCAGAAAAAGTTTGTTTGTTAGTTAGCTTATTAAATGTACTAGTTCAGTATTTCTTATGCAAATAAGTTTTTTTGTCTCGTATTCCTAATCAAATTAGGCACTTCACCTGTTCACCTTTTTGCACTGGGTACTCGAGGGACCGAAGGAAGTAGCTAGTTTTATTCTGTCATCAGGAATTCATTCACCAACTTGCGCCTGTAGCTCAGTGGATAGAGCGTCTGTTTCCTAAGCAGAAGGTCGTAGGTTCGACCCCTACCTGGCGCGATTTTTGGTGTTACTTTCAGCTTTATTTTGGCCCTCCAGTATGTTTTTTTTGGGCTTTCAATTTTGCTTCGATGGCATCTTATGTATTCTTGCTCCAGTATGATGATACTATTGATTTAACAATTCGAGTAGGCCTGTTCAATTCCAGAAACTTTCCAAAGTTACAAAAAAGTTTTCACACTGACAACCGTGCCCCCTCTAACAGAAACGCTTCCCAATGCAAAAAGTTTTCACCACTTTTCAACTTTTATTGGAATTAAACAGGCCCTATACCATCAATTCAACATCTTTCAAAAAAGTCTACATTTTAACATTTATGTCTCAGTATTGAAAAAACCCTCCTGATTCTATTCCTAGCCACCAATTACAACACTAAATACACACGACTAGATGCCGGTGTACGTGGCACCCTCGCTGCACTCAAAGGATACGCATAGGCACGGTGAGAGCTGAGAGGCGTGTCATACTTGCATTGATCGACACATATAAAACATTAAGAATTTACAATGGATCATCTTATGTTCCAGTGTCCAGTAGCAAGAGTGATTTGGGGAATTGTTGCATTGGCCATTGGGGCAAACAACATACCAACGAATTTACAGCAGTACTGGCTTTGGGCGTCAAAATGGCTCCCAGAAGCAAAGAATACTCATGTGTTTGGTGTAGCAGCAATCTTATGGGCCATATGGAAAGCTAGGAATAAGGCTTGTTTCGAAGGGAAAAACATTAAGCACCCAGCAGAAATTATATGCCACGCTTGTGCACTAATGTTCTTTTGGTCAGGGCTTTTCAAAGAGGAATTTCAAGTCAAGATGAATGAAGGAGTGCAGACTCTACTGGCTCTGGCTTGTCAGATCATGACCAGCCAAACGAGAACCATACCAAGACTGATGCCAGAAATCGAGGAGGAAGAGGAGGGTGACACTGATGAGTGATCTCTCACTGGAAGGACGACGATCGATGGGAGAGCATGATGCTTTTGCTGTGAGATGCTGGAATGGTTGTTAGGAAGTTATAACTTGTGTGGTTGTTTTGTTAAACCTGCTTAAACTGAACTCTTTGAGGCTGGGGCGTCTGTAGTCTGAATCAGGCTAGGCAGACCCCCCTCATCCCCCTCTCTTTCAGCTCTTCCTTGTAATCGAACGTCTGGTATTTCCGTGCGTAATGGAAATGAGTTGATCTCGCTTCAAAAAAATTAAGAATTTACAATAATCTATATTGAAATATGTGTTGCCCTTGAATTTTTTGAGAACATTTGATCTTTCATCTTATATATTCAAAAGTTTTTGCCATCATAAGATTCAAATTTTTGTGTGAGTACTTTGGGATTCAAATTTGCAGGAAAAAGTCTACTTAACCCCCTGACCTATTGATGTTCGTCTACTTAACCCCCTCATCTATAAAACCAGGTATTCTACCCCCTGAACTATCCAAAACCATGCAAATAACCCCTAGGATGGTTTTCAAAAGTGGTTTTGCCTACGTGGCATTGCACGTGGATGTGACATGGCAACAAAATGTTTAAAAGTCTATTTCACCCCCCCAAGCTATCGAGGTTTATCTACATAACCCCTTCAATTATATAACAGGATACTTAATCCCCCAAGTATTCAATACCGTGAGTCTGCAAGCGCTCCTTTTTCGCAGAGGAGAGGAGCTGCAGCTCGACAGTAGAGCAGAGGGACGGGAGACGCCGTTTCTGGAGAGTTCGTTCGTTCCTGGCCTGCGCGTTGCAACTGAGCGGCGCAAGGGTCACGGAGCGCCGGCGGCGACGGTGCCGGCGCTAGTGTCCGTCGCCGAAATGACCTCATTTTCAGAGCTATGCCCCTTCCCCTCCACTGTGGACTCTTCAAGGCCAAGTTTCAGGTTGAATTTGCCAGGGTTATCCTAAGAGCGAAGAAAAGGTGTCTCCCTTCGATCTCTGAATGGCTGCAGAACATAAATAAGTAGTGCTCCACATCAGAAAATAAATTTACAAGCAGTCCGGGGGTTAGGGGGCCAAGTATCATGTTATATAGTCGAGAGGGTTATGTCCATAAACCTCACAAGTTTAGGGGGTGAAATAGACTTTTAAATATGTTGTTGCCACGTCACATCCACGTGTAATGCCACGTAGGCAAAACAGCTTCTAAAACCACCCAAGGGGGTTATGTGCATGGTTTTGGATAGTTCAGGGGGTAGAATACCTGGTTTTATAGGTGATGGGGTAAGTAGACAAACATCAATAGGTCAGGGGTTGAAGTAGACTTTTTCCAAATATGCACCATTAAAATAGCAATACGAGATTAAAATCAGTAACTGAGACCCACAGTACTAAAACGAACAGAGGCATCCATGACGAGATGGAATCAATCTCGTCCTGGCATGATCTGGTGTACTAATCTGGTGTATGCATGATTACATACAAACAAACATAGGCTTCTAAATGGCATTTGCTATGTGCATGGCGGCAAAACCTTATCTAGAGGCACTTTCTTCCTCCACTCTTAAGATGGCATTATATATTTGAGACGAAGGAGTACTAATAAATTATATATATATATATATATATGAATCTTAAATTAATTATTTGTTACTATGGTTTTTTAAACACATTTTGCCGCACGCACATCTATATATATGCTAGACCATAATAAATGTTGTCGAGCCAATACCATCGACATGGCATTGGTGAGTTCATATGAGGACCACGAATCTATCTTCCTATCTTCGATCGTGACTTAGGCACTTGTTTGCATAAGCAGTGTCGGAGCCAAGGGGGACCGGCAGGGGCGTGGCCCCCGTAAGTAAAGCCAATCTCAGTGAAGATTTCACAAACAACTTCATAAGCACTAAATCATATGCAGACAATTTTGCTGACTTAGCAAGGTTATTACAAGGAGGGGATAAGGCCATTCTGAATGAGAGATTTCGTGTTGATGTTTTAAAAAATGGCACGTAAGCATGGAGGCACTTAATCCAGGTGAAATACCTTTGATACAGTGCATAGTTTATATTTGTCGTTTCCTAAACTAGATGCAAAACTAAAGTACTTTTGAAACAATGCATATAGAGTTTGTCCCCCTGAAACTCTAGCAGGTCCTCCAAACAAACCCCTACTTAAAATTTAGATGCTCAAGATTAAAAAATAAACTCCAACAGTCTCTCTACTTCGGCTATAAAATAGGGAGCCCTCCAAATCTTCTCCCACACCACCAGTCTTGAAGGTCTCTAGGGAGCCATCTATCTCAAATTAAACAAAACAAGTATGCCTACAAGATGTAAAGGGTTGTTCAAAGGATATTGCTAGAGTTGGGAGGAAAATTAAGCTCTAAAAAATAGAAGTAGCCCCTACAAAAAAATAGAGGGTTGTTCAGGGGTATTGTCGGACTTGCTCTAATAAGTTTGTGGCCTAGGATTCATGTATTCTCGCAGCAACGGGCGTTGAAATTCACCTAGTTACAATAAGTCCGTATTACCATGTTTGGAGGTGTGTTCCCTCCAGATCGCATCACTTTCTTAACAGTTCAAGAAGTACTCCCTCCATTTTTATTTACATGTCGTCTTAGGTTTGTCTTAAGTCAAATTTAGCCAACTTTGACTAATTTTATATAAAAGTGTAGCAACAACTATATTGTCTAACATATGCACTATCAAAGTATATTTCATGGTAGATTCAATGAAACAAATTTGGTATCATAAGTGTTTTTATTTTTTCTATAAATTTTGTTAAAGTTGACCAAGTTTAACTTAGGACAAAGACAAACCTTTCGTGACATGTAAATAAAAACAGAGGGGAGTACTCTCAAATGACATGTTTGGGTAAACTGCCAGATCCTTGTCCTTGTGAGAAGGTGCATCTGCAATACCGTTGTAGTAGGTTGGATAAACTACGTTGATGCTCCCCGTCTCCTATCATTGTTCTTTTCAGAATGGATATGTTGACGCTTTTCACGGCAAACACACCGAGAATTGCGCTAGCTCGCGCGGATCCGCAACGGATCGATCACCTGCAGCGGTCCTGGCAAAACCGGTATCACCAATTTCAGGAATCCGGTGCCACCAGATTTCTAGGGTTCACTGTGAAGACCTACAAACGCCGGCCCAGGAGGGACCCTGTCAGGGCTAGCGCTCCTAGGGTTGCTCTGAGGTCGGCAGGCCACTCAGAACGTCGTCAACGCCATAGAGACGAAGTACGAACAACAATTAGGGTTGGAAAAGCTAGGGTTTGGAGATGACAAAAAGTAAAGGTATTTTGTGTTTGATCGATTGGATAAACCTCAATCGGCCGTGGCCCTTTATATTTATAGGGTGGGGAGGTCTTGCCCCGCAAGGAAAGTCCTATTACAACTCGGATCTACAAAAAGAGTCCAAACCTACTAGGACTCGGGGAAAACCGGTACCACCAGTTTCCAAATCCGGTACCATCGGATTTGGTTGCCAAATGGGCTACAGAGGACCCAAACCGGTCCTACCGGTTTTAGAACCCGGTGCCACCTGTTCCTGCTGTCAGACTTGTTCCGTGCCAATTTCGATCGTCAACATATGCCCCCTGCTTTGGTAAAGCTTGCGTACCAGAAAACATATTAGCACAAAAATATACTTCTAAGGGCGATGTTTGAACAAAATTCATCGGCCTTTTCATTCTAAGGACGATATTCAACATTATCGAGCATGTAAACTAAGCTTCCTGCCAAATACTTGGATAATATTTCTTCAAATACCTCCCATTAAGAGCTCTTGGCAGTTGCTGACCTTGCAAAGTCTCCATCATATAAGAATTACCGAAGATCACCTTTATTAACTTGTATGGCCCTTCCCAACTTGGAGATCATTTACCAAACTTGTTGCTCTTCGATCCTACAGGTAGAATTGTCTTCTAAACCAAGTCGCCAACCTGAAAAGATTTTTTTTACCTTCTTATTGTAGACTTTAGCAACTCGGACTTTATCCTCCTCAACAAGGCCTTCAAATGCTTGTCGGTCACCTCGTCAATATTATCCATCATCAAGTCATAATAACCAATAGCATCAAAATCATTTTGCTTGGCCATCCTATACGCACCCAGATTTACCTCAACAGGTAAAACGGCTTCTTGACCACATACAAGCTCAAAACGAGTAACTGTAGTAGCACCATGTCTAGATATGCGATGAGCCAACAAAGCTTCAGATAAAACCTTATGCCACCTTCTAGGATTTTCTCTATTTTCTTCTTAATGAGCTTAATTAGAATTTTATTACTAGACTCGGCTTGACCATTAGCCTGAGCATAGTATAGAGATGAATTGAGTAATTTAATGCCATACATCTCAACAAACTCACAAACTTCTTTTGATATAAATGGAGTACCCTGATCAGTAGTCAAAGTTTGTGGAATGCCAAACCTATGGATAATATGTTCAGTAATAAACTCAATTACCTCCCGATGTATCATATTCTTCAAAGGAATGGCCTCGATCCACTTGGTAAAATAATCAGTAGCCACTAACACGAACCGATGTCCCTTTAATGAAGTAGGATGAATCTGTCCAACAAAATCCAATCCCCATCCTCAAAAAGGCCAAGGCTTGATAATAGGATGTAATAAGGCTGCCGAAACCATCTGAATATTCTCAAACCTTTGGCACTCTTCACAACCCTTGTAGTACCGAAAACAATCAGCTATCATATTAGGCCAATAAAAACAAGCTCTCCTCAAAAGCCACTTCATTTTAGGAGCCGATTGATGTGTACCACAAATTCCTTCATGAACCTGACCTATAGCAACCTTAGCTTGATCAGAATCCAGACATTTCAATAATAAATCTTCTGTTGTCCGACGATATAATTCACCATGAACCAAAGTAAATTTAAACGCTCACCGTCGGACTTTTCTGTCAAATTTATGACTAGGATTCTATAAATATTCAATAATGGGTATCCTCCAATCAACAACTTCGTCCTTATCAATTTTAGACTGATCAATGGTCAAAGTGTCGCTGTCAATAGGCAAACCGGTGCCACCGGTTCTGGAATCGGTATCACCGGAAAATCCGGTACCACCGGTTTCTGAATCCGGTGCCACCAGTTTCGCCTGGGCTGAAATCTCGGCTATACAAAGTGTCAGCTTACCTTTATGGAAATTTCTTTTCTGAACATTATAGCCAGACGCTTATTGAGTCAGAGCATTTGCCTTGGATTCTCATCTCTTGAAATATGATATATAGAAAATTCATCGAAATGAGCAATTATATCTGGACATTTATCAAGATATGCATTTAACAAGCATCAAAGCATTGGTATACATTAGCAACTTGTTGTACAACTAGCAGAGAATCACCAAATGCTTCTACATGCTTCACCCCATGTCATGCAAAATTTCTAACCCAAACAAGAGAGTTTCATATTCGGCTTGATTATTGGTACAATCACTCTTTAATCGGTTAAGAGCTTCAAATTCAGCACCACTTGGTGATATAAGAACAACACCAACACCACAACCACTCTTACAAATTGATCCATAAAAATGCAATTTCCATGGGGTAAAATTAATATAACCCATGTCTAAATCATGATGTAATGCTATGTTCAACAATAAACTCAGCAACAATTTGGCCTTTCATAGATTTTAAAGGTTCACAAGCCAAATCATATTCAATAAGAGCATAGGCCCACTTACCAATTCTACCACTTAAAATTGGTCTATGCAACATATATTTAATAATATCGGTTTGACAAGCAACTGTACAAGTATTGGACAATAAATAATGCCGCATCTTGGTACAAGCATAATACAATGACAAGCAAAGCTTTTCAATAAATATATATCTTATTTCGGCATCCAATAATCGACGACTTGCATAGGTAATAATATGTTCCTTTCCTTCGGTTTCTTGAGTCAAAACAACCCCAATTACTCGCTCTTCGATAGCCACATATAATTTAAATGAAATCACTCTCCTAGGAGCTCTAATCACCAGTGGCGAAGACAAGTAATATTTAATCTTCTCAAAGGCTTCTTACTGTTTTGCCCTCCAAGTAAATTCGGCTTTATCTTTTAACCAAAGAATAGGAGTAAAAGCACTAATCTTTCCAGACAAGTTACAAATAAATCTCCTCAAGTAATTCACCTTGCCTAGGAACTTCTGCAAATCCTTTTTGCATGTAGGAGCTTTAATCTTCTTAATAATATCAATTTTTTTAGGATCTATCTTTATACCATTTTCATGAATAATAAATCATAGAAACTTTCTAGCCGACACACCAAATGTACATTTAAGTGGGTTCATCTTTAATCCATATCGACGCATTCTTTCAAAAGAAGTTTCAAATCAGCCAAATGGGGTTTTAAACCAGCCGACTTAACAACAATATCATCGACATAAACTTCTATGATTAAGCCAAGCAAATCATAAAAAATTAAACTCATAGCCCTTTGGTAAGTAGCACCAGCATTTTTTAAACCAAAGATCATAACTACCCACTCAAAAAAACCAACAAAACCTGGACATACAAAGGCTGTTTTGGATATATCCTCTTCAGCCATAAATATTTGATTGTAACCAGCAGTACCATCAAGAAAACTAATAACTTTATGTCCAGAAGCATCATTAATAAGCATGTCGGCTATAGGCATAGGATATTCATCTTTAGGAAGTAGCTCTATTAAGATTTCTAAAATCAATACAAACTCTGAGCTTACCAAAATCTTTCTTCTCAACTGGCACAATATTTGATAACCATTCAGCATAACGACAAGGCCTAATAAAATTTGCATCTAACAACTAATTAATTTCTTCTTTAATCTGGTCATACATATTAGGATTGAAACGCCTAGCACTTTGTTTAAAAGGCCTAAAACCAGGTTTAATGGGCAGCCGATGCTCAACTAACTCGCGGCTTAAACTAGGCATCTCTTGATAATTCCATGCAAAACAATCAACATATTCCTTCAACAGCTAGATTAATTCAGCTTTATAATCAGCTTTCAAGGTTTTGTTAATAAATGTTGGCCTAGGTATAGAACCATCACCAATATTAACTTCCTCTAAAGAATCAGCCGATGTGAAACCTTGTCCCAATTTACTCATATTATCAAAATCTTCAATGGCCTCACACATATCGTTCTTTTGTGCCTGATAGTGCTCAAGTCTTTGCTGCAACCATTTTGAACTATTCATTAATTCATAACAAATGGTTTAGCCGATTCTCAACAAGCTTTAGAACAGCAGGTACAAAGCCATCTCTAGTACAGCTGATCATGCATAGACATAGTAGAACTATCAGCCACAGCAACACAAGCCGATGTGTCTCCATGTACAACCTCAATGTCATCATCAACCCATTGAATAAGAAATTGATGCAAAATAGAAGGTACACATCTATTTGCATGAATCCAATCATGATCCAATATTAAACTAAAATTACCTTGGGCCTCGGTGACGAAGAAAGCAGTAGCCAACGTCTTGCTCCCAATGGTGAGCTCCATAGAAGCAACACCCTTAGCACTCATAGACTCGCCTCCTCCCACAACACTGACAGTAATATTGGTCTTGATCAGCTCATCATCCAAACCACCAAGTTTCTTGAACATAGAATAAGGCATCAAATTAACAATTGCCCCAGTATCAACAAGCATCCTAGAAACATGCCTCCCATTGATATATCCCTTCATATATAGAGGCCATTGGTGATTTTCAGAATCTTTTGGCCTTTTGAAGATAGCTTCTTTTGGGCCAAAGTCCAGATGAGCCATCTCTTCCTCCGAAATAATGTAATAATCCGAAGAAAGGTGCACCACATTAGCATCAACATTCATACGCTCTGGTGATAACTCACAATCAACAAGCTGTTCATCATCCATATCCTGTGGACCTGATGACAACTTCTCATTAAACAAAGGAGTAATAGAAATATCAGAAGCAACAAAAGACAGTCCTGGATCAGCAGAAACCGGTACCACCGGATTAAAAACCGGTGTCACCGGATTTGGAGTGGCAGTAAGCACTAAGCGAGGCAAAACCGGTTCCACCGGTTTGGAATCCGGTACCACCGGATTTGCTCCTGAAGCTTCATTGATCTAATGATCTTCAACTTCCACCCTTTGCCTGGAAGAACCATGGGCATGTATTTGTTGAAGTTTTCATCCCTCTGTTTCTCCAGCTCTTTCTCCTTCTGTTCTTGAAAGTGAAGCCGCTGCAACTTCCTCTTTTGTGTGCATGTCAAACCTGGAGGACACCATCTTGACAAGAAATATTTAGATTTATCAATTTCAACTTTCTTACCCTCACCAAGATCTGTAGCAACATTTTCCTGGACTGATGCCTTGTCCTCATCTCCAATAATAATTGGTCTCTTACCATCGTCCTTCGGAATCACATGCGATTAGTACTTTGCCGCAAATACTTATCATATACATCAATAGGAGATGTATATGCACGCGTCTCAATAAACGCAGAACAATTAGCCAGCTCTTTATTTTGGTTAGGGACTACCGAAAGAGGAGCTGTAGCGGGTGGCACTGACTGCTGCACGACTGCGGCGATAAAACCGGTGCCGCCAGTTTCTGGAACTGGTACCATCGGTTTCGCCGAGGCTGGCGAAACATGTGCTGACGGCAGTGTTTGTCCTGGATAAAAATTAGTCGGCATACCATACAGTGGATGTTTAGAGGCTTGCTCTAGTGTAGCCAACATATTCGCATGCGTATTCTCATGTTGCATAGATGGTATATTATTTGCATAATAAGATTTATCTACCATCCTATCTTTTTCAATTTTATCTATCCTGTCTATAATGGTGCTCACAACTTCATCAGTATGTAAAAGCACAGCACTAAGCTTATCATCAATTTTGGAAGTAGAAGTTTCAGATGGATGCATAGTTACCGGAGGTATTTCTTCCACCTTCTTGTCCTTCAAAGTGAACGCCGGCGTCATGAATTCATGAGTTCTTGTCACTTTGCCATGGCGATCGACTCTCAGTCCCATCATGAATTGATTCTTCACATATTCTTGGACTGCTCCAAGCCATGGGCGCTCCTCTTCGCCAAGCTCCTCCATGGAGGGCATAACGATATTATCTTTGTCCAGATCTGAAATAGAGCCCATCTGGCAAGGGTTTGATAGACCAGTTATTGAAACCAAGATCTCCAATTCCCCAGTGGAGTCGCCAAAAATGTGTTGACGCTTTTCACGGTCAACACACCAAGAACTGCGCTAGCTCACGCGGATCCGCAATGAATCGATCACCTGCAGCGACCTGGCAAAACTGGTATCACCAGTTTCAGGAATCCGGTGCCACCGGATTTCTAGTGTTCTCTGCAAAGACCTACGAACGCCGGCCCAAGAGGAACCCCGTCAGGGCTGGCGCTCCTAGGGTTGCTCCGAGGTCGGCAGGCCACTCAGAACGTCGTCAACGCCGTAGAGACAAAGTACGACTAGCAATGGAGGTTGCAAAAGCTAGGGTTTGGAGATGATAAAAAATAAAGGTATTTATGTTTGATCGATTGGATAAACCCTCAATCGGCCATGGCCCTTTATATTTCTAGGGTGGGTGTCAGAGTTATCATCCGGCAGTCCACCTGGGGGTACCCAGATGGTTGATTTGTAGGCAAAGGGCAATCGCAGGACTATGGAGCTCGAGGTAACATAGGGACACATGGATTATACAGGTTCGGGCTACCCGGAGGTATAATACCCTACATCCTGTGCTCGGGGGTCTTGTATTGCTTTGCTCGGCGAGGTTCCGGAGAACAATGACGAGTTTGTGGTTACAATGGGCTAAAGGAATCCAATGAATGAAGGGGTCGACCTAGGCCGCCTTATATAGGCTGACGGCCTAGGGTTTACAAGTCAGTTATCTCTAATCATTATCCGGCTCTGACTAGGAAACTAATCTGAGTCGGTTGCCATGTAATCTTCATGATCTCCGGGTGGGATCCGAGTATATCACCTCATGCCTTGCGGGCTAAGTCTTCTCCAATCTTATCCATTAAGCCAGGGATCCTCGTGGGCCGGCCTGGAGTCGGCCCACATCTTCGTCAGACATGGGACCAGGCCGACTGGCTACCCGGTAGGTAGTGGGCCCTGGGGTACCCATATCCCACAAGTCCCCGAGCAACGTGTAGGCGTGTGTCAGAGTGCTGATGAAGAAGCGAAGCCTCCGCAGTCGGCTGAAGCATCTTGGTCGGCAGGCCGACACTAGGGTGGGCGGTGCTCAAAAAAGAAAACCGCAGGTCATCGGGGATGACCCTGGGCAGACCTGAGGCGAAGCCTCGAGTGGTGTAGCACCGTTCGTGGCCGAGTCGGGCGCCGAGGAGCTGCACCACTTGAGAAAAGTGACACATCCTGATGGGGCATATGGAGGGCGACGCAAGGAGCCTTCCATATGGAGTTGTCCCCGAGCATTAGGCCGACTAGAAAAGTCAGGCTAATGGTCAAGAAAGAAGAATCTCAAAGCTTCGAGGCAGGCAGAAGTACTCATGATCGTGATGAGATCGAAAAGGGTAAGCTGAAGGTATGCAAGATTAGTACTCATGATAATCCTGCTGATATGTTAACAAAGCCTGTTCCTGTTGCTAAGTTTGAGCTTTGCTCAAGCTTAGTTGGCTTGATGGATTAGCCCAAGAGGCTGTTTGGCGCCAGAAGTATTTTGTTTCTTTGATTTGTTCAGGATGAAGGTGTTGATTTATGCTACAAGATGGAATTTGTCTCAAGGTGGAGTTTGTTGAGTTATGTTCCAAATTCACAGATAAAAGGCTAACTTCTGACGGAGCGTAGCGGAGGCCCGTCGCCGGAGGCTTGGGCCGGAGCGTAGCGGAGTCTGAAGTTAGCCCATTGTGGTTCGCCCCGTTCTGCCCAGGTCGCGACTGGGGGGGTGCGGGGGGGCGAAGCCCCCCCGCGGTACGGTACATCTTATTTACCCTGTGTTAGGGTTTCCACCAGAGTGTTAGATCCATATTCTTGTAAGCCGCCGTCGTTGGCGTTGTAACCTGACTCTCGACATAGTGAAGTTCTTGCTGGCTGGCGCCCGTGGTTTTTCCCTTCCGCATTGGTTGGGTTTTCCACGTTAAATCTCGTGTCCCCTTTGCGGTTTGATTTACTTGTTCCATCGTTTTCTTCGCCATCGTTTATAACAGCCTTGTGTCGCTAAGCATCTTTTCCCGCTAACCACTGCTCACGGAGAGGACGGCTTACCACAGACCACACTGCTCAGCGGGGAGGCTTAGGTGTAGATGGCATGCGGGGCGAGTACGGAACTCAAGGTTTCACGATTAGGGACATGAACCGCACGGGTTAACTTGGGTTTTACCTAGAGGGACATATGGTCGGGCAAGGACCCGGAGGTCAGAGTCGGCAGGGACTCTCCCGAACGCTAGAGCAGCGCGCCGTGAGGTGCAGTCTGGACAGACCAGGCTGTATAAGCAATCGGAGTCTGACCAAGGTGGTTGGCGAAAGTCACGGAGACATAAGAGAGCCGAGGCGTACAAAGGTATATGGAAGCCGTAAAATATTTAATTGAAAATAATACTTAGCTTTGCATGGACCTCATATCCGAGTGCACGAGGTTGTCAATGAAGTCGACCAGTCAAGGACGAGGCAGTAGGCTGGGTCAAGCATAGCCGGAGTCGTCGTAGTTGCATGTTGGCATAGGCGTGTATGTCGTCATGTGCTGGCTTGAGGCAAGCCCCGAGGCAGAGATGTGGACCGATGGGACACACACTGCAAGCGTATGCGTACCGGAGTCACCGTGCGCTGCTTGAAAGCCTTGGAAGCCAAGCCCCTATGTCTTGCCTGCAGTTCTGGTGCCTTCTCATACACGCACGGGTTGCATCGGACTTGCTACTAGCTTGCATGCCATGTATGGCATGTGACTTCCTTGCTTGCTTCTCGTACTTATACATGCACGCCTTCCAAATTGATTGCTACATATGGTTCTGGAAATCAGACTTGATAACGACTAGGCGTGATCCTCGCAGAAAGTTTCACATGCACATGGATTGGAACATGTGTTAGCCAAAAATAACTAGAGTTATACTTGACTAATCTAAGAAAGAAAATCAGAAATAGAAAAAAGAAGAGTATACTTCCCATGCATGCGTGGCAACAATTAAAAAAATAAAACAAAATTTCCCTGGACAAGGTGCGCGTATGGGAACTCAACAACTCGACGGGTTGTTGAATAACTTGGAGATCGGTCTCTGTGGACTCGTCGACTTCGTTGAAGCACTTGCCGAGTTGGAGATCGATCTTCGTGGACACCGTGACCATGTCCGATGAAGCCGATGATGTCGTGGATGATCCGCCATCGAGCTAGCTGTAATGCCCCGCGGTCACCCCTACCTGGCGCGCCAACTGTCGGAGTTATCGTCCGGTAGTCCACCCGGTGGTACCCAGATGGTTGATTTGTAGGCAAAGGGCAATCGTAGGACTAGGGATCTCAAGGTAACACAGGGACACAGAGATTATACAGGTTCGGGCTACCCGGAGGTATAATACCCTACGTCCTGTGCTCGGGGGTCTTGTATTGCTTTGCTTGGCGAGGTTTCGGAGAACAACGACGAGATTGTGGTTACAATGGGCGAAAGGAATCTGATAAATGAAGGGGTCGACCTAGGCCGCCTTATATAGGCTGACGGCCTAGGGTTTACAAGTTGGTTATCTCTAATCATTATCCGGCTCTGACTAGGAAACTAATCTGAGTCGGTTGCCATGTAATTTCCATGGTCTCCGGGTGGGATCCGAGTATATCGCCTCATGCCTTGCGGGCTAAGTCTTCTCCAATCTTATCCATTAAACTAGGGATCCTCGTGGGCCGGCCTGGAGTCAGCCCACATCTTCGTCAGACGTGGGACCAGGACGACTGGCTACCTGGTCGGTAGTGAGCCCAGGGTACCCATATCCCACAGTGGGGAGGTCTTGCCCCGCAAGAAAAGGTCTATTACAACTCGGACCAACAAAAGAGTTCAAACCACTACTAGAAAAACCCCCATCGGTACCGGTTGGTAACCCTCATAGGTACCGGTTCTGCAACCGGTACCGAGCAACCGAGACCAAAGGCCTCGGTCTTTGGTACCGGGTGCAGAACCGGTACCTATGAGAGCCATTGGTACCGGTTGGTAACACCAACCGGTACCAAAGGGTGTTTTTTTCTTTTTTTTAAAAAAATGTTTGATGTTTTTGTTTATTAGATGCAATTCGTCTACGTGTGTACATATGCGTCATATGTAAGTATGTGTGGTATGCGTCATACGTCTTACACAATCTTTCACGCAATTGAAATTATCATAGCTATATATATATATATATTACAGAAGTTACATATGCACAAGTTGTTTACAATTGATGAGCAGAACTGGAAGAAGGGGTGGAAAGGGAGCAATAATGAGAGATATCGCGTCCGTCATGGTGGTACTCTCCGTTTGGATTTATAACTTGGTCCATAATGAATCCAAATAGTTGGTCCGTAATAGCTTTTGCTTTTTCTCTCATTGAGAGCTCTTCATGGTAAAACATCATCTGCATTAATCACAAATGACAACATTTTAATCTCATTATCCATTGGATAACACTAGATCATACACATTACAGAACAAGTCATATGTAAGTATGAATTGTTTGATTTCATACCACGAGTTCTTCGTTAGTCGGTTTGTTTGGAGAAATAAAGGTATGGATCCACTGGCAGACGTAGTATCCGCATAGATTCGCCCCTTGTTCCTGTCTGGCACACTAAAAGTAGAGAAGACTAAAGTTAGACGTGACAACTATATATTAGTGTGATATTATGAGATATGTGGGTACTCCAGCCACATACCGGAAACTCCATCTTCACATCCAATTTTTCTTTGAAATTCCTCGAACATTTGCACGGAAACGTGTCCATGCCATGTCAATCAGGTCTAAACCTGGTTGGTAATCCTCTTGTGATTTCCGCATTGAGTCCAACACAAAAATATGATCGGTGTTGATGATGATCACAAGCAGTATCCAATAGAACCTGTAGATATATATATAAATACATGCATAAGTATTGAGAACAAAGTCTTAAAGTTATACATATATAGAGAGAAGTACTCACGTGAAATTGTATGGCAGAAGAATGTAATTCTTGCTTCGTTGTCTCTTCAGGTATAAGTATACGTTGTCCACCGTCTGTAGTGGCTTACCAGATACAAGTACGGCATTTATCATCAATGGATCCATGAAGCCGACATCATCGTACGATTTTTCGCGGCATGTATGGATCTCCATCCTACATGACAAAAATATATTGTTATTGTTGCAAATTGTAATTAAGGTAGCAAGTATTGCGAGAATAGATCAGTGAAACAAACTTACACAACCCAGCAGCTCATCAATGAGAGATCTATGGCATCTTGATGGTACAACATATACGCATCCTTGAAATCCAAAATTAAGAGACTCGGCCCACGGAAGTAATCATGGTCTTGTATCAAAACATTAAGTATCAGTCTACCATGTTTGGATACCTTCATGTACCACGTATGGAATCGGTATGCTTGAGTGGTAAGTAGCTTCACAAAAAATGGGGGCACTATTGGTTTGCCGTATCGAAATTCCCAATGTGTCACTATTGCCTTAGGAATTTCGCCCTCTAAAAGTTCTGACGATGAGAGGCCCGTTGCCGCGACCATCTCAGCAAGTGCTTCGTTGTCAACATTTTGTTGCTCTTGTGTCCTCCTAGCAGAGTTCTGACCGACTTGTTTCTTCTTAGGAGTGGCCGCCTTCTTCCCGAGGCTCCACTGCTGGCTTGTTTCTGCTGACCAGCGGCCGTTTTGCTACTAGAGCCTTCACTGACTAGTTGCTGATAAGACTTTACAAGTTGGCGATCATAGTCAAGATACTAAGAATCTCTTCTGATTCGCCGCGCTCATTGATCTGAAAAAGTTCTTCGCTTTCGGATCTATTTTTACCGGCTTCTCTGGCTCATCTGGTTTGAAATGTTCTTTGACCTCGGCTTTGACCACCAAAGCAGTTTCCTCGTTAGTTTGGTCGTAAGGTAACTTCTTCTTTATGGCGGCCATCCTTTCTTCTTCGGTACGCTCTTTTTCGACCGTTTGATGTAGCTTTTTCTGGCGAGTAGTCCGCCGTCGGGGCGCAGCTTGGCGCTTTGGGGCATAACGTGCTGGTGGAGGAGGAGACATGTGTGAGCCGGCTTCATCCCTCCTTGGAGGTGGCAGCTCTTGCTCATCCTCGTCCCTTCTTGAAGGTGACGGTGGCTGCGGGGGATCCCTGGGTGGAGTAGATGATGGTCCTTAACTGGCAAATTTGACGTAACGCTTCTTCCATAGAATGATACTGCCATGGGCAGCATCCGCTAACGTCCTTTCTCCATCACCACCTTCGATGTCGAGCTCCAAGTCATCATATCCTTCACAAATTTGCTCCACCCCCACCTTGCAGTAGCCACTTGAAATTGAATGGTCTACCCTTGCTCACCGGATAAGCCATACCGTAAGCCACCTTAGTGGAAAGTTCCTGCATGGTATATATAGCTCAAATGGCGTACGTAGAGTGATTTCGTCCACTGGATAGCTTGCACTGTCGTCCCCCGCATCGGCAGGTGGGAGCTCCGTGGAAGCAACACTGCTTTGACGTTGGGAGGGCGGGCTAACACCAACTGAACCACCAACTCCGGTGGGTAGAAGTATTCCTCCCGGCATCGGCTGCCCTTGACTCAGCAATGTCTGTATTTGTCTAGACACTTCATCTGCCATGCCGACCTTTGTCTGCTGAACCTCTCTTTCCAGCTTCTCAACTCTTCTCTCCCGTGCGGCCTTGGTCCATGTACGACTTTTGTAGATGTCACTGTCCGCTGAAACTGCAACCTTCCACGAGACCACATCGACAACTCTAGCTTATCCGGGATGTTCGGGATTCCCCAAAGCCCTTGTTAGCTCGCCGTTTTCTCTGTCAGGAACGAATCTCCCATCGGCTTTCTCTTTAAGTGCTACAAGGATACCAGCGCCTCTTTAATCTCATCGTTGTATATAAGTGACCCATCATTAAGATCTAGAGTGCCCCATGAGCGTAATAACAATGCCTCGATCGCTCTGGCCAATTGATTGTCGCCGGCGTGATTCCTCTAGCAAGCAAATCTTCTTCCATCTTGTCATAGATTGGAATTTTCTTCTAGTAGCCAGTTGGTCCAAGAGAGTGGAAGTACCGTTTCTTCGCGGATTGATCCTTGCTTGATGAGGGTTCTTTTCATCTAACTCTGACCACCTGTACTGCATGAACGAATCCAAATGATCCTTGAGCTGTGGGTAATCGTTGACGTTGGGTGTCAGGTTCTTCTCGCCATATTTTTTGTACAAGTACTTCTTCCAAGTTTGAAATTAAGTAGCCATCATCTTTAGAGCCCAATTTTTCACTCTCTCCTCTAAACCTTCAGGAACTGTGAAGCGCTCTTTCAAACTTGCCCATAGCATTTCTTTCTCTGATTGCGGCACATAAGTTGCTTCATTGCTGAATTTCCACCTCTGCAAACTGATGGGCATGTGGTCTCTAACTAGAACACCACACTGACTTGCCATCTTAGTAGCATTTTTCTCCAGCGCAACTGGCCGACCATCTTCGGCCACATCCGTGATTATAAGTCTGCCCTCTAACTTTTTGGTCGGGCCATGTTTCGTCCTCTTCGATGATGACGACCCAGAAGGTTGTGAGCCTGAGGGCTACAGGTACGAGAAAGAAATATATCATCGATATTGACAATATATATACATATGTACCTCCTCTGCCTGAACATTTTCAGCAAGTTTTTCCATGCCATCACCTGACATATTCAGGTATTGGCTGCCATCGTCACCACCTGCCTCTTCCTCGGCATCGAGGATATTTGTGGCATGTGCACTGCCTTGTGCAATGGCATCCAACATAATCATTTCGTTCATTTCGTCTTCCGTCACCATCTTAGAAATAGAACTTAGAATGTATACATGAAATAACACTTTATTAAATAAAACTACTATGAATTTTATAGTAATAATATAATTTCCTACAAATTCTAAAAATTTCTACAATAACACTTAAATAGTATTATTCTATAAGTATAATACCATTTGCACAACAAATTTCCTTTAAGTACAATGTAAAAGGAATTTCTATAAGTATTATTTCTTATAATACAAATTCCAACAATTTCTAGAATTTCTATAGCCATAGTAAAATTTTCTACAATTAAAGGAATTTTATATAAGTATTGTTTCCTATAAGTATTATTCCTATTAGTATTATTCTATAAGTATAATATCATTATAACAACAAATTATTTCTATAAGTATTACATTCATAATACAAAAATCCTAGGAAATAAATGACAATGCCTATGAATATTAAGACATTTCCTGCACATTTCCTAAACAAATTCGTACAAATTTCGTAGAATATTAAGACAATGCCTATGAATTCCTAACAATTTCTATGAAATAACAAGTATTATTAATAATAATCTATGATTTTGCTATAGGAATCTATGATTTTTCTATAACATTAAAAAGAAAAAATTCACACCCACACAACATACTACACACAGCGGCGTTGGGGACGGTAGCGGCGGCGCCGGAGTCGGGCGGCGCCGGTCGAGGGGAAGCAGGGCGCGGGGAGGCAGGGGCAAGGGGAGGCCGGGCGTG
>CM014278.1:2958053-2977802 GCA_004135705.1 Alloteropsis semialata
GCACGGATCCCCGGGGCGAGGGACGACGGGCGCAGGGGAGGCCTGCGATGGACGACGGCGGGAGGGGCGGCGCGTGCAGAGGAGAAGGACGTCGGGAAGAAGAGCAGAGGGGCGAGGGGCCAGAGGGCGCTATATATACACAGCCACCCTTTGGTACCGGGTGGTGTCACCACTCGGTACCAAAGGCCCTTTGGTACCGGGTGGTGACTTCACCCGGTACCAAAGGATTTAGGGTTTGGTACCCGGTGCTGTCACCACCCGGTACCAAAGGGCCTTCGGTACCGGGTGGTGACATCACCAGGTACCAAAGGTGGGATTGGCGCCAATTCCAGGCCAAATTCCCAGCCCTTAATTACCGGGTTTTATAATCACCAGGTACCAAAGGGGTTTTTCAATACCTTTTCCGCCATTCCTGTTTCCTTTTTGTTTCTTCTATTTGGTATTTTCTATATATACCTTAGGTATATATAATTTGGTATTTTCTATTTACATCCATTTATATTAGTATTACATTTTAATTCCTTTACTATTTATTAGTTTGTATTTTCTATGTCCCCAATTCAAATAAAAATATTAATAAAATAATACTTGAACATAACTATTACATTACATACTATTGTTCTTGAACATAAGTACCATTACATAACATCATGCTTAACATAAGTACTACAATATGCTTGAACAACAATAAATGTTTTCTTTACAATAGTGCCTTCGTTATGATCGTTGCGAACATAAGGAGCATTTTCATTGGCCAACATAATGCTTGTCTCAACCTCCACACTGAACGGAGAGACCTCGTCACACATATCATAATCATCTTCATCTGTGACATCCTTGACACCCATGATTTTTCTTTTCCCCGTGAGAACTATGTGGCGTTTTGGCTCAAGTTCGGAGTTATTTGTTTGCAGAGCCCCTGTCTTAGGTTTGCTAGACATGTGCTTCACATAAAATACTTGATGCATATCCTTGGCGAGCACGAATGGTTCGTCTATATACCTAATTTTACTGAGGTCCACAGTTGTCATGACATACCAGTCTATATTTACTCCTCCACCTGTAAGCTTCACCTATTTGCACCAAAAAAGAGGTATTTTCAAAGGTCCATACTCGAGTTCCCAGATCTCCTCTACCTGACCATAATATGAGTCCATGTTCCCTTTGTTGTCATAGGCATCTATACAGACACCATTGTTTTGGTTGGTTCTTTTGTTGTCTTGGGCTCACGTGTAAAATGTATACCCATTTATATCATAGCCTTTGAATGTCAAGAATGAGGTTGATGGTCCCCTTGCCAAATACACCAGTTGTGTATGTATTGTCTCGTTACCCATGATTTTTTGCCGCAACCAACCAGCGAAAGTTTCTATGTGATGGCGTGTAATCCAGGTGTTAGACTTTCTTGGATTTTGGGAGCATATTATAGTCTTGTGCTCCTCAATGTAAGGAGCCACCATAGTTGATGACTGCAATACAGAGTAATGGGCTTTCATGAATAAATTTTAGTCTCCACACCTTGTTTGTTTCTTTTCTAATGTGCCCTTTCCAAGTAGTCTCCCCTCATGGCGTGACTTAGGTAGGTCAATCAGTTTCAGTTCGGGGGTATAGTCAACACAGAACTAAATGACCTCCTCTGTTCTGTATCTCTTGGCGATGCATCCTTCTGGAAGAGAATGGTTACGAACATATTTCTTTATAATAGCCATGAGCCTCTCAAAAGGATACATATTATGTAGGAATACAGGACCAAGAATACCAATCTCTTTGACAACATGGACCAGGAGATGCATCATAATATTAAAGAAAGACGGAGGAAATATCATCTCAAGGCTGACAAGGCTTTGGGCCACATCATCCTGCAACCTTGCTAGATTACTGGGATCAATTGCATTCTGGTCGATTGCATTGAGGAAGGCGCATAGCTTCATAATAGTTGTTCAGACATTAACGGGTAGAATTCCCCTCAACGCCACCAGATGCAATTGTGTCAGTAGCACATGGCAGTCATGAGACTTGAGGTGCACGAATTTCTTCTCTTTCATGTTTATTAGACTCTTTACATTCGATGAGTAGCCGAACGGGACCTTAATACTGTTCAAGCAATCAAACATGCTGGTCTTCTCCTCCTTGCTTAGACTGTAGCTAGCAGGACGTAAGTTCCAACTCCCTTTCTCTCTCTTCTCAGGATGCAAGGGATCTCGTTGTTTCATACGTTTTAGGTCCTGTCGTGCTTCTAGCGTATCTTTCGACTTTCCATATGTACCAAGAAATCCTAGCACATTTACACAAAGATTTTTGTCAGGTGCATCACATCAATTGCGTGGCAGACATCTAAGACCTCCCAATATGGTAGGTCCCAGAATATTGACTTTTCTTCCATATGGGTGCCTTTTCATTTTCATTTGCAACTGGCTGGCTGCCAGGTCCCTTCTCAAAGACCACCTTCACATCTTTTACCATAGCAAATACATATTTTCCATCCCGATGCCTTGGTTTTTTACGAGTTTCTGCCTCAAAATGCTTTCCTTGCTTTCTTAGTGTATGTTTCTCAGAAAGAAATCGACGATGGCCCATATACACACACTTTCTACAATATTTCAGATAGATGCAGTCTGTGTGTTCTAGACAATGTGTGCATGCTTTGTATCCCTTGCTTGACTGTCTCGACAGGTTACCAAGTGCAGGCCAATCATTGATGATCACAAACAGTAATGCTCGTAGATTAAATTTCTCTTGCTTGTGCTCATCCCATGCCTTTACTCCATCTCTGCCCCATAACAACAGATCCTCAACCAGTGGCCTTAGATACACATCAATGTTTTGTGGTCGTCCAACAAACGCTTGATCTTCTCCCACTCTTTCGCACTTTCGCAGTCTTTCTCTTCATCACGAATCATGCCACCTAAGGCATCATCATCCTCATCTTCTGCAATTGCTTCACCCTCGCCCATTGCAATATCATCTGCAAAGACATCATATTGTGCAAGGTCCAGGATGTTGTCATCACCATCTTCATCACTGTTTTGTAATAGGATCCCCTCTTCACCATGTTTGGTCCAACAGATATAGCCAGGCATGAAACCATTCCTTGGCAAGTGCATGTGAATCACCTTCTTTAAGATGTGATAATCCTTGTTGTTCTCACAGACCTTGCACGGATAGCATATAAAACCCGAGGTCGAGTTAGCCTCAGCCACGTCGAGGAATTGATGGACGCCATTAATGAAGTCAGATGAGAGTCTATCCGCGTTGTACATCTATTGTCGATTCATCTATTCACAAAATACAACAAAAAATTCAGCCCCAATATGAATATCATTTATAGTCTCTAAAATCTAAAATTAATAATAACCCTAAATATGATCATTTGAAGCCTCTAAAAAGATCTAATTTTAAATTTTATAATTAATAAGCCTAAATATGAATATCGTCTATAATCTCTAAAATTTATAATTAGCATAAATATGAATATCAATTATAGACTCTAAAAATCTAAAATTCGTAATAACCCTAAATATGAACATCGTTTGAAGCCTCTAAAAAGATGTAATTCTAAAGTTCATAATTAATAAGCATAAATATGAATATCATCTATAATCTCTAAAATTCATAGTAAGCATAAATATGAATATCAATTATAGACTCTAAAAATCTAAAATTTGTAATAACCCTAAATATAAACATCGTTTGAAGCCTCTAAAAAGATGTAATTCTAAAGCTCCCAATAAGCCTTTACAATTAATATCATTTAAAATATATAAAAAATCATAATTAGCCTAAATATGATAATCATTTAAAGTTTCTATAAATAATCAGAAAAATCTAAACAATGCCAAAAAACTTTGAGCATCATCTCTACACATGCAACAACAATCTATATGGTTCATCTCTACCACAAAATCATAATAAAATTGATCTATAATTCTAAAATCTCCTATTTCTATCCATTACACAAAACACTCAATTACTCCAAACATAGAGCATGAAATAGACCATGCTAACGGTCAAAAGAAAAAGGATGAAGTTGCTAACCTTCTAGCGGACTTCGATTGTAAAATCTCCAAAAGTTATGGAAAAATCGGGCATGACCTCCCCAACCCGAGCTCAATGGAGGATAAAGAAATAAGCCATGGCTCGGGCAGGGGGAGGAAGAAGGGGATATATACACCCGTACCAAAGGGGCACTCATAAATACCGGTTGGTGCCACCAACCGGTACCTATGTGCCCGCAAAATTTCTAGCCGTTGGACCCGGTACCAAATGGCGAGTTTTCTGGTAGTGAACCTACTAGGACTCGGGGAAACCGGTACCACCGGATTTGGTTGCCAGACGGGCTACAGAGGACCGGTTTTAGAACCCGGTGCCACCGGTTCCTGCTGTCAGACTTGTCCCGTGCCAATTTCGATCGTCAACGGGATGCAAGGTACAAAATTTTCCACACACACAACCTTGTGAAAACTATTTGTTCACTAATTGTTACCACGAAGAAAAACCATATGAGTCAAGAGAAACGAGTTTAGGGAAATCAAGTAACCATGGGTAATTTTACTTCGTCTTAGTACGATCTGGTGCAAACACAGCTAATACCCGGCGGAACAGTTTAGCGATCAGGTATAGCACTCCGAGTGCAGGCAGGCCGACGAAGACGGCGACAAACAAGGCAAAAAGAAGCCGGCGAGCATCATGTACGTCTCCTGCGCGAGTTGCGCGAGATGCTCCACCCTCGGCGTGTCTGTGCTCAGCTTCGCCTCGCCGCGCGCCGACCTCACGAGCAGCGTCAGGAGGAGCTGCTTGTCCGCGCTACGGTTGTCGTTGCCGTAGTGCTGCTGGCGGCGGAGGCGGCCGACCAGCTCCTCCGTCTTGGACCGACCGTCGGGCGTCGCTCTGTCGGCGGCGGCGAATTCCTCGCGCATCAGGTGCCGCAGCAGCTCCCGCCTTCGTCCGCCTCTCTGACTCAACCTATACACATCTTGCGTCCTTCTGGAGATCACCGAAGCCGCACCGACCTCGTAGACGACGGGCACGTCGTAGTCCCATTGTGGCACCACGCGAATATCCAGGACCTGTAGGAAACAATCTGGGAATAATTCCCGGTGAGAGACGCGAGTGTCGATTCTGAGAATCGAACTCGCGCCGGCAGCCTGCTCACCCGCAGCGCTTGCCACCCGAGCTATGCTCGGTTCTCATGTCGTTGTGTCGTGTTGCACACCTGAAGTTTAACAAAAAAAAAAGTTGATTTTGTGCGTCATGTTTGGAGATAGATTAGCTATAGACTCTATATGGGCCAGGCCAAATGGGCGGCGCAAAAAAACACGATACAAGCACGCCCCACAACCACAGCCTCGTAGTGCCTGGGCCGCCAAGACCGCGACCTATCGGCCCATAGCCTATCCGCCTCCCCTTTTCCCCTGACTGGGCCAAGGCCTTCCTCGACCGCGACCGACACCTGTCTCCGACCGTTAGGGCGAGGGACTATATAAGCCGGCGAAGCCCCTCTCGGTCAGAAAATACCCCCGCGAGCATTGGTAGGGACGAGGATAGGGCATTCTCCCTACGGGAATTCCTAGTTGTCATCTCTAATGAGAACAGGCTATGCCCTGCTTCTTGCTCACAATGTTATGTTTACTCTCACCCGTGAGTTGTTGAACCACCTGTCGATCTGACTAAGGGTGGCTAAAAAACTCAGGCTCGTGAGCTCGGCTTGGGCTCGGCTCGAGCTCGCCTAGCTCGGCTCAGCTCGAATTCAAAACGAGCTGAGCCCGAGCCAATATTTTGGCTCATTAGTGAACTGAGCCGAGCACGAGCCGGCTCATAAGTAGCTTGCAAGCTTAACAAGCTTGGTGTTAGGACTCTAAATATTTTTTTATATTATATTTATATGATGTGCATAGGCATGTCGATGGTTGGATAGTTGGAGAGTTATGACTTGTCAATTACAGTAGATATTAAAGAATTAGAGGTAATATTTTCTTCTTATGAAAGATGTAATAACTTGCTATCTTTCGTCCACGGGGCCTCGGCGGTGGTGGGCTGCGGGGGAGCTCCGCCCGCACGGCCTCGTCAGCATCGGGATCGAGACGGGTTGAAGCGGATCGATGCGTCTGGCGGAGCTCGGTGCGGGGGCGGGCTTCAATGCCGGCGTGCGCGGGCCTGTGTGAGCGTCGGCTCAGTGGATCCCACCCTACCGGCGTCAGCGCAGAGGTCCACCCGCGGGGGAGCGGAGGCAAGGCCGCGAGCTGGAGGCCTGGAGCAGCGAGGAGGCGGCCTTCCGCGAGGCTGCGAGCGAGAATTCGGTGTTCTGGTGGAACAGCGATGGTAGCGCCAGCGACTGCATCTGTGTTACTCAACCGCCCGCGGATCCCGTATAGGCTGTTGAGCACAATCCATGATTCCAGCCTTTCAGGTGAAGACACAAAACCATTAACTTTTGGGTTAATTGGATATATACCATTACAACTATCACGGTTTGAAGATATACCATTACAATTCGTCTATTCGCAATCGTGCCATTACAATTTCGCAAGTCTCCGAGATATGCCATTACTTACCCCTTCAGTGCTTTTATAAAAAGTTTTAGACCAAAATACCCCTGTCTTCTGCCTCATGTACACTCTTTTCCCCTTTCTCCACCATAGCAGCGAGGGCCCTGCGGCGGCGGTGGCCTGCGAGCAGCAGCGTCAGCGCCGCGGCGGCTAAGCCCTGGGGCGCGCTGCAGCTGTAGGCGGCTAAGCCGCCGTGGGAGCAGGCGAAGGCGAGCGCCGCCATCAAGCTCAGCACCCGGACTTGAGCCATGAACGACGCCACCTTCGCGGGGTCGCTCCGCGGGTTGTACCGCTGCACGACAAGCACGGACGCCGTCGTCGAGAACTCCGGCATCGCCAGGTAGCTCCCCACGGGGCCCAGCTCCGGGCAGTCGCCAGGTAGTCCCACGGTGAGCTCGATGCCGGGGTGCTTGCCTATGCGTGCGGCGTACGCGAGCGCCTCGCGGTCGTCGGGCCCGCCGAAGAAGAGGACCAGGACGGCGTAGGACACGTTGGGCGACCGAGCAGGGCGCGGCGTTGAGCACGCGCACGTTCACCTGGTGGTACGCGCGGTCCACGGGCTCCATCGTGCCGTCGTGACTGAGCATCTTGTGGAACGGCAGCACCACGAGTGCGGCGCGCTTGTTCAGCGCCGACGCCACGATGTCCTCGTGGATGGTGCACGATGAGCTCCACGAGCCCCTTGGTGTTCATCATCAGCCCGAGCGCGAGCGCCTCGCGCGGTGGCACGCGCATCAGCAGCGACGCGAGCACCGTGCCGCCGATCTTGCCGGCGCAGCCGTCGTCATCACGAGCGCGAGGAAGCCCCACGCATTGGCCCCCGAGATGGTGGCCACGTTTGTCTTGAGCCCGCTCAACACGAAGTACAGGGGCAGGAACAGCGACGACACGAGGTCCTCCATCTTCTCGGTGAGCGTGCCGGCGTAGGCTCCTTCCTTGGGGATCAGGACGCCGATGACGAACCCGCCGA
Organism: Alloteropsis semialata; assembly: GCA_004135705.1. Classification (NCBI taxonomy): domain Eukaryota; kingdom Viridiplantae; phylum Streptophyta; class Magnoliopsida; order Poales; family Poaceae; genus Alloteropsis; species Alloteropsis semialata. The sequence continues at coordinate 2,965,569 of CM014278.1, forward strand.
ACAGCGCATGTATGCCGATGGCATCTGTGGGGAAGCCGGCGGCGAGAATAACGGACACAGTCGTGCAAACGAACGACTCCTTGATAGGCTCGCCGGCCGGGGACCGCGAGTGCCGGCCGCACGAGGAAGATGGCGGCGACGACGAAGCCGACCCCGGAGAGCAGGACGTAGATGGACACGAATGGCGACCCGGAGCCGGAGAGCGCGATGGCCAGCGCGAGCAGTATCCACGCGGTGACGTCGTTGACGGCCGCGGCGGACATGGCCATGCGGCCCAGGTCGGTGGTGAGGAGCTTCAACTCGGCGAGGATGCGCGCGAGCACCGGAACGCGGTGATAGAGAGCGCGACTCCCATGAAGACGATGAGCAGGCCGCGCGTCGCGTCGGGCGCGATGGCGGCGCGTAGGGCGAGGGAGGAGCCGACGCCAAACGCGCAGGGCGAAGGAGCGGCCACCTGAGATAGAACGGTGAGAAAGAGGAAAAGGAAGGGGCAATTTGGGCAACATATTTTGAGAAACATAACGAAAGGGTAAGCAGTGGCATATCTCGGAGACTCGTAAAATTGTAATGGTACGGTTGTGAATAGACGAATTGTAATGGCATATCTCCAAATCGCGATAATTGTAATGGCATATATCCAATTAACCCTTAACTTTTCACTCAGTCGTCCTGGACTTTCATTTCCTATTTTGCTATTCAAATATGACAGAAGATGAAGGATGTCAGATTGTCAGATTTGGGATTGAAATCTGTATAGTTATTACATTTTTTGACAGGCGTGTGATTGAGGATTCTACCTAGTAGTGAAACAGGATGAATGCATGTTCATTATTTACTTAATCTCGTTGATAGTTTTTGTTGGTAATTTTTGTGTACACTAGGCTTCTACAAACATGTTCTGAACTGAAGGAGCACATGGTTAGTATATTGAAATGAATACTGTTAGCATTTCCTTTCATTATATAGAGCTATGAACATCTACTAGAATCATTCTGCCTTTATCCATTCCGGGCACTATATAGCCGATGATGTTGCCTTGGAATTGTATATTGCAAAGGGGTGCCGTAAAATATGTTTTGTTGTTGTTAATCTCCATCCCCTTTTGTTTTACTTTTCTATTTTCTCCTTATGAAATTCAGAGCGGTGGATGCAATGCAAGGGGGGTGTGCAACTATGCATACATCAGCGACGATCTTGGCTGGAGGAGCAGTAGGAGCGCCTACCGCCATGCGAGCTCTTGCAACCGGTGTCAGTCCTTGCCAGAGTGCTCTCGGTGGTGTGGCGCCCTGGTTGGGCGACTCTGGTGTCCGGAAGGCGAGGACAGTATATGGTGACAATGCAGCAAGCTAGCGCGTGATTACGTTCTGCTGAACTGGGAGCGAACTAGATTACTGCCAACGACAAATCAAACGGCTGGTTATACTTATGAAATACATTTTCTTAGTTCTTTTGAGAGGCTAATCCTTAATTTCACTTGTGCAATCTTTCTGTTTATAATTGAAAAACTGAATTCTGCTTGGTTTTTGGTTTGATTAGGTGCCGGGAAGGGGCTACGGCCGCTATGGCAATGGCAGGAGGGATCTCCGGTGAGCATGTGGCTACCTCTACTTTCCTCCTTTGCCCTTCAGCATAATAGTAGACTGTTTTGTATATCAGTTAAATTTTCACATGATTTGGTATAGTACCCGTTGGATAATAGTACAGTGTGTATTTTTGCTATTTTGCTCTCAGTAGACTATAGGATGTTCTTATTGTTAGAAGTGCTACCGATTTTCGGTTAACAAAGATATAAATAGAGCTTTCACAACTTCCACACTGTATATATTTGAGATTTATTTTTGCCAATGTTATAATGAGATTGGTATTTGTCACTGTTATCACTATCTATATTTTCGGAGAAGTTCATTGGTGAAATTTGCACCAAATTTATAGGAAACATATAAAAATAAAAAAAAGTTTGTAGGATAAAAAAAGCTTTTGTTAAAATGTATATCTTTAGATGCTATTACATAGCTTTAGTATTTTCTTTGAAAACTGTAATATAATTTTGTTACATAACTTTTTTGAACTGTTTGACATATTTCTGTTTATATAGTCTTATGTATAAAACTTATTTATAATATTATATATTACATTTTGTTCATAACTTTTGTTCTCAAATGTTGTTACATTGATTTTTGTTTGCATAACTTTGTGTATATAAATTTTCTATATAATCTTCTGTATTTTTATTTGCTCAAAACTTTTTCTTCAAATATTTGTTGACTCATTTTTATGTCAAAGTTCTATAAGTAATATTTTACTAAAATATTTTTATGTCTAAATTTTGGACCAACCATCTTGCCCCTACCATAGAAACCTAAACTATTTCAACTTCGGGCCCCCTGCCATAGAAGGTTGTAATGGTTAGGGTTCAGGGTGGTAGAGGACAACTCCATCCTATCGGGTTCAGAAGGATGTTTGAGGTTAGGGGCGGCCATGGGCCCCCTGCCATAGTAGGCCGTACTGGTTAGGGTTCAGGATTGTTGGGGGTGACTTCGTCCTATCGAGTTGCGGAAGGGTTTTGGGGTTTGGAGTCGACTATGTCCCCCTGCCAGAGAAGCCTAAAATGGTTGAGTTTTGGGCTCCTTGCCATAGAAGGCCATACTAGTTAGTGTTTTGGGATGTTTGGGGCGACGCCGTCCTATCCTATTCAAAAGGGTGTTTGGTGTTTGGGGTCGACCATGTCCGCACTGCCATAGAAGCCTAAATTACTTCAGCTTCGGGCTCCCTGCCATAGACGGCCATACCGGTTAGAGTTCTGTGTTGGTGGGGCAACTCTGTCCTATCGGATTTAGAATGGTGTTTGTTGTTTGGGGCCGACCATTTCTGCCCTGCCATAGAGGGCTAAACAGGTTTTGTTTCGGGCTCCCTGCCATAGAAGGCCATTCTAGTTTAGGGTTCAGGGTTGTTGGAGGCGACTCCGTCCTATTGGGTCCAGAAAGGTATTCGGGGTTAAAGGCGGCCATTGCCCCTATCCATACTATCCAACTACTTTTGAAAACTGTTCTTTTATATATTTGTATCACTAATTATTTTTTCAGTTTCTTTTTTACCAGGACTGGCAGAACCTAGTTCATGAGACAATAAAGTACAAGTTTGCTATATAAGTTATGCATGAAAACTTTTATATGACAGTTCTTGATAACTTATGTATTTAAATTTAACTGAAGTTCACTAAACTTATGTATGAAAGTTTAGCATAAAATTTTTTATGGTGTCTGCAATATTATTTAGTATAATTTTCTATAACTTTGTCACTTAAATTTGTGTGAAATTTTTTTTCTGCATTTTATTTTAATCTAACAGCGAAGTTTGTTATATAACTTATGCATGAAAACTTTTGTATGACAGCTCATGAAAACTATGTATTTAAACTTTAAAGTTAACTAAAGTTCATAAAACTTATGTAAGAAATTAGCATAAAATTTTTCACGGTCTCCGCAATATTATTTACTACAAGTTTCTATAACTTTGTCACTTAAATTTGTATGAAATATTGTTTTTTGCTCTTAGTTTAATGTAAAACTAAAGTAGAAGTTTGGTGTATAACTTATGCATAAAAGTCTTTGTGTGACAGTTCTTGAAAATTGGTGTATTTAAAATTAACTGAAGTTCATAAAATTTATGTACGAAAGTTTAGCATAAAATTTTCCATGGTCTCCACAATATTATTTAGTAGAACTTTCTATAACTTTGTCACTTAATTTGTGTGATATTTTTTTTGCTGTTATTTTAATTTAACCTTTTAGTTTTTTAATCTTTTTTTTAAAAAGTGTCTATTTGTTTTTTATTTTACTTTACTTTGAAACTTACTTTTATTTTATTTTCCCCATCCTTTTCTTTTCCTTATTTTTCCTGATCCCGAATGTTTTTATTTCGTGTAAAGAGAAAAGGAAAGGCGTGTGGACAGGAACATCTCAGTTTTTTTTGTACGTTGGAGCGTGGAAAGAGAATGTATGGTGCACCAAACAGGTGTGCAGAAATCATCTGTAGGCGCGTAGCTGTAGAAGCAAAAAAAAATAACATGCAAAAAGATTCCGGAAAAGGAAGGGTCGGTGGAGTACCACCTGCAATACAAGCTATCAGAAAATCGACCCATGGATGGTTTCTTTCGGGCAACCGTAAACTAGACCCTCTGTTGCTCCTTGCCGCAACAACAAATAAGCACTAAATGGGTAGGCGGATCAGCACAGGTAGGGATAGCTCGATCTCCTGCCTGCCGTTTGTCACGATAATATGTGTTTGGATATACTGTTCCCTTCGTTTCAAATTACAATTTGTTTGGCTTTTTTATTCTAATTTAGACACTCGTCTTATTTAAAAAATTATATAAAATATTAACTTTGTGGCCTGCTTTGTTAATAAAATTTCTTTTGAAAATGATTTAAATTTGACTATATTTGCATAATTTTTTTTGAATAAGACGAGAAATCGAATTTCAGGTAAAAAAAGTCATGCGAGTCGTAATTTGGAACAGAGAGAAGTACTTTCTTAGCCTGCGTGGCAAGGTAAAAACAAAGAACCTTCTCGCAAGAGCCCATGTTCTTTAGAAGCTAGTTGTGCATAAATTATTCTAAGAATCACCGGAAAGAATATCCATCTCATCGACCGATCAATGCTGAGTGGAACTAGGAAGTAAATTTAGCAAGAGCGTACAATACTCCCATTGATGCGGGCAAGTACACGAATAAGGTTTTCGCCAACACCTTGGCGAGGATCCAGGGCACCTTCATGTGCTTCTCAAGCTGTTCGAGCTTCTTGGTATTCGAGCTCTGCTTCTACTCGGCCCACGTCCACCTGACGAGCAGCGCCAGCAGGAGGTGCATGTCGTGGTCGCCCGCCGCCATCACCGGAGAGCCGGCCGCGTCGAACCTGATCTGGCGGTGGAGGTACTCCTCCAGCTCCTTCGTCTTGTGCCTCTTGTCCCAGCCACTCTTGCTGTTGTCGGCAGTGGCGTCCTCGAGCATCAGGTGCCGCAGGAGCTCCGCCTTGGCCTTCTCCGCCTCCATCCTCTCCATCTCCGACAACATTGCCTCCTCCGTGGAGGAAAGCTGGTGGAGAGCAGCAGTCACCGTCGGTGGCGGCGCTGCCGTGGATCGCCCGCGGTAGCAAAAACGGAGCGCCGCCGTCCACTGTTGGGAGCAGGGAGGGCCGGCGGCGGAACGCGCTGGCAGCAACGCCTCGGAGCACCGAGGCGGCGGCCATCGAATGGATCTGTTGCGTGCTAGACTCTCGACCTAATACTACGTTCAAGAGAGAGATGATGTGTTCGGATTTATCACGCACGATACCTTAAATAAAGCTCGTTTGGCAGAGCTTCGTCAACCGCCGCTTCAGCTCCGTGCTACAGTAAATATTACTATTTGACACTGTACACCACTGTTTGGCACTGTATCGCGGAGCCGGAACCGAGCCGCTCCGTGTTACAGCCAACTAATCGGCTGGTGGAGCAGACGGAGCCAGAAATAATGGCTCCGTCCGCTCTTGCTCCCGTGCCGCTACAGTAGCACTACAATAGCGCTACAGTATCCAGAGCCGGAGCTGGTGGATCGCTCCCAAACGCGCCATAAGATCGCAATCTTATGTCGCTGTGTCGTGTTGGACACATGGAGATTAACAAAAAAAAACTTAATTTGATGCGTCCTCATTTTCAGAGATTACCACATTTGCTTGTATAAATAATCCGAACAAAGTCCACCGATAAATAAGTTAGGAAAACCTGCAAAAAAAATAGTCTGCAAATTTAGGGTTTCAACTGCCCGAGCGTAAGGTTACTGTGGTGTTCCAGTCATTGAATTTGCACGTAACTTCGTATTTTTTTTATTTTAACAGGTGCTATTTTCCTGTGATAAAAGACGTGCCCATCGACGTGTTTCTAAAATAGAGTTGGTATGCATGCATTCGTTTGGATGAGTATATGTATGTGTGCAGAGACGAGGCGGGAGGGAGGGGGTGGGAGGGGCAACGTCCCTCCAAGGCCATGTATCTTCCACTGAAAAAAATCAAAATTTGAGAACAAATTGAAAAAACTCCATTGCTTGTCTCAATTTTTGGCTTCGCCCCTATATGTGTTAGTGTTGACGGTCATTAATGCATATCTCAGACCGTCAACTTTGACATACAAATATACATTCACCATAACTATAGGGATCATCTCTAACAAATTCAACTAGTTTTGGTGATATGCAGGAGGCAACAGGTGAAATTTGAGGCGAAACGGGCTCGGCGGGCCGTCGCCCGACCTGGCCCAGAGCCCAATGGGCCCACTTTTCTCCAGAGCAAAGGAGCACATTTGGGGATCATCCTAGTCGTTGAATCCATGTTGGTTGGATCCAAGAGATGGGAATGGTCCAAGGGAAGGTCACATGGATTGAAGGACCCACCTCGCAAACTAAACGTACTCAAATGAAGCTATACCACCTGGAACCATCATGAGGACCCACGAGACAGTCACTCAGCCGAAGATGGGCCCGATCGGTGCCGGCGCCATGTCGCCCGACCTCACTAGGTCGGCCGATCTGGTCCGGTGGCCAAACCGCCTCATCCTTCTCGTGCGCGTTTCCACCGCCTCCAGAAGTCCATCTACGCCGTGCACCACTCAAGGCGGTGGATCTAACGTCGGCCGACCTCCCCGCGTCGCCCAACCTATGACTGAGTCCATTCCTCCCCAGCTTTCACGTGTCCACTCCTAACCGCCTCTACAAGCTATAAATAGCTGCGCCCCGGTCATTGAAGATCATCATCGAGCTGGAGCATCAAGTCCTGGCGAAGCCCTCCTCAAATGAGAGTAGAAATAGGGAGAGAGTGAGGGAGAGTCTGGGGGAGTCCCGGTGTGTCGGCGACCCTCCACTTGTACCTTGGCGGATGCGAGCTCTTTAGTAAGTATCCGGGATATTCAGCTTAGTATTTAAGTTTGAGTTATAGAAAGTTGAGTTCTTTATTGTGCTTGTGGGTTCGTCGCTTTATTTATAAAGTGCTCTAGTCTCTAGCTAAGATTAGAGTAGTAGTATATATCTTAAGCGTGGTGCTTAGGTTATCGACTACCTTCGTTTGCCTCGTAGCCCACGGATTAGTAGAGGTAGGCGGCAGGTGGTGACAGCTCTGTCCGTCCTTTGTAATCCTCCATGTACGGGTACGGCATAGAGCTGTATGCCGGCAATTTTCTAGAGGTCTAGGATACCCCGGTGCCCAAAGCAAGCATAGGAAAACTCCCTTCGTTGTATTTCCAGCTTAGTGCTAAGTTATCCTCTCTACCCAGCCTTCATATAAACTCGATCGATCCGGTCAACTTTAATGATTAGACAGTGCTCTCTCGTTCCCTGTTGATTCGATACCCTGAATTTTCGGGTGAAAGCTACAACGGTATCTGTGCGCTTGTGGATTTAACAGTGAGCATCTAAAACATGTTTAAAAACGAAATTGCCCCTCTTTTCTCACGTTGGTATTGGGCTCAACAAAAGTAAGGGTATCATCGTAAATAAACACCAATTAGCTAAGAGGATCTAAACAGCACCAGCTATACTTTAGCTAGCTAAAGTTTTGTCGGCTAAACTTTAGCTGACCAAATTTGCTGTCTAAACTTTAGCCGGAGTGGATTCAAACAGGACATTCGCAGAATTCCTCCGGAATGGAGCACATCCCCGGTACAGGAATCGAGCCAAAAAAAACCATCAAAAACAACTAGGCAAGTCCATCACAAACCACAAGCCCCGTACCTCAGAGCGCGCTGGCAGCCATGCCTCGTACTCTCTTCGTTTCAAAATAAATATCCATATATAATCTAAAATTTGCCCTAAAATAATTTTTGATCTTGATTTCCAATACAACTCCCTGTCTCTCCTCCTCCACCTCTCTTTATTTCCCATACATTTTTACTTTTTTATTTTTTCTTAATTTCTATGCGCAGCTCCTAAATGGACATTTATTTTAAGGCGGAAGGAGTAGAATCGTCGCAACTCACAGGGTATTTATAATGTGCTTTGCGCCTTGTGTTTTATATTCCAAAACTAAACAAAAACATCGATCAATTTGTGATCAAATCCAAACAAACTGTTTTTTTAGGATTTAGGAAACAAATTAAAACAAACTTGATTTACTGGTTTATTTGAACCGATCTTTGTTTTGTGTGGATATATCCTATCTTCCCATTTGCAATGTTCGAGTTTTGTGTAGTGATCTAACATTATCCCGCTGGCCCGGTTTTTATCTCTTTGAGACTCCTATTTCTGTATATTAAGGCTATATTTACCACTTGAAATATGTTAATTAAATTAAATAATCATATATATATATATATATAATGTTTGCTTTGCTAATGAAGTCTATTCTCCATTGGTCAAAAACAGTAATACCCCCAATAATAATTCACATTGTTGCAATGCCTAATAAAAAAGATGCAAACATATAGTACATTTTACATTTAAATTTGACTTCTTACTTACTGCAAAATGCATGGATAGTTTGTTTGGTTTTTTATTATCCAGTCCAAAATACCTAACATATATAATTATGGCAGACCTAGGTATAATATATAGGCAACGTATCCTATGCAAACTAGCTTCGTGTGCAAACTATGGAAACTCCAACCACAGTCGCTGGATCTCCATCCGATGGCCACATAGAGAGGTGGGGAATTATAACACTTAAACCCTCCCACCGTTCCTCCCCTAATCATATTTTTGCACAGAACCCCCTAACCTAATCTAATTTGGGCGCCTAGCCTAGCAGAACAGGGGGCGACGGTTCGTTTCTCCCGACGCCGTCGCCCTATCGTCGCCGCCGCCTGGGCCGGCGTCCCTTCCCACGCACGCCTGCTCTCAGCGCCGCCGCCCCTTCCCAGCGCCGCCGCCACCATGGATCATGGCGAGCCACCACGCACAGGTATGGACGTGGACTCCTCCGCCACCATGGATCACGGCCTGCTCTCGTCGTTTCTGGACGTGGACTCCTCCGCCGCCAGTGCAGGTATGGGTACGTCCGTACAGGTGATTCATTCATAAAATCGTGCATGTGTATACAAACGTACGTACAGGTGATTCATTCATGTGTCCAGGTGCATCCATGGACTCAGTCACCGGCGCCGCCATGGAGATCGATGCCGCTGCCGCCATGGGGATAACCCTTGATTCTGTCTCCATTGAGGCCATCGACGCAGGAGTTGGAGCCTACCTTGAACATCCAGGAACACCACAGACAAAATCTTCTCCGATTATAGCAGTAAGTTGCAATGAACATTTGAACACAGTACTAGTTCTGTTTGGTTTGTTGATCATACAATTTTTACACTTCTGTAGGCAACAAGTGACACAGGCAACACACATTCCAAAGAACAATTGAAGCCAGTGGTTGGAATGATCTTTGATACTCTCACAGATGTGGAGAAATTCTACAAGTCGTATGCACATGATGCTGGTTCCTCAGTTTGTGTTGGTCAGCACAAGAAGGAAAATGAGGAAATATTATTCAAGAGGTATTATTGTTCAAGGGAAAGGTACAGTCAGGAGAACACGACAAATGCTAGTGATGAATCTGGAAAAAAAAGAAAGACACCGAGACTGATGGAAACCAGATGTGGTTGTCCGGCACATATTGTTGTCAAGCTTGACAGTGACAAGAAGTATCGAATAGCTTCAATGGTTGAGGAGCACAGCCATGGTTTTGTGTCGCCAAATAAGAGGCATTTGCTAAGATCCAATCGTAAAGTCAGTGAGAGGGCTAAGAGTACTTTGTTCAATTGTCATAAGGCTAGCATTGGCACCTCACAGGCATATCGACTTCTCCATGTCAGTGAGGGTGGGTTTGAGAATGTTGGGTGCACAAAGAGGGATTTGCAAAATTATTACCATGACCTTAGAACCAAAATCAAGGATGCAGATGCACAAATGTTTGTGGCACAACTTGAGCGAAAGAAGGAAGTAAATCCTGCCTTCTTTTATGACTTTCTGGTGGATGAAGAAGGACGACTTGTTCGTGTATTCTGGGCAGATGGTTTATGCAGGAAAAACTATAGTGTTTTTGGTGATGTGATTTCGGTAGATGCAACATATACCACCAACCAGTATAACATGAAATTTGTGCCATTTACAGGAGTCAATCATCACTTGCAAAGTGTTTTCCTTGGGGCAGCGTTCTTAGCAAATGAAAAGATTGAGTCATATGTATGGTTGTTTAAGACCTTTCTTAAGGCTATTGCTGAGATTCTACCAGATACAACCCATAGATTTTGCATGTGGCATATCATGGATAAGGTACCTGAGAAGGTCGGGCCCTCTATAAGAGAAGATGAAGATTTTTGGAAAAGACTAAACAAGTGTGTTTGGGGGTCTGAAGATTCAGATGATTTTGTATCACAATGGAATTCTATCATGACAGATTATGGACTCATGGAAAATGATTGGTTTTCCACTAGGTTTGCCATTCGTGAATCATGGATTCCGGTATACTTTTTGGACGTACCTCTAGCAGGAATGCTTAGGACTACATCACGATCGGAGAGTGCAAATTCTTTTTTTAATCGTTTCATTCATAGAAAGTTGACGTTTGTTGAGTTTTGGCTAAGGTTTGACACAGCTTTGGAGTGCCAGCGTCAAGAGGAGTTGCTAGCTGATAATACAAGTCTTCACAAAACTCCTAAATTGATGACACCATGGGGCATTAAGAAGCAATGTAGTGTGATTTACACACATGAAGTTTTCTTAAAATTTCAGGAACAAATTGTAGCTGCAAGAGACCATTGCATTATTCAAGGTATTTCGGAGTGTGAAGATATGAAATCTTTCACAATTAGCAGCCAAACTGGAAAAGATCGAGTTGTTCAGATAAACAAATCAAACATGTTTGGTATTTGCTCCTATAAATTATACGAGTCCTATGGCATCCCATGTCGTCATATTATACAAGTGCTTAGAGCTGAGAAGCAAAATGAGATACCATCGACTTATATTATGAAGAGATGGGAGAAAAAATGTAAAAGGTGAGCTTGTACCCCTGTTTTTTTCTGACAGTTTTATTTTGTACAGTTATAGTGTTGATCACATATTTTATTCCGCGGAGAAGTGTTTTTTGATGATGAAGGCAACCTTCTGGACGAAAAGGCTAAAGATCCTATGGAGGTGGCAAAGTGAAAAAAAATTTCAGAATCACGCAACAAGTTTGAATATCAAGTACAAATGGCCAAGAACTCTGAACCAGCGATTGACTTTTTGTGTTCTAGTTTATCAAGCCTAGTGGAACCCCTCCAAAAGATCGTTCCGGCAGCTACAGTTAGTAAACAGGATGAGTTTGAAACATTCCTTGGTGGCAAAATTCCACATGAAGTCCAGATACATCCACCCACTGATATTGTGTCCAAAGGGCGATGCAAAAGAATTAGGAAGAGCAAAGAGAAGAAGACGGAGAAGAAGACTAAAAAGGATAGGAAGTGTGGAAAATGCAAGCAAATAGGAGATCATGATGCACGCAATTGCCCAAATAAAGTTACCTTGAATTGATGATCATTTTGTAACCTTTTAACTGTCAATTTTTAGTAGAGATACTTTTTAGTGTTTAAGTGAATTTCAGTCTATGAACTTCAGTGTATCAATCTCAGTCTATGAACTTCAGTCATATCTCAGGTGTTCAGATTGCTATGATTTATGCAGACATTATTGTCACTTCCAGAACCTGAATTTTCCAGAGATAGTACATTGTTGTTGCACAAGTTTTAACTCATGTTTTCCTGTTATTCAGTCATTCCACCAGAGAGGTCACCATTTCACACAATTGTAAAAGAGAAACATCAATTTATTAATTTTCATGCTCCACACACATGTTGCCATTGCAGCCATTACACAAGTTCAGGCACAATTGCCATTGCACAATTGCCATTGCACAATTGCCATTGCAGCCATTACACAAGTTCAGGCATTTTACACCATTTCCTCAGCAGCACAGAACTGGGCACAATTGCTCTTCCTGCAGCTGCTCTGCCTGAACTCGGCCTAATTGCCATTACCATTGCAATTGCAGGCATTACACAGAATTTTCACCATTGCAGGCATTACACACAATTTTAACAGCACCAGACACTAGCAGACGGCGCCCTCGGAGCTCTCCGTCTCGTCGACCACCTCCTGTGTGGCGCCCTCACGGCTTGGGGCGGCGGCGCTGGGGACGGCCGCCGGCGTTGGTAAGGGGCGGCGGCGCTGGGGATGG
>CM014278.1:2982687-3000137 GCA_004135705.1 Alloteropsis semialata
CCGGCCCTTTACCAACCATATATTCCTGTTTCCTAGTTCTCCCGATGCTAGTGCTACTGCACACAGAATGTATTAAGCGAGCAGATAGAGATACCATGTCGCAAATAAATGTCCCAATTTCACCCCGAAAAGAGAATCCAAGCTGGGAATCATGATTTTTAATCACAAAAGGCTAGAGAAATAACATCTTGTGTACCATATTGGAATGTTAGTATACCGATGCTAGCAGAACTGCTAATTAGACTGAAACTTAGTATAAACTACAAAGCAATCCAACAAACTGTACATTATAGTTATTTTTTAGTGGGACATGTGAAGATCCAAAATTTTCCTACGTTCGAAACGGCCCAATTTTTCCATTCCCGTGTGTTTTGACACCCTGCAGCTTCCTACTTTTTGCTCTACCGAATTCCTACCGTTTCGCATTTGTGTGTTCCAAACAGGCCCATTATTAAATAATTCTAGGCTCCCCGGCGCAGCGTTGCTGACGGAAGAGAAGAGGGCGGCCTGACCGACGGGCCGCTCGGCACAGCAGCCAGAGGAATCCGAGAATGCAGCTTGCTGAAATGCTGAAACCAACCCGCTCCCCCAATCCTGACTGACCTTGACGGCCGTGTCGATGAGGTTCTTGCGCTGCTGCGCGTCGGAGACGTGGCAGACGGCGCCAGCCGCGGCGATCCCCTTCGCCTTGAGCCCCTCCACCGCCTCATCCACGTTCTTCTGCAGCTCCCCGGCCCGCCCATTCCACCAACAGAAAAAAAAAAACCCCAATTAATCAGAAGCACGTACGGGCAGTACGGGAAGCAGGCAAAGCAGAGGATGGGCGAACGAAACAGCGGACCTGCTTGCGGGAGGAGACGACGACAGCGGCGCCCTCCAGGCCGAGGCGCTCGGCGATGGCGAGGCCGATCCCCTGCGTGGACGCCGTCACGACGGCCACCTTCCCCTCCAGGCGCCGGCACTTGACCTCCATCGCTTTCTCCCTCCCCTTCGCTGCTGCAGTACCGGTACGTGCGGCCTGCCAGTACTAGATTCTACCATTGGTAGGAAACCAAACAGCGCCAGAGTAGCCGGAATTCTGGTTTCGATTTGTTGGTAGAGCCGTTGGCCTCGACGCTGGAGCGGCGTGGGCCCCGCCAGTAAATGCTGCCAGGTAACTGGAGAGTACTGTATAGCCCCACGGAGAAATTATGGGGGGTGTTTAGGTTCTTGCATTTTGCAAAATGGACTCGCATTGGACCACGTGTACAAAGAGAAAAAGTGCATTGGGAAGCGCGTATTTTGCAAAATAGGCTGGTGAGGGGGTGAACTAAACACCCCCTAAGCGACGGGTACATTAGCCCTTGGTCGTCCTCTCAATAATTTAGCCTGTTCGGTTGACTGACGGCTGGTGGCTGGTGCTGATTTGTTGTGAGAGAAAGATACTGTTGGCTGGCTGGTGGCTGGTGGCTGATGCTTATTTGTTGTGAGACAAAAGTACTGCTACCTCACCTGTCGCTGGTACGCTGCTGCCGTGCTGAACGGCCGTTTGGCCATGTTGGTCTCCTTGAATCATGTAAATCGGAGACTCAGATTACTACATTTCAATCAGGAGGCCTTTTTTATTGATTTTTTGTTGCTGGTAAGATTTTTTTTGATGAGTTTCCAACAAATTGGGGTTAGGCATATGATTTTGTAGTTTATGGGGTGAAATATTACACGTTCAATAGTTTGAGAGGTTATTTAGACGTTTCCGCTATGTCACTATCCATTCTTGCAGCCATATGGCAAAAAAACAACTTGAAAACCGCTTCAGATGGTTATTTAAACGATATTGTATAGTTGAGTGGGTTAAGCATTCGCTTTTGTAGTTCTGGGGTGAAGTATCCGACCTTGATAGTTTGAGGAGTTATATAGATTTTTTTCTTACCTAAAAAGGAAAATGACGTGTCCAAGCACATATACTCCATGCACGCATATGACTTAGGCCTCCTCCAATGGTCAACTCTAAACTAGTTCAAAGACATATCGTATAATAATTTAATAGAGATAGAAAAGCTATCTCTTAATTAAAAGATAGTCTCTTGTACATACTCCACGATCATGTGAGGATGACGGTGGGGAGTCATTCGTATCATGAGTTAGATACTGAAAGCTATACTATTATAAACTAGACTAGTGAAAGAATTGTCTCTTAAACTATTAGAAGAGTTCTCTTAAGAGTATTTCTACACACCTGCACGTACGCCCAGGCGTGTCGTCGATTTATTGTGATGTCCCTCGTCTTAAACCAGGGCCCGTTTGGATCCTACGACTAAAGTTTAGTTCTGTCATATCGGATATCTTATTACTAAGTAAGAGTATTAAACGTAGACTAATTATAAAACTAATTGCACAGATGGAGGCTAATTGGCGAGACGAATCTATTAAGTCTAATTAGTCCATGATTGGACAATGTGGTGCTATAGTAACCATTTGCTAATGATAGATTAATTAGGTTTAGGCTCCGTTTGGATGTAGATATTGGAGGCCTTGGAATTGAATTGGGATGAATACCAAATCAGCCATGGTATTGAAATTAGCCTCGATTCAAAATCTGTTGTTTGGATGACTATTGCATTGCCTTTTGGAATCCTAGGGAGTAGTCCAATTCAATACATGTTTGGATGTACAAAGAGTGGAATTGAAATTTGGTCACCTGCCATGCTCGTCGCGCCGCCCGTCCTTTGCCGGCGATGTCTGGTCCTGCCTCTCCCTCGTGACGCGGTGAAGAAGAGGGCCAGCGAGGAAGAAGAGGGGGCGCCGGCCGCGTGGAAGAAGAGGGGCGCCGGACGGGAGGAGGAGGAGGGGCGTCGGCTGCGACCCGCGAGGAGGAGGAGGGGCGCCGGCCGCGACCCGCGAGGAGGAGGAGAGGCGCCGGCCGGAGTTGGGGACGAAGCAGTGGCAGGGAGGGGCGGCGCAGGTCGCCGGCCGGCGGAGGGAGGCAGGGAAAGGCCCGCGTGGCACGCATCTCGTCTCGCGCCGCCGTCTGGAAGGGCAGCCGCGAAGGGCCGGCGGCGGAGGGGAGCAGCACGGAGCCGCGAAGGGCCGATGGCGAAGGGGAGCGGAGGTCAATGCCGGAGGCCAGGGAGACGCGCGAGCGTGAGAGCAATTCCGTCCAATACGCAGGGGTAGAGGTCGGTATTGTTCAGTGGGCTGCGGGTGTAAACCCAATGCCGTCTGGTATTGGATCACGTTTCCAATTCCAATCTGTGGGCCATCCAAACAACGATATTGAAGGAGCCCAATACCAATACCAATTCCTAGGCCTCAATATCTACTTCCAAACGGGCACTTAATAGATTCGTCTCGTGATAAAGCCTAGGATTCTGTGATTAGTTTTATAATTAGATCATGTTTAGTTCATCTTAATTACCATCACAATATTCGATGTAACATGGACACTCTCTGCGAGAATAGCATTGCTCCCTTCGTCCTGAATTCAATTCAGACCAGTGTGCTATCAACATAGTTGCAGCAACAATACCAAGCTCGCAACTAACGATCGTCTCCTGCTTCCTCAATGTTACTAGGTGTGTAACACACAAAGAGCTGTACCAACACAACTGATACCGACTACGATGAACGTCAAACAAAGCATGTACACGGATCTATAAAAGGATAAAATCGTGGGCTACAGTACAGTTCCCAGCTGCTCGAACTAGCATCATCCCACTACAGAAGATTATAAGTTACATCTCATATATGCCTGATATCCCATCTCGGTCGGCCCATTCGATCCAAGCAACGACAAAGGCGTCAACCACCAAAGGGGTCCTGTGCAATTTCTAACACAACAGGATCTGCAAAACCACCAACCATCTTCTCGTCAGCCATGCTCCACCAAAAACTGACACTGAAATGGAGAAACAGATGTAGGAGTTAGTAAAGAGCAAGTACCCAAAGGGCTCCAGTCACACTAATGTAAACATATTGCTCCCTAAATCCCAGAAAGAGTGACATCCTAGCTGTCTTAAGTCAAACCATCTCAATTTGACCAAGTGTATACAAAAAAGGTACCAAAATTATGAAACCAAATCACCATCATTAGATTCATTGTGAAATATATTTTTACGGTATACCTATTTTGTCATAAATGTTGACGCTCTATTGTTCAAAATTTGTCAAACTTAAGATAGTTTGACTTAGGATAAAGCTAGAACGACACTCTCTTTTCAGGAGATTAAGTTGGAGTTCCCTTCCCCCAATATGATACTAAGAAGATCAAGTACATGGATCACCTTGGAAAGTGCAAGTTCAGCAGACCAAACACGTTTTTGCAGCAAACTGACTCTGTTATTGCATTATAATACGGAAGAGGGAAGATGCTTCTTCTGTGAAAAAGCATGTTGCCTGGCAATGCAGTCCTGACTAAGTGCTGTTACTAACAAATTTTACAACGTACGGCTTAAGATCTCAAAGCTCAGAACTTTGGAAGACCAAATCACACTAATTAAGAAAATGGTCAAAATGAGTGGCAAATTTTGTTTGTGTTATTCATGTCCACTAAAAGCTTGCATACACTAGAATGACTTGCTCGTTCTCAACTTCTCAAGTGCTATTTCTTTCATATGCAAAAGACAACAATGCTGACATAGATGTGCAAGCAAATGAGAGCCAGGTTTCTGTACAATAATCATTCTACATGTCATTGCAGACTTCAATTTACTACATTTTTAAGATGTTCAGTGAGAACATAAAGAAACTGGCACATTTCAAGCAAATGGGAGCCAGGTCCTTTTCTGGGGAAAATGTAGGGGCAAAGTTCCAAAGTACGATAAAAGATTAAAAAAAATTACCTGCTACTATACATACTAGAGAGCAGAAGGTACTTGTCTACAAAATAGCTTCACAGGTTGCTTTATTGTGGCCTGCTTGCTTGCACCTGCTGCAGAGTCGCATAACAGTAGGGACCTTGTTGGGGTTAAATCGCTTCCTTCTTGGTTTATCTGATGAACGAGGCTTGGGAGGTGGAATTAAGTTTGCCC
Source organism: Alloteropsis semialata (assembly GCA_004135705.1). Taxonomy (NCBI): domain Eukaryota; kingdom Viridiplantae; phylum Streptophyta; class Magnoliopsida; order Poales; family Poaceae; genus Alloteropsis; species Alloteropsis semialata. The sequence continues at coordinate 2,987,694 of CM014278.1, forward strand.
CAGCACTAAAATCAACGGTATCCATGTCAGGTATGGGGAAGATTGTTCCTGAATAAGTCAAATGGTAGCTGTCCAATCTGAAAAACTTTGAGCAGTAGTCATAGTATGATCGCTCAATCCTATTGAAGACAGCAACAGCATGCACGCACGGGAGACCAGAAAGTTGCCACCTCCGGCAGGTGCACTCCCAGTTTGCAAGATTGACAACAAAAATTGCATTGCCCCGCACTTCAAACACAGTTTCTGAGGAGCACAGCACAGTCATCTTACCAGCCTTCGTCATCTCCTCCTTTGCTTTGTATTCCATGGAAGGCGTCAATGGCCCTTCCCATGACTTGCAAGCTTCACGCCTTGATTCTATTATCTCCATTATTTTGGTTCTCAAGGAGTCGATCATCAGCACTATTGAACCCTCCTTCTTAGTTGGTATCCAGTTATTGAAGGCATCAACAATGTTTGAGGAGAAATGATCATATCGACAGCCTCTGAAAATGGCATCTGACCAATGGTCAGGCTTGCTTGCAATGATCCACTCGGCAGCTTCAGTGGATATATTCCTTATGCTCTCAATGGATACATTAAAATCCTCGATGCTACATGCTTGAGCCGCACGAGTAAAATCCTCAATCATCCCCTCTCTTATTTGTTGAGACCATGGCCCTTTCCTCAGCTCTCCTTTGAATTCCTCCATGATATGATGCAAACAGAAGGCATGATGGCTACCTTCAAAAGCTTCAGAAACAGCAGCATCAAGACCCTTTTGTCCACTAGACAAGAATGTCATGGCATTGTCAGGGTAGTTGAGATTTGAGAGAGCATATTTCAGCTGCATTAAGAACCAAATCCAGCTATCAAAGTTTTCATCTTCAACCACACTAAATGCCACTGGAAAGACACCATCATCTGCATCAACGGCAGCCGCCACCAGCAACTTATACTCATTAGTTGCTTTCAGTGGAACCTTGTCAAGAAATAAGAGGGGCCTACACCCACTTGCAAAGCCATGCAAAGAAGCATGGAATGCTACAAAAAAGCGACGGAATTTTGTATCCACCATTGGAGAGAGCAAAGCTACACTTCCTGGGTTGGACTCAATAAGCCTATCACAATACCAGGGCAAATGGCTGTAGGTCTCCCTGATAGCGTGATAAAGTTCCTTCTGCGCTACTTCTTTACCTCGCCAAACCTGCGAATACGTCAGTGTAACTCCGTATTGTTCATATATTTCCTTGACAAGCTCTTTCGGCTTCAACATTGGATTGTCATGCAGCTTCTCCTTAATGATGGTTGTCAGCCACTGTCTTGTTGCTCGACGCTGGCCTTCTCCATTACCTCCTCCACATGTATGCTCATCTGTCATTTTCTTGATAACAAACTTCTTGTTACGAGATGACTCAGATGCATGCAATCGCCATGTGCAACCCTCTCCAACACATTTAACCGTGACTCTAGTTGTTTCATTTTTTATGAATCGATATGCAAATCCTTTCCCAATGGCATATTTGCACAACTGAGCACGGAAATCTTTCACATTATCAAACTCTTGGTCAACACCTTTGATAATGTCATCCCAAAACACCATAGGATTGTCAAGTGCATGCTGAGGTTCTGCAGTAATCTCAGAACCAACATATGGGTCGCCGGAATCATCAAAGAGCCCAATTGGCTCCCTGCAAAACCATGCATAGTTGCCAACATCTGTAAAACTTGTCCTTGTTGTACAACATTTTGGAGTAGAAAACACGAGATAACAAAATTACCTAGGCGCATCAACAAGAGCAAGTTGCTGATCCAGAATGCCTGGTGCAGTGGAAGCACCTCCAGCTGGGGTGGCAAAGGCAATATCACTTCCAAATTCCAGTTGGAAAACCCTAGTTTGAAAATTTTGATAATAGCAGCTGAGAATTGACAATATACCACCATAAAATAGTACTGACTAGTCAAATTAGTAATGGTTCTCATTTTATAACAATTCAAACGATAAAATGACATGTATTCACAAGACTGAAAATTCAAGACAAACTAAGCCAGAAGTTCACTTAGCATTATCTGGACAAACTAGGGAGCCCATACTCCCACAAAATTGAAATTCGACTACTTAAAATGATGAAGAAATAATTGTAATAGAAGCAACTAGAAAATGTATACAGCAGTCAATACATGTATGATTAGCACAAAATCAGAAAGTGAAGACAGTGCATCATCTGCAAAACTAGGTAAAAAGCTCCTTTGGACCAAGATGCTGTAATTGCTTAGCAGTTACAAGTTACAACAATAAAAGAAAAGGGAAATTATGGTGTAAAGATGCCTACACCGTTAGTCCATAACCATCTATGCTAATCTCAGAAATATAATTTTATAGGCTAACCAGCACATAAGGTACACTGGAAAAGGCTGCTCTTGAAATGAAAGGAGGATAAAATAGCTGCTTTGCCTGTTCCCTAGGCATGCACTAGATAGGTACCAACTACCAACACATGTTTCTTAATGGTAACATGAAAATAGTTTATTGTACATAACATCAGAGCAAAAGGTTTGTATGAGGTTGCTCTGAAAACGGTCCCTCACCGTCAGAGTTGCTACAGTTGTGTTTATTTCTGTTGGTTTTCTAGCTAGCACTAACCTATATCGTTTTTGAGCTAGGACGTGCCTCAATGTTTGGCTTCTAAAGCCATTTTTCCATAAAGCTTCTTTTCCCTCCATGTTACCAATGAAAGGCAGACTTCCCGCCATTTCTTCAAAATCATAAAACATCAAAGAGCAAAGAAGACATGAAAAGATGTAGCAGTTATATGAAGATTGGATTTGCACCTATTGTCATCGTTTTCAGTAAAAACTGGTCTTGGCTGCTTCACATTATTAGCACTAGCTTGAACTGCAGCTCCTGGGATATTGGTAGCCGGAGTCTTCTTGTTGTTTTTGGATACCCTACAGAGAGATAACATTTCATGTAGATCTTAACAGTATGGAGGATTTACAAATAACAATATAAGGACAACTGGTACAGTGAAAACTACTTGTTTTTGGAAGCTGGTCTTTTCCTTTTGTCGCCAGGCACATTAGACCCAGGTTTAATTGCAGAAGCCCCAGAGTGAGTTACAATACTCCTGGTTATCCAGCACGAGAAATTGTATCACGGAAGTATATGCATGAAGCTAACTCTTCAATGAATGAATTATAAAACAATAAGGTACAGTAACAGTAAAGCATACCTGTTTTCCACTCTACTAATCAAGAAAACATCAACTTGTGCAGCACTGGTAGTAAAATCAACCATCCGTTGCAAATCTCGATCACATGATATTGTGATGAGAGTTCTGTTATTATTTGGAAGGAAGTACTTGAATGACATGTCAGTAACATCAACATGGAACACCTTGGACACCTCATCCTTGAAGCTCTCAAGTGACATATCACGAGTGACATCAACGGCATGCGCTTCTCCTCCTTTGTACATCAGATTACCATTGGGGCCAGAAGTGAACTCTCCACCGTATTGGCAAATGGCTACCACAATACCCCCATCCGCCATACCTTCCTGAGTTGTTCAGCAAATCAACAGTCAGTATAATACTATAATTACAATATATATTTCTATAAATGAAAGCACCAGGGCTCCATGGCCAGCTAGGAGTGCCACGTTGCCTGCAAAACGTCGTCCGTTCGATCCGAATCAAACGGCTCAGATTATGCCACCTGTCCTAACAACCTTTTACAAAAAGCCCATAAACTTCTACATATCAACCCGCAGTCCATGGCCCTTAAATATTTTTCGAAAAGATACTCCAACTTCCATTGAACCTACCAACCTGCCCTCCGGCTCATGACATATCCATTTTCTAAAAAAAAGTCCCTCGACTTTCTATGATATCAACCTGCAGTCCACAATCTCTGTTAATCTTGCAATAAGATCATCGTTTACCTACCAAATCAACCCGTCCTCCAAATAAGGCAGCAGAAATTATCCATTGCAATATACGTACAGTCAGAAAACTAATACACTTCATTTATTCTATATAAATATTAATAGTCATGCAGTCTATGCACTGCTTCTACTAATATATGGATCAATAAAGTGTAAATTTTGTACAGTCATATACATTTTTTGAACTTAAAGTCATATAAATTTCCACTCAACCCAATTTAATCAATGCAACTTTATTTGTAGTACCAAGTAGAATCGCAAAGAACAATACGTGCGCGCACTAGTAAGGAAAGTAAAATAACATTATTACTTTGTACCAAATTTCTCTGATGTAATTTAACAATTACACTTCATTGTAAAAATACACAACAGTTCAAAACAGACTAGAACAAAAATCATGTCAAGGTGCCCAAAACTCAAGTTTTTCTAGGCGAAGGTATAACAAGCACATTGTTAGAGCATCTATGAGAGTATATCCATTCAGCTCTCCATCTTTAAAGAATCTTAGGAAAAATCCCCCTCCAACAGCTCCTCCAAACTGGTCTCCAAAATTTTCGTTCTCCAAAATCGCCAACCTTGCTCTCCACTAGTGGAGAAGCTCCCCGACTCTCCAAAGCTCTTTTGAATAGAGAACTGAGAATTAGAGATTCTGTTGGAAACGTAAGAGATATAGAGAGGGGATATTTGGGATGACTCTAAACAGAGATATGGAGAGTGTGCTTTAGAGATGTTCTTATTGGGGTAAAGAGAGCACATGATGGTAAGCATGTAGCTCAAATTGCAAATGGTTGCTCATGTGCATATGTATATATAACACATATAAAGGTGTCTATTATTCAAAAAAATCAATATAACAACAAGGTCACGCCCAAAATCTGCTCAACCTTTTAGTATCGTGTATGTACTAATCGCATTACAACAATAGTTTGCAAGATAATTGAAAATTATATTACCAAACATACAAGCACGCCATACAAAGATTTCGACCCAGATGAATCTAGCACAACGTTCATTAACCTCTGGGGTTCAAGATACGGAAGCAAGTGAATATGCAGCTTTGCGCATCTCAATTCCACTGACACAAGACCGTACCCATGGGCTCACTAAGAACTGAGATATTCCCAGCGAAGACAGTTGCAGAAGCTAAAACTAAACTCGGGATGACAAGATGAGGGAAGGCTGGGGTTGAAGTGCCATTCGTTCCTAATTGCAGGGCCGCAATGATAATAACTAGCAAAAGCAAAGGTACCTTAAGAAGGAACTTTGGAAAAGGGGGTAAAAGAGAGAAAGAGGAGCACTTTGCTCAAGAATCCCCTACAATTCGGACAAATCGCAACGAGACTGCGAAGAGCAACCACAAAAACAGTGGCGAGGCACGGCGAAAAAGGAAAATCCCAGAGGATGCGACGCGAATACGCAAGCCAGCCCAGAGAAACAATATGAAGCGGGGATCCAAATAAAAAAAACTGCTCACGCGAACTGAAATGGAACACAAAAAAAGGACAGCCTTTTTTCTCGCTGATGGGCAGGATTCGAACACCAACCCATAGGGGGCTGGACGGAAGAGATTCAGTTCAATCGAGCCCCCTGGCCCTGAGAATCTGGTAACAGAAATGGATTTACTTACCGACAAGGCCAGCAGGAGAAATCAGCCCCCCGAGTCCGGATCCACGCCTTCCCAGCCCAGGAGAGGGGGACGGGGAGCAGCACGAGCGTGCCGAGGAGCCGCTTGGAGGCGGGAGGAGGCGGGCGTGCCCCGGCGGCGGCCGCGAGCGAAGCGGAGGGGAGCGAAATGGGGAGGGAGGGGAAGGGGAACACGAAGAAGGATTGATTTGCTAGGGCTTCGGACGCCAGGGGTATTCCTGATATTTTCCACACCAGGCGAAATTTTGCCTGGTTCTTTTCACAATTTTGCTACCCATTTTCCCTTTTTTTTTTGCGGAAAACATTTTGCCGTTCATGTGGCCCCGAATTCATGTGCCTGGCCATCGTCAGCATTGCCTTTTATTTTTTTTTGGCTCTGACGAGTCGAAGTCTCTAGTTCAGGCTCATTGCTACGGCTTTCACATGACTATTGCAAATGCTTAAAAATGTTTTACTAAAAAAATGGAAATACGATAGACGGGAGAATGGTTGATAAGTGTCGTTTACTTTTTTCTTTTACATAGGTCCATGAGTTGCTCTTGGGGCCTTGTACAGTTGATAAGCATGTTTTTTATTTATTTTTTTCTAGTGGAAAAACATGACTTCATTAAAAGTGAGCAAAAACATATCTCAAATAAATAAACAAAATATAAAGATGGTAAGGCCCTCTTTTTCTTTATCTTTTTTTTTACACATGTCAAGAGAGCACGTAGTCGGAGCAAAACGTTGGCTATCAATATCTGAAACTTATGTAGAACGATAATACAAGATTGACATTACTTGATTTATTATAAAAATACTAGTGTAATTAATTAATATTCTATTTGAAAATAATACCCTTGTATATGTTCATGTGTGTAGCCAGTGTGTCATATTGCTCATCGTATCAATGTCCTAATTAGACTTTTATTTCTCATTGGATGAAAATGTCACATGTTCTCCGTATGTTCTTTCTTTAGGTACAGGCCTATCTTTTGTGTAGACACTTAACCTAAAACAAGGCCCATTAAAATATGCACATTAGTAACAAGAAAGTTCAGTCACAATTTTTCAATAAATAAGGGATTTCAATGTTGTAGTTGTAGTCCCAATCATCGGTGCAATAAAGTTAAGTGGTGCTGGACTACATATTTTGTATTTCATGTGCTTCTTCTTTATTGGGCCTGTTTGGATCCACCAGTTATAAAATTTAGTAATACTGTTTATAACTTTGACCACTAATTAGGGGTATTAAATAAAGACAGTTTACAAAACTACCTCCACAACCCCTGTGCTAATTCGTGAGACGAATCTAATGAGGCCTTTGACCACATGATCGGAGGACGGTTACTGTAGCATTACTGTAGTTAATCATGGATTAACTAGGCTTATTAGATTCGTCTCGAAAAGTTACGCTCATCCGTGAAGAGATTTTACAAATAGACTTCATTTAGTACTCCATGCAAGAAGGATTCTTTTTAGCGCTAATTTTTAGCGGATGAACCAAATATTTTGTTATAGTGTGCCAAAACATGAATTTACTACATTTCCTCCTTGCCAATGTGTGTGCACAGCCAATTTTTAGAATCGAAGAACCAAAGTTACACAACTCCACAAAGTATAACAGGTGCAAACAATATGACCAATTTCTAGGTGTATGTAACAAGATAATAAATGGAGCTAGGAAATTGAGATGATTGTTTATATGAAAATGTATGTTTCAAGTGTCAAGTAAGATATTATGATACCAAATTGTTCACTCCAAGATCTTCCACTGTTACAAAATATGGGTATTGTCTTCTCAACAACCGTTGGCATTATAGCATAACAATATGTTGGGATAGCGGCCGAAGCAAAAAAACCCAAGCAACGGATGAAACTGAGCAACAGAGACAAGCAATAATAATATTACTCGTCAACAGTGTTCTCGGGAATCAACAACCTTTACATGTGGGAGAGGGGTCTCCTTTTATAGGGAGACCAAGGGTCTTTACATTCCCGCTGTACCCCTGGGATCAGGCATCATCCTCTAGACTATACAATACAATTAGCCTAGGGACACTTTGGTACATTTACTCCTCCTAATGTGAATGCGTAGACTTGCAATTCCGTGCTTGACTTGGCTTGGACTTGGTCTTGTTGGACTTGGTCCACGCCTGCTTCGCCAGCTGAAAAGAGTCATGTAGCCCCTTGATGTGGCTTTCTTCCGAGTTGGGACGATCCGAAGCCGCCCCTCGGTATCCAAAAGCCAATGGCTCCTCCAGGAACCTGCAATATGGAGTGAACCGAAGCTAACCAGCAACTCAATCATAGCTTTTGGCATTCAATGGTATCATTTGTTCACTACATTGGCTTCTAACTTAGTTTGGATAACGTAACTTTGCTGCATGGCCAGGTAAGCCGACCGACCGATTGGCTTTTGGCTTATTTCTCTGACCGAAGCCGATTGGCTTTGGCTTATTTCTCTGACCGAAGCCGAATATGGGACTCATCAAGTAAAAGAATGCGATTGGCTTCTTCTCCCTTGTCAGTCGCCGTCTTTGTGTGTATCAAAACAGAGCAAAACAAGTAAAGGGCGTTTGTCGGCGGGCCAAATCCCCAACAGTAGCCTCTCGAGGACGAGAGCTTTCTTCAACAGGCCGAGCTCCACGAACTTTGGATTGCTTGCCAGTCCGAGAAACGCCTCCTCCTTGTTGGAGAAAGCCCCTTCGTTTACAGTTTTGATATTTTGCCCATTGGCTTTTGTTGTTTCTTAACGGTTGAATTTTTGTACCGTTGTCGTAACTTTGCTTCGGTTCGTTTGAATTTGAAGGGCTGGCTCATTTTTCAAGACTTTTAACGGTCCGATTTTACTGCCCTATAAATAGGACCGAAGGGGGGGTGAAATTCACTTGCTTCGCTTTGCGATTTTGCACTTAGCTTGTGTTTGACGCTTTCGATTAGTTTGGGAGCTCTTGAACTCAATTTTTGGCTTTCCAGTTCCTCGCGAGTAAGTTTTTTGCTTTTTGTACTCTCATTTCCTTTGTTCTTGCTTTTCTATGTTTTTGATGTTTCGTTTGCTTATTGTTTTTTCTGTTTGTTGTAGCGGCTTGCACGAAGCAAACCGCTCGTCTGATTGGCTACGTCTCCGACGAAGACAACTTAGACACTGTTAATATGGATACTGCTGAAGCTGCATCCTTTGCTCAGACGCTTGAGGTCAACGTGGCCGCAGCCCCAGAAGCTGAAATTGCTATGGAAATTGATGAAAGGGGGAAGGGTCCCGTCGATGAGGGGAAGCTGCCGGAGGCGATGACACAGAGGATGCCGAGTCTGCGGCAGGTGATGCCCTTGACGAAGTAGAAGCCGATGTGTCAGATCTTATGGATTACCGGAAGAAGCCAAAGACCATTGTCTTTGGTCAATCTTTTGTTACCCCCGAGCTGATTAGCTTCTACGAGGGAAAGGGGTATTTCCCAGCCGGTCACGGACGAGCCCCAGTTACGGAGACTACCCCGACGCCCCATGCGGACAAAGCTGTGGTATTCAAGGAGTTCTTCTGCGCTGGACTTCGAATGCCCGTGGACAATATAATTGCTGATATTCTTGGGAGGTTCGGTTTGCAACTCCATCATCTCACCCCCAATGCCATCACTCATCTGCTTCGCTTCTTTTGGGCCGTGAAGACGAACGCATCAGATGTTAATGCGGACTGCTTCGTCCGTTACTTTGAGGGGCATCGTCAGACAAAAAGCGTTAAGATTGACGGCTTTGAGTACGAGCCGGACTTTGGCAGCGTTACTTTCTGCGCGCGATGGAGGCAAACTGAATTGCAGAAGGTAGAACTTACCTTTTGCCAGAAAAACACCTGGGACAAGAATGGAAGAACTATTGGCTTTATGTCAAGGTGCCGGCGCTGGAGACTGTGTTAGAGGATGGAGTGAAGCAGATATCATTTCCTCTGCACAGTTCCATTGGTCCTTGTGAGTTTGTTGCTTGCCCTCCATTCGACAAGAATGCTCCTGGTTACGATCGCTGCGAAAGCGCTTTTTTCAAAGCCAGTCGAGTCTCCAGCAGCCGGGACTTGATCGAGGAGGGACTCGCTGTTGGGCTCAACATTCTATCTGCGGCTTGGAAGCCATTTGCAGTTGAGACGAGGCTCTACAGAGGGATCCCTCACGTTTGTTTCCCTAAGTTTGGGGTGAGGAAGCCGGATAACATGTCCGATTTTGCTTTCGTTCAGTCTGTTGAGTTGATGGCCGAGATTATTTGTGGGAAGTATACTTCTAAGGAGCATGAGAGCTGTTTGGCTTTGGTGGATGGGGTCCGGCTTAAGAGAGTTTTTGACGAGATGAAGGTTAGTTACCCTCAGCGCACGGCTCCATCCAAGCCATCTAAGAAATTCTCTGCCGAAGATCATCCCAGCTTGCTGGCAACCCCGAAGCCAACTCGTGGCCGTGGGAGGAGGGGTCGTGGCGGAGGCCGTGGAAGCGGTCAGTCAGACGAGGGCGGCGACAAAGCTGGTGGCAGTAAAGCCGGAGCCCCCTCTAGCCGGGGCGGGAGCCAAAGAAGAGGAGGTGCCTACAAGGTGGTTACCACGAAAAAAGCGGATTATTACTTCTTCCTTAGAAGCTTCCAAGCGTCAAAAGCTTTCGAAAGCTCTTCCCATCATTCCGCTTTCCAGTGCTCCTCCTCGTCCCGTTGCTTTGTCTGCTGAAGCGCCTGTCACTGCTGCGCCTATGCAGGTCGATCCTGCAGCTTCCGCTGCAGTCGATGTGCCCTCTTCTGGAGGTTTGTTTCTTGTCCATCTTGTCGTTTTGTTTTTGGCTTCGCTTTTCTTATCTATTCTTGTTTTATTACAGTTAAAGCCATTGTTGCACCGCCTCGTCGTGAACGCCTGCCTGGGTGTATTGACGATGAGGATGAAGTGAGATTCAGCCGTCTTCTGAGGGAAGACGAGACGAAGGATTTTGTACTTGGTGAAGCTGAAGTATCGTCCGTCCCTTTCCAGCCGTCATCCTTGGACTTGTTGGCCGGTGCGGCGGCCAAGTCCCTTCAGATTTCTGAAGGACTTACGCAGTCAACTTCAGCTAACATGGAGGAACTTCCGCGGACGGTTACGGCTAACGTTGAGGAACCTGTGCAGATGGCTTCTGCTCTTGAGACTGAGCAGTGTTCTGGCGATTTGACTCCAACCACTACTCTGCCAGTTAATTTGGCTTATTCAGCTGACGCCGGACAATCTGCCCCTGCTAAGGACGTTGAATCGGCTCCTGCGAAGCCAGCTCCTGAATCCAAAGGTACGTTTCGCAAAGCAGTTATACTGGCGATTTAACTCAAATAACGGCTTTTTTTGATATGTTGATTCTTTTGCCTCAGAAGCAAGTTATGCTGGGTATGGACCCTTTGCAGATCGGCTTCGGCAGGGCGGTTTTCGTCCTCCCAATGACATTCCGATTGTTGCTCCAAATGGTTAGTATTTTGTGTTATTTCGTATGAAGCTGATTGAGTGTTACCTTTTGTCTTAATTTTCCTTTTGCTTTTTCAGAGCTTGAAATTCGTGTCAAATCTTTGGATTTGGACACATTTTCTGTCTCCAGTCTTAGTGGCAGTATCCAGGTTTGTTCCTTCTGCTTCGTTTTTGAGTTTGCTGTCTGGCTTTTTTATACTTATACTTTTCTTGTTTTAGTCTATGATGTCCATGCAGGAGCTTTTCGCTCGCCTTCCGCTTCGTCTCAACGATGTTGAGGACGAGCGGGCCGAGCTTGAAACTCTAAGGAAAGAGCGCGAGAGCTTCCTTCAGCTTAAGAGATCTCTGGAAAATAAAAAAGAGCAGCTTCGTCTTGAGCGGGAGTCCGCCATGTTAGAGATGGCTTCGCTTAAGAGTAAAGCCTCCTCGCTTGAGACTACACGTGAGCTCAATGCTTAAACGATTGAGGGGCTTCGGAACAAGTTGGTCGAGAGTTCTAATTTGGAGCATGAATTGAAAAATCAGATAAAGACTCTCGAAGCTGGTAAGGAAAAGGCGGTGTCTAATACGGAGAAATACAAGAGAGAGCTACTTGTTTCTATTGATTTGAAGAATTCTCTTGTCTCCGAAGCTGATAGGCTTAGGTCTCAGATCGACAAGCTAAGAGCCGATAAGAAGAATTTGGAGACCGAGATCCTTAGCCGCAGCTCTGGCGTGTACCTAGAGTACGAGGCTGCTCTAAAGCAATATGGAGCCGAGCCGCTGCCCTTCCCTTCAGATGATTTTGACCTTGGGAAGCTGTTCGCATGGTTGGATGATGAGTTCAAGTCCCTACCGGACGTCTTGTCCAAAGTAGGCGATTATGCTGCTCGAACCTGCATCAGCAACGCCTTAAAATGCTAGCAGATGAAGGGTGCTCTCACTATAAGAGCTTCTTGAAGAGGGATTTTCAATTTCCTTCGGCTTTGAACCCCGTCAAAAAGGAATTTTTCAACGAAGCTGTTCTGGCGACTCGCGCTATCTTTCTTAGGAAATTCTGGTCTGCTACAGGGAGAGAGTGTGCCCGAAGCACTGCATATGATCGTCTTGTTAAGGTTAACTTCTTTTGCCCTTTTTGGTTATTTTTGCTTTCACTCGTATTCTACTTATTTTGCTTTTAGTATTGATTGTTTTGTTTATTTTCAGTACAAAGAGGAGCTTGCCCTCGAGCAGCAGCAAAAAACCGAAGCCGAAGCTGCTGTCGCTGCCGCCGCTGCAGGGGCGTCTACTTCAAGAGCTGGTGCCGAAGCTGGTCGTAATGAAGCTGAAGCCGGAGCCTCTGATGCTGACCCAAAGGTTTAGCTTCATTAGAGCTGATGGCTTTGATACTTTTGTTGAGGGATGTTAAAACTTTGTGAATTTGTATATACTCAGATCCCTGATGAGGGAGGTGTTCTTGAACTCATGC
>CM014278.1:3003377-3022306 GCA_004135705.1 Alloteropsis semialata
TGACGAAGCAAAAAGTGCCAACTGGTGTGATAAAGCTGGTCTTTTCCTCATCCTCTTTTTTCATCCAGATTTGGTGATAGCCAGAAAAGCAATCTAAGAGGGACATCATTTCACTTGCTGCTGCTTGATCAACGATCTTATCGATTCTTGGTAGTGGAAAGTCATCTTTTGGACAAGCCTTGTTGAGGTCGGTGAAATCAATGCACATTCGCCATTTCCCATTCTTCTTCTGAACTGGTACAGTGTTTGCTAGCCATGTTGGATATTTGACTTCGCGTATGACATTGGCGTCCAGCAGCCTTTGCACTTCGGCTTTTACTGCATCAGCTTTCTCTTCTGACATCTTTCTCAGCTTTTGCTTTTTTGGCTTCATATCAGGACTGATTGCCAACTTATGCTCAATTATGCTTCTGTCAACACCTGGTAGATCTTTTCTTGACCAAGCGAACACATCCTTATTATTCCTCAAGAATTCGATGAGCCTATCTTCTTCTTCCAGCTCTAGATCTGAGCCAATGATCACTTCTCTGTTGAAGACATCAGGCTGTAGCTGCACCTGCTTTGTCTCTGTAGCTTTCTGCATCTTTCTGCTATCTTTCTCAATATTTGGCTTTTCTTCTGGGTAATATGGATCTTTTTTTTCAAGCAAATGCACATTTCGCTGACCAGGTGCTCTGGCTTTCTCAATGTTTCTGGCTTCCCTTTGGTCACCATATACAGTGATGACTCCTTTTAGAGCTGGCATCTTCATACATCAGAATGATTGCCTTATGATTATGTCAAAGGCGTTTATAACTCCTCTTCCAAAAATGACATTGTAGTCAAAGATCATGTCTACGACATCGAAAGTGATGTACTCCATTCTTGCATTGGATGTGTCACCGAAGGATACTTGTAATGAAATTTTCCCGAGTGTTTGGGTTCGCTTCCCCCCGAAGCCGACCAATGGAGTGTCTGATGGCTGCAGGTTGTCTGGGTTGATATTGGTCATGTTTCTCAGTGTTTTTGCTAGGATGATGTCAGCAGAGCTTCCTGTGTCTACTAGCACCTTTCCGATCGTCCAGCCAGCAATGTTGGCTTCGATTGACATCGCATCAGTGTGTGGGAAATTGTGGAGTTTGAGATCTTCCTCAGTAAAGGTGATGGGCATATGAGACCATTCTGACTTTTTGTATGGACCATCAACAGAGATATTGTTGACTTGACGAAAATAGCTTTTCCTTTGCTTTTTGTTCTCAAAAGCAAGCGATGATCCTCCAGAGATGGGCATGATGTGTCCATAGCTTGGGAGTGGGCTTGGAGCTTCCTGTTGATTGGCTTTTTGTTGTGGAAGTGGTGGTGGTGGTGGTAGCTCCTCAACCTTTATGTTTTGCGAAGCCACTTGCTGGGAGGTTTGAGGGTATAGGTGAGGATATATGGCTTGTGGGTAATAATGCTGAAAGGTTTGTGGCGAAGGCAAGTATTGAGTTGCCATCGCTGTTGATGGGTGTACAGTGTTTGAGTTTAGCGAGGGATATACTGGATAGTATGGTTGGATAGCTTGGGAAGGGTTTTGTGTGTTTTGCTGCGAAGCCAATATTGGCTTCGTTTGGGTTGCTTGAATCTTCTCTGCTCTTAGCTTTTCTATTGTTTTCTTGATGTCTCGGCACTGCTCTGTGCCATGGGTGTGGTTTTTACCGTGGTATTGGCAAAACAGTTCAGGTCCCAATGGACCTCTTCCTCTTCCTCGGCCTCTGCCGGCTTTTTCGCCCCTTTGAATGGGCTCATTTTTCTGATTGTGGTATTGGCTTTCTGGGTAAGGTGGTTGGGTAGCTTGGGTGGGTTGTCTACCTTCATGATTGTTTGGTGGGAGTAGTTTTGGTAATTGTGGCTGTGGTGGTGGTTTTTGGATTGTGACTCATATTGGTTTCTCATGATGGCTTCTCTAGCCAATCTCATTCGGTTGTCATTGTCAGACCGACAATACTTCTTGAACTCATCATATAGGTCTGCCAAAGTAGCTGGTGTCTCTCTTGCGATATGCTATGCAAATAGCCCAGGGCGAAGCCCTTGTATTGCTGTGAATTTCGCTGCTTCGTCAGGGATGTGCGGAGCTTGAGCGCGTAGGGTAACAAATCTGCGGAAGTAGTCCTCTAGGGGCTCCTTCGGCTGCTGGTGTAGTGTGAGTTCAGCATATGAGAGTGATTGATCTCCCATAATGCTAAAATTTTTTATGAGCTCCCTCTTCAGATCATACCAGCTATTGATTGATAGACCTGGCAGCTTCGTGTACCAGTTCATTGCTGTGCCATCGCAGACAATGATGAAAGATTTTGCTAGAACGACATCATCTCCCCCAGCAGAAGCTATTGCAGCTTCGTAACTCATGAGGAACTGCTTCGGGTCAGTGAGGCCATTGTATCTTGGTAAAGAAATAGGTTTATAAGATGATGGCCATCTTGCCAATTGAAGGCTTTCTGAGAGTGGGCAAGTATGGTCGATGGGGCGAGTGTGGAGTGTTTGAAAGCCAGTTTGGGATGAAGAGTTGTGGTTTGGTGGGTTGATGGTGATGTTTGGCTCATTGAGCTCTGCTTGTAGCTCAGCAACTTGTTTTTTGGCTTTCTCAAGCTCTTGACGCAGCTTTTCAGCTCTTGAGCTTGTATTGTTCAGCCTCCTCTGTTTTGCTTGCCTCAGCTCCTCCAGGTGCTTCTTGACTTGCAGCAATTGAAGCTGCTGCTCCTCTTCTTCCTCTTGCATTTGTTGCTCCAGTTCGAGCTGTGCAGCCTCCAGCTCTCTCTGCTGCTCAAGGCGTCAAAGACGAAGCCTTTCTTCAAGTCGGTGCATTCTCTCTTCAGTGGTAAGGGTTTCGTTATCGACCTGTTGATCATCGATAACAGTTTCGGTTATTTGTAGTAGGCTTGGTTGTGGAATTGGGGGTTGGGGAGCGACTTCGTTGCTGGAAGTTGCATTCGATGTGGTGGTGGTTGACTTGGCTTTTTTGGGTGGCATGGTGGTTTTCGTGGGTTTTGTTCGTGCACAGCACAAACGGTGGGCGCCAGTTGTTGGGATAGCGGCCGAAGCCAATAAACCCAAGCAACGGATGAAACTGAGCAACAGAGACAAGCAATAATAATATTACTCGTCAACAGTGTTCTCGGGAATCAACAACCTTTACATGTGGGAGAGAGGTCTCCTTTTATAGGGAGACCAAGGGTCTTTACATTCCCGCTGTACCCCTGGGATCAGGCATCATCCTCTAGACTATACAATACAATTAGCCTAGGGACACTTTGGTACATTTACTCCTCCCAATGTGAATGCGTAGACTTGCAATTCCGTGCTTGACTTGGCTTGGACTTGGTCTTCTTGGACTTGGTCCACGCCTGCTTCGCCAGCTGAAAAGAGTCATGTAGCCCCTTGATGTGGCTTCTTCCGAGTTGGGACGATCCGAAGCCGCCCCTCGGTATCCAAAAGCCAATGGCTCCTCCAGGAACCTGCAATATGGAGTGAACCGAAGCTAACCAGCAACTCAATCATAGCTTTTGGCATTCAATGGTATCATTTGTTCACTACATTGGCTTCTAACTTAGTTTGGATAACGTAACTTTGCTGCATGGCCAGGTAAGCCGACCGACCGATTGGCTTTTGGCTTATTTCTCTGACCGAAGCCGATTGGCTTTGGCTTATTTCTCTGACCGAAGCCGAATATGGGACTCATCAAGTAAAAGAATGCGATTGGCTTCTTCTCCCTTGTCAGTCGCCGTCTTTGTGTGTATCAAAACAGAGCAAAACAAGTAAAGGGCGTTTGTCGGCGGGCCAAATCCCCAACACAATAGAAACACAAAATAATCAAAAGATTATGCATTGTGCATCATATACCAATAGTCTGTGTGTTCTTGCTTATTCATTGTGCACCTTTGATTCTACTGCAAGCTGAAATGAGACTACTAAAGGATGATTTTTTAAGATACTTCCTTACTTTTTCCACGTAAAGGCTCGTATTGCCACGTGTTTGAGAAGTTCGCAAGCCCAACATTCTTGAGATGGCTATGGAAACATTTCCCTCTATACCATCTTTGGAAATACGACAATTCCCAAAGGCGGTTCACTAAGGCGAGCCGGTCCCTTACACTACTGCAGAACACATAATTCTAGCTAGCATTTTCAACGTGGGTTTAAAGAATCTGGTGCTAATACATTTCACTTCCGATTCATGCCTTGGTAGGCTCAATGGCCGTTGGAGGTGGCAGTGAAAATGAATATCTAAAAGTGCTCTGTAAATACTGAAATTTGCACACCCTCACACATAATATTTTCTCATGGTACATGGAAACATTTCTTACATGTGTTACATTGCATATAGTTGTCATGGAGGAATTTAAAGTTTTTTGAAATAAATTTCTATTTTCTATGGTTTAAAAGAATTTCTAGGTACTTATTCTCAGTACTTCCAATTTTAACTAGATTCTATAAAAAATAGTATCTAAAGACGCATGCCCTAGTTTAGATCATATCTTAAAATATATAAGATGTTTAAAGATTTTCAATGGATAATACACACTTTTAGTTACAACTATACTTGTAAATAATAATGATGATGATGATGATGATGATGATGATGATGATATTAATATTAATATCTAAAAGTGATATGAAGATATTTAAAATTGGCATGGAGTCCTTTTATAGCCATATAGCCTTCTCAAAAAAATCAACACATTTTTTAAAAAACTAGATTATGCATTGTTCACAAACCTATACAACTCCGATACTCTTATATATAACTCAAAGCAAACTTTGAAATTTCCACACCCTAACACATAGTGGTTTGCTTATATTACATAGGGCACATTTTTACATGGTATATACTACTTATAAGATGTCATGGAGGAGTTTTGAATTTGTTTTTGGAATGAGTTGCTATTTTTCATGATTTAAATGAATTGCTAGCTAATTATGTGAACCTCCTCTAGAAGTCAACACATTTTTAGATGATGTTCATATAATGAGTTTACTTTGGAAATGTCATATGTATCAATTTCTTGTGTGAACTACATATTACCATATATGAAAATTATGTGTGTTTAAATAATTTATATTATTTTTATATTTTCACGCCTATAACCATATATGAAATTGATCACCACCGGGGCAAATCTAGGAAATTTTGGTGTCATCAATGGACAACAATGGATATAATATGCAAGGTTAAAGTACCCTTGATTAATTGAAAATTTGAGAAACAATAATGATTTTACACTAGTGACATCAATGGCCATGTGTTCTGAATCCGTCCTAATTACCACATTTGATCCACTTAACAAACTTTCTATGTTAATCATTTTCCATATGTGATCATTTTTGTGGTTGTAGAAATAGTCAATTTCCATATACATTTGGTTACATTCTAGTTGTCAAACACGTCTATAAATGCTTACCATCCGCATCTAAAAAAATAGTCTTTTATAATAGTATAATTAGCCCTCTCTAAAATATATCATATAGCCAACCAATCCTCAAAGCAGTTAACCAAGAACAAGCTTATAAAAATTTATCAAGACTTGGGAAACACCAAATGGATATCACCAACCTGAATTAAGCTTTATTGAGGGAATTTGAGAATTGTCCACTTTTTAAAATTGATAGTTTTGTGATTTGCAAACTGAAATATGGAGCCATCTATGCACATGACAATTGGCGCAGAGCGGTAAATAATGAACATAAAATTTCAATCATATGGCTGACTCAAATGTTCAACTGAGTAAAAATGGATCTGTTGGAGTCGATGCTAGAGGTTGGGAGACACCCAAAGCAAGAATATATTTGTTACCATGGAGCAAATATGTCCCTAAAACCACTTTTAGGGCGTCACAAGTGGATTAATTGGTTCATAGATCATGAAACTAGATTTTTTTAGTCCAATCTTGGTTGTACATTAGCATGGGGACCATTTTGCAAATTAAGAATGCCAAGGACCTTCTCACCTAGGGATGGATCTGGATGTCTGAACATCTGAATTATCCGTATTCATATTCGACTAAAACATCAGTATAGATATTTGTGTTCGTATTCGATTTTAATATGGATGTTAAAAGAAAATATCTGAATTCTTTTTTCGTTACTTTTCTCTATCCGAGTTCATATTCATATTCGAATAAAATATAGAAACAAATAAAATATCTGATATCATCCGCATCCATGAAAAATATAGACTCAATGAAACTATCTATCCGAATGCAAATCCGCATTTGAACTATTCATTTTGTATTTGTATCCGATAAGAATGGATATGATTCGCATTTCTATCCGCAATCGAGTTAAATATGATAAAAGATGATATCCGGATTCGATTTCATGCGTATCCGATCCGAATCCATCCCAAATCTCACCTGTGTTGTAGCTGTAGCCTTCATGCGGTTCACTTCTTTTAGAATAATACTTCAATTGGAGAAACAGGCAGCATGTCTGATTGATCTTTTTCTCCGTCGTCTAGAGTCGACTCAAAACCGAGAGTCGATTTTAGGTTCTACACTTGGTGAAATGAACTAGAGTGACATTCCATGTAACTAATTTATAAGAAGAATTAAATTAACTAGAGTGACATCAACCAGGTGACACATAAAACAACATTTGGACACCCACTTACATCCCTAATGTCAAGAAAATAGAATAACACTTTTCCTTGGTGGTGCCTGATCCTTTTTCTCTAACATGGCGCGGTATGTATGTTCCATTACTAGCTCACAAAAAAAATGGAAAAGGGTGATCTGAGAGTTACTCCTGTGTGGCTGTGTGTGTAAATATACATATTACCATATCGATCCGGTAGTAGAATCCATGCATCAATGCATGTATAGTAAGCCCAGCAACAACATCAAGCAAACCGTTGCAGCCTCATCGTCTCGATCATCGCTTGCTTTCCATCTCCCTCTCAATCAATTTAGTCAAGGGGCTCTCCCAATCTCTCTCTCTCTCTCTCTCTCTCTCTCTCTCTCTCTCTTCATACCCATCGATCTAGAATGTAGTGTATATGTATGCATCATCATATAGTGGTAAGTTGGTCGGTGGATTACGGCCTCCGTGGCGGGCGGCCGGCGGTGGTGGCAGGGGCGGTGGAGGAGTCGGTGCTGTAGTCCGAGGTGTAGTCGTCGTACTCGCCGCTGTCGAAGGCAAGCTGCCGGAGGCGGGAGATGTTCCCCGAGCCGCCGCCGGGGAAGAGCATGCTCTGCCCCGGCTTGACGCCGTCCTGGTGCAGGTCGTCCAGCGACGCGTCGCCCTCCAGCGCGCGCACGATCTGGCTCATCTTGGGGCGGCGCTTGGCGGAGTGCCTGGTGCTGGCGGCGGCGCAGGCCGCCATGCGCTCCACCTCCACGGCCGAGTACTCGCCGCCGAGGCGCGCGTCGACGAGCTCCTCGAGCCCGGCCTCCCCCGCCAGCGCGGCGGCCAGCAGCGGGCGCGCCCAGTCCACGAGGCTGTCCTCCATGTAGTTGGTGGTGTCGATGGGGCGCCGCCCCGTGAGCAGCTCCAGCAGCATCACCCCGAAGGAGAAGACGTCCGACCTGTCCGTCAGCTTCCCGCTCGACGCGTACTCCGGCGCCAGGTAGCCGAAGGTGCCCATCACCCGCGTCGACACGTGCGTGTTGGTGTCCGTCGTCAGCTTCGCCAGCCCGAAGTCCGCCACCATGGCCTCGAAGTTGCTGTCCAGCAGGATGTTGGCCGTCTTGATGTCCCGGTGGATGATCCGAGGATGGCCTGCGGTGCGGCCAGATTCAATTTACGACTTACGACGGCGCGCGGCCAAGAAGAAATTCATTCAGAGCAGCGGAGGCAATGGCGGCGACGGCGGCACTCACAGTCCTCGTGGAGGTAGGCGAGGCCCTTGGCGGAGCCGAGAGCGATCTTCATGCGGGTGGGCCAGTCCATGACGGGGCCGGTCTTGGAGTAGAGGTGGTGCTCCAGCGTGTTGTTGGGCACGAACTCGTAGACGAGCATGCGCTGGCTGCCGGCGATGCAGTAGCCGACGAGCGACACCAGGTGGCGGTGGTGGACGCGGCTGATGATCTCCACCTCCGCCTGGAACTCGCGCTCGCCCTGCCCGCTGCCGGACTTGAGCTGCTTCACCGCCACCTCCTTCCCGCTGCCGGCGAGCACGCCCTTGTACACGTACCCGAACCCGCCCTGCCCCAGCATGTTCGCCGCCGAGAACCCCGACGTCGCCGCCGCGAGCTCCTCGTACGTGAACGAGCTCTTGGAGAAGCCCAGCGCCACGTTCGGCGAAGGCGGCGGCAGCACGGGGCCGTGGGGGCCCGACGAGTAGGGCCCGCCCATCTCGCCGCTCAGCGGCGCCGCCAGCGAGCCCGGGGATGGGGACTGCGGGCCGCCGCCGTGCTGGTGCCACCCCGGGTGAGGAGCGATGCTCCCGTTGCTGCCGTACTGCTGCCACATGGGCGGCATACCAGCGTTGGGATAGTAAACATTTCCTGCACGCGCATCGACAGTTCATCAGAGCCAACTTAGCATAAGCAAAGACTCTGGCATCCATGGTTGTACCTTTCTCGTCGGTGTAGAAGGGCATGCTCATTGGGGGTGGGCGTTTCTTCTTCTTCCTGCAGCAGCACAGGCACGCCACGATGGCCAGCAACAGGGCGAAACCCACCACTCCGAGCACCACGCCGGCGATCACAGCGGTGGTATGGTCCACCGGCGGCGGGGAGGACGACTTCTTCGCTCCATCTTTGGAGCTAGTATATTCCCCACTGTTCCCAGACCCAGAGCTTTTCCTTGGTGGTGCCTGCGGGGTTGATGACGACGTTGCTGCCGGAGATGACGATGATGATCCACCATTTGGCGGTGAGGTCGATGCTTGTGACGGTGGCGGCGGTGGAGAAGGGGAGGGCGGTGGAGACGAATTGCTAGAGGACGGTGGCGACTGCGAGGAGCTGGCCGACTTTGGCGACGATTGTGGGGCAGGGGCCATATCTTTTGATTTGAGGATGGAGCTCTTCCTACAAATGGAGAGAACTCCACCCCCTTGATCTTGAGGGGGCTATGCTTATATATATACTACTTAATAGCTAAGAGCTTTACCGCTTATAGTTTGTGCTCCGACACCCTGCCAGAAGAAATTGAGAGAAAATATTACAAATTGATGAGCTAGAACAAGAAGGTGTAACAATGTTGCATTCCCATCTCGAATTCGTTGCGGATTAAAGAGGAAAAAGGAACTGATGCAACATTGAAAGAGAAATGGCTACGCTTCTTATCTAATCAATTGTACATGTCTATTCCTGAAATTGAAGGCCGGGCTTTGTCATGGATATATATGTGGAATGATCTGACGATACAGTGCTATATATATGCAAAGTAGAACAAGTTAGCCCATGATGAACAATAAAAGGATAAATGGAAATTCATAGGCCCTAGAAAATTAATGTTCGATGAACAAATGAAGATGCTTTCATTGCATATCAAAGATTAACCCCGAAAACTCAATTTTTCGCAAATAAGTTACAACGGGAACAAATCGAATCATGAATTCATATAGACATGATCAATCTGCAAGTAAATATGTAAAGATTGTACGTACCTTTTCCTTTCCCCTACAGGTGACTGTGAAGAACGGAGAAGGAGAAAGGGGTCAAAGGCGGATCAGAGGCAACAGAGGACGAGGGAAGAAGGAATCAGGCGTACCTTCCGTGGCACCATCCAACCATCACCACACCTCTCTGCTGCCACATTCCATTTTTAGCTACCACTTCAAATAAAACGGACACGCCTCTGCATGTAAAGAGAGTTTTATCCATTAGTGCTTCATGATCTTGCAATCATGAGCTAGTTGGTCATAATCATTATCCTCAAACAGTCAGGTTGCTCAAATTGTGTTGTAAACCTTACCAGACAACTTTCTTCCCCACACCTTGGTGACCTTCAAAATGCATCTTGCAGGCATTAAAAAAAAGAATGCAAAGAATACATTACAATTACACATGACTCAACTAAGCATTCAACGAATTTGTTTTAGTCAACTACAATAAATGAAAAAAAAACTGCTAACTTAAACATCCTATGGAAATTTCAAACTCGATGCACCACCACAGGCAGCATTGAAAATTACCCACTACACCATCAGGTATCAACACTTGCAACATTAAAAAAAATGTAAAAAATAACCATGCCATCCAATTCTCAGATAGAAAAATTACAACCACAACATGAACACAATATTTAATGCAACATCCACTGCAGAATATGCACAAACAATAGTTGCAACATAAACAAATTACATGTTGCAATGTCTAGAGCATCTGAGTTTGTCCAGTTTCCAGACAGCTGCTGGTAGCATTGCCAAAGAAAACAATTACACAAATCAATTGTTTCTCTTACTTGCATCAAGCAATAAGAACTAATGGTTTCTCTAAATACAGATGCATGTTACAAGACATTTAATCAGCAGATTGCTAAACTGAGAAGACATGAGAACAGTCTCCTACAACTAGGATAATGAATGCTTTGAAACCTCACCATACAGTACAACAAACACTCAAGCTCGAGTGCCACATGCCTACATTCATCAATCCAATCATAACAAGAACGATGTCCTAATTATTAGTAACATGCTCCTCAATGTACCCAAATCGAACCCAACAAGGTTGCTCCTGCTCTTGCCTTGTTCAGTCCTGCTTTCCTTTTACTGCTCAACAACCTCCCCTGCAGGAGTGCTGACAGAGGAGGCCCTCTCCCGTGCTACAGTCCGTGCCACAGAGGTGAAGATCGCAGGCAGCTCATACACTGGGTGACTTCCCTCCGATTCACCCAGGAACGCTTGCCCCAGACAATAGCCCAGTGCCCGGGCAACAGGGACAGCCACTGCATTGCCAACTTGGATGTACCTATCACCATCGGACAAAGCACATGTTCAGAATTAAAGATATTACGGCACTGTTTGTATCAGCTAGAGCTAGTTGAAAGCTGGCTGATAGCTAGAGCTAGTTAAAAGCTGGCAGATTAAAGCCAGGGATGTTTATATCCCTGGGTTATGGAGATGCTGGGTTGTGCTTCTGGAAGATATTTTGCCCTTGCTGTCACTATTCTCACAGCAAACTTAATTGGCAGGAGTGGGTAATTTCAGTTCATGCTCATGTGTATTTGAGGCCCTGTTTGGATGCAAAGTAACTTTTGAGTTTTAGAAAAATACTATGGTTTTGTGAAATACTTTTGTTTTAGAAAGTTGTGGATTGTTTGGATGCTACAAACATTGTTGTTTTGAAAACCTGGGTATTACTAAAACTGTAGTCTTCTTAGAGATTTCGAAACTCAACTCCATGGCTTCTAAACCTACAGTTTTTTTATACTACAGTTTTTTAAAACTACATGAAAACAGGCCCTAATCTTTTTGCAGTCCATTAACTAGAAATGGATGGGTGGAGACAGCTACCTTCACCATAAAGCTGGCCTAATTGTTGGCCTGTTTGGATTAGTTAGAGCTAATATTAGCCAGACAGATCTAGCTGGTTGGATCCAAATGGGAGTAAGTGCAGCGACTGGCTGAACAACTGTGTGGTGCACTGTTTCCAAGAGTGATTGCTTAAGTACAAACGAACCATGGAGAGGAACTTACTTTTCCTTGATCGGACCAAACATTCGGTAGTAATCAGGGAAGCCCTGTAACCTTGCATTCTCCCGGACAGTAAGGACCCTTGCCTGATTTGGATGCAATATAGTCTGTGGAGAGCATGTTCAGTCAGCCTCGCTTGCAGACAACAACAGTAAAGAGAACAGTCGCAAAGATTCATATAGAGGTATTTTGTGCTGTAGCTGACCTGGTTATGAGGCTCTGCTCTGGTCACAACCGTAGGAACTGTCTCGTCCCACCATAGGCGCCCAAATGGCCTACAACGTCATTGTAAGGATGACTAATTTTATTTTTATGTAGAAAAAGAAATCAAGGTTGAATCACCACTTACTTAAGTGACCTCCCCTTGATGAATGACATTGCATAATCCGGAACCTATCCACAAGGATTTGCAACACCTTGTTATATTTAACATAAATTTGTACATGATGCAGAAACATTCTAAAGATATTGCATAATAGAACACATACCAGTGGTTTCCCAGATGACAGGTACACACGTTCAATTTCTGGATCCCACTCAACTATGTTGTTTGCTCCAACCTTCACACCCTTCAGGTCTCGGAAGTTGGCTCCCTATAACAGAAAAATAGCTACACTGATTAAAGAAGGTGAAAGGCGGAAACAGCATAGAAATAGCATTGTTCAGCAGCAAACCTTCTTAAGAGGAATTTGCTTAACACGCTCATAGTCATCATTGTTGAGGCGTAAGGGCTGGTGATCCAACAGTTTGCCTTCATCTGGACCAGACTCCTCTCCAAAGGACGAATCCAACATGTCTGGAACATTGAACACGGTGGACTAAACTCAGCATAATACAGCAGTTAAACATCAGCACAGAAAATATGGTTATTTTGCAACGAGGCTACTTGCACAAGATTCTTCACAAAAGTAACCTGTTCATCTCGTAACCCACAAGGTCAACTAGACAGCTCACTGGGCCTTACCTTTACGACTAAGTCGAATATAGCGCTGGAAGTCTGTCTTGGGCGAAGAAGAATATTCCATTACTTCATGAGGCTGATAATTCTCTACCTGCAGAAACAAAATAAGATTGCATGTATTGTATCACACAATGTAAGAACTTGCAAAAGGACTTGCCTGTGGTAAGTCTGAAATAGCATCACCAAGAAGTAAGGCCTTTTTTAAGGAAGGCCTTTGAGTTTCATCATATGCAACAATGCTTTGCTGCAACCAAAATTAAATTGGTCAGGAACACACTTTCCAATAGATTTTCAAAGATATGAATACTTACAGAAAAAGCATTTGGAGCCCCTCCACGCACAACAACATCATGTGTAGGAAGAGGGTACTTTGGGAGTGCCTACATAACATACAGCTGATCACTCATGAAGGCACAACACAACTCTAACAATGTAGTATAAAGAAGCAGGAAACAGAACAGACCATGGAAGAAAGAGCACCCCAAAGGAACACACGCATCCGAAACTGTGGCAGACCATAACAGCCTGCAACCATCATTCCGAGCCGTGCTTGGTAGTTCATGGCGACCAGGCAGCTCAAAGCATATCTTCCTAGGTAGCCATCAGCAAATTTGAGTATGTCCACGACGTTTTCCATGAGCACATACTTGGGCTTCAAGTACGCGACAATATCCATGAAAGTCACCATTTGCTTATTTTTTTCATCTTTAAGGGGCTCTTTACGGTTCCTGAATCGATTAAACCCACTAATCCCTTGGCATGGTGGGCCTCCACAAATGACATCGACATCACCCTTTCATAACATTAGAGAATGTAGATGAAATCACCAAACAAAGTGTGGAGCTAAACATGGAGGAAAATCAAAACCAAATAAATACTCACAGGCAATGGCAAAATCTTTCTCCTGTACCCTTCTTGTACAAATTCTTTAATTTTCAGTGGGCAGTCACTGGTTTGTGAAACAAGGATTAGGAGTGCAAAACGATGTACCAGGCAAGAAGCGGATGACATCGTCATATACTAACCTGAGGTTATCAATGGGCTCCCATGTATCCTCTTCAGGACCATATCCTTGCCATTGGACCTGCAAAAACTAAGTATTACACACAAACATACCAAAATTGAAATTTTATCTTTTCTTGGAACACTGGACTTTGTCCAGACTCCTATAGTAATTATACTTATTTTATTGGAAATTTTCAAACAAACTGCAGGAATCCAAATAGGGCCCTTTTTTAGAAATCCAAGCAGACAGCATAATCAATTGAAGAAATAATGTATATGTACCTTAAAATAGAGGCCATCTTCCCTGCCATTGCCACCATAACATATCCCAATAAGCTTCTCTACGACAAATTCATCCTTATCAAGAGGGCTGTCCTCATCCTCTTTTTCCTCTGGGCCAGTTAAATCCGAACCCACATCTTCATGAACATATTTGTCACATAAAACTGCCCATTCCCTAAGGAGAGCAAGAAACTCATCGGCTTTCTCATTCCGCACCTGCATTCAAAGACCCAAAGACACTTTGTAGCCGCATTTGTACATAGGAATCAAAGGTACAGTTTACTGCCCATACCTCAGTTTGTGGATGATTGTACTTTAAACTCTGGCATGCAAAGCTGTTAAGGTCAACAGCCCATCGCTGCAACAATAGCCAGCAGAATAGAATTAGTTCCAAGAACAATGACACTCCCTCCATCAGATCACAAGATAGAAAATTACAGTTTCAAGTTTCAGGCCAGCAAGTGCTGCGCCCAAACAAAGCCCAGTGGACATGCCCCCACAGCCAGAATATAGATCAAGCAGGGTTGCACTTCGCCCTGGTGTACCAGACGAGTTCTCCAAGTCCACATCATCAGAAGAGATACCAGAAGCAGTTTCACTGCCTGATGCCCCATTTTCTAGTTGAGAGACAAAGTTAGGTATGTGCCAAAAAGAACATAAGCATTTGCCATGTTTGTCACTGTAGTTTGTTCAGAGAAGTTTTACTGAAATGCATTGGTGTATATCACACAAAATATTATACTAGTGCACATTGGAGAAGATTCCTATTCAGCAAGTATTATTGTACCACCAAGTTGACAAAACAAATAATTTGCACACGCACCAAAACAACAAGAAAATGAAGCTGTAGGAGCAATTACCTGATGGGATATTAGCAAATGTAGAGTATGCAACAGAGTAGGACATGTCATAGTATAGGTCACAATGCTCTATCAGCTGAGCCTTGGCTTTTGGATCCATCTAAGGCAAAGAAACAAGTAGTGAGAAACAATTTGTGCATAACAAGATAAGAGATCTCTGAACAGGAAAGCTTACATTGGGATCAACATGGACTATCTTGACCTTTGAGATAATGCAATCCAGCACATTGTCATTCTTTTCCTCAGAAAGAAAAACGCGTCTGGGGTCATGCTTTTGTCCATCAACATCTATGCACACCAAGGAATTGATAACCTGTAAAGAAAAGATAACACTCAGTTAATATTGTTCCTTTTGACACAGAAAATAACCAAATGCTCAATACACACCGTGTCCTCAGGACGGAAGAACCAACGGCAAGTAAAATACTGACAGCAGTCAGTCCCCTCGAAAAATTCAGTAATGCGGCCAATATAATCAGCCTCATTTTCTCCAGCCTGTGGTTGGAAAAAAGGTGAATGTAAGGTCAGGAACTATAATTATGGAACATTATAAAAGGTGCAATGTGAAAGTAAAACTATCCAGTTGTATATGTACCTAAGCAAACCATTCACCATTTTTTATTCAAACATAAGCAATGTCAACATTCATTTAAAATTGGCAAGCACTTTCACAAGCTAGAGATATAGCGATAAACTACACTTCTGTATCAGACACAGACAAATAAGAAAAGGAAAACTCCATATAATCTCATAGGTCAGTGTGGTGTAAGCAAAAACTGATAAATGCAAGTTAAACACAGGGTTAACCATCTAAGCAGCATTATTTGTTATTTAAAGAAAACATATGACAGATTCCAGGCTAGGATTTACTGGTTTAGCAGGGTTTCTGGTTTTAATTTCTTGGCAGAAACCACAGAAACCCTGCCAAACAATCTAGTCCTAGGTGCTCCAAAACAGAAACGAACAGAGATGTTTCCCTTTTTTACATTGCAAGGGAGCACCATAAAAACATGGTTTCTCCATGTTTCTCGCTTGAAGAACCAAAACAGAAACAGAAACCCCTGTTTGCCAAACAATTTTCCAAGACAGAAACCATACACGAGCAATGTTTCTTAGGAGAAACTGAAAGAGAAATTGTTTTTCAAGAAATTGGATCCTTATGAAACATCCCCCTTTTTGTTATGCCTGAGCCTGAAGCAAATATTGCACACAATGGAAAACTGTTTTGATTAGAATAGTTTGTACCTTCCTGGTTGATTGCCTAAATATCCTCATTGGGTGGCAGGTTAAAACAAATGTATTAATTTGGAAAGTAATTTGAGTCAAAATTTTGTTCAAGGTGCTAGCTGACAAAGTGGATTGCTCAAGGTTGTAAAATGGAAGTTTTTTCAACAAACAAATAGTTCCATATGATCCAAATTTAGAATAGCATACAAGGAAGCACTACTCTACACTACATTGGTCATTTGAACCTTCTCTCTCCTAATGCCCCCTAATGTTCTCCGTGATCCTTTTGAAAAAAAAGGGAATAGTATTGGTGTCAATTGACTGAGATTTGAGATAACTCTCAATCACCATTCTAAACCGTCTAAATCCAATCCAAGGGCTCAGATCCAACATTCGCTCTCCATATCCCTTTCTTCTTCCTCACATGGTTTCTACTTCACATCATCCACGCGAAGTCCAAGCACGACACCCCACACCCCTTCCGCCTCTGCCTCCGCAAACCTCCACCCGCCCACACTAATCCATTCCCCACAGCCTCCACCGCCCACCAGAGATCCTCACCACCCAACTCCAGCAGCATGCTGCCTCCACTCTGCTGCCGTCTCTCCTACCTCCACCACCTGCCAGCAAGCCGCCCTGGAGCTCCTTCTACGTCTGCAGGCCACACGTAACCCTCAAACCCCAAATCCCCTTTCCCAATTCAATTTCTAATATACTTTTCGGTGATTGATAGATAAGCAAGAAATTAGTCACTTTAAGAGTAGTAAATCTAAAAAAATAGAACTGCAAGCTAACCGACACTAATCTAGAACCAGGAAAGGCGCCAACCAAGTACTGCAATTTAACCAAGCAGGGCATTTTGCACATAGGACATCTAGAGCACCACCTTATGTACTCTGCTTCACTGCTTGCTATACACGCATCGCATTGCATGACTGGAAATTCACAACAAAAATCAAACAACTCTTCTTGATGGCTTCACAAGCGCACAAGCGCAGCAGCAACAGCTAGTAAAGAATGCAATGGAAGCGGTGAAGATGACCTTGACGTAAACGTCGTCACCGAGGCTGTAGACGACGTTGTCCACCTTGGCGCTCCGGTAATGGCGCTTGGCCTTGGCCTCCTCGTCCTCCTCCGGCCTGCACGCGCAAGGAATCAACAAAAGGCGGCTCAGCTCACAGAAGGAAGGGAACATCTGGGATCGAATCGGAAACAAAACAGAGGAGAGAGGGAGAATGCACCTCTTGGCGGCGGCGCTGCGGTCGTAGCGCTTGGGCCACTTGGTGCGCGCCTCGGCCGCGGGGACGGGCTCTCCGACGAACTCCGGCTCGTGGTCCCCACCCGCAGTGGCGCCCTTCTTCCTGGGCTGCGCCACCCTCTTCTTCGCCGGCGACCCCGCGGCGGCCGCGGCGGCCTCCTGCTCCTCGGCCTCCGCCTCCGCCTCCTCCTCCTCGCCCATGGCCATCTCCTCCTCGTCGGGCTCCTCGGCGCACACGTCGTCCTCCACGGGCTCCGCCCTCTCCGCCACCGCCGCCGCCTTCTTCTTCCTCCCCCCGTTGGCCTGCTTGGGCGCCGGCTTGGGCTTCTTCCCGGAGGAACCCCCGCGGCGGCGCTTGGCGGTGGACGCCGCCAGGGCCTCCTCTTCCTCCTCCTCCTGGTTCTGACGGATCTCCTCGGCCTTGGCGGCGCGCTTCCGACTGGAGACGCGCGTGGCCGCGGCGGGCGGCGGGGAGCTCGGCGCCATGGCGAGGGGCTAGCTGCGGCCGCTGCTGCTCTCGCTAGGGTTTGGAGGCGAGGGGTTTGGGACAAGCGCGAGAGCTCTCCGCCTCTCCGGGCTTTGAACTCGAATCGGAGCGGCGAAATGTGAACAGGGAGGGAGGTGGGAAAACGAAACCCAAAAGATTGGGGGGCCGCCGCGGGAGGGCCGAATTTTTGGACGGCGTGTGGGGCCCGGCTGCCAGGCGGAGGTAGGGCTGCGGGCGGATAGGTCGCCGACGGGTGGGGCTGCGGCTGTGTCGGGCCCGCTTGCAGTGGGTGAGGTGGGAATTGGAGCGGTGAGGTCTGGATGCGCGGGCAGGCGGGATGATTCGAATTTTGGTTTTCCACCCGGGCGGTGGAGGCACGATGACGCGCGCGCTGCCGGGGTTTTAAACCGTTGGGGCCGCTCCGTGCCTGCGGGTGGGCCACACGATCCGAGCGGCATTTTTCACCGCGTCGGGGTAGGTAGTAGCTTGGGGGCACCAGGAGGGGAAATAATTGATTGGGTGGAGTTGAGAGCTGTTGTTTGTTAGTGTTTTTTTTATTTTATTAGTTGAGAGCTGTTGTTTGTTAGTGTTTTTTTTATTTTATTTCTATATTTTTCTGGTGGGTTGATTGATTGGTTTTTTCCAGAATTTTTCATTTTCTTTCTATATTTTCTGGTTGATTGATTGATTGGCTTTTGCCAGTATTTTTCTATTTTCTTTCCATATTTTTCTGGTTGACGGATTGATTGGTTGTACTCTTTTTGTTATCATTATTGCCTTTCTTATATTTGAATATTGTATCACGGTTTATACGTGTCTCGATCTTTGTGTTTAGATAGGATAGCTTTTGATGTAAGGCCTTTTTAGATTGGGTGAATTCGATTGAATTCAATGATTGGAGATGCATTGGGAATTGAAAAAGTAGAGAGAGGGCACGTAGTTCAATGTGTTGCCTTTTGATTGAATTGGTGCCTTTTCGCGAATCTAAACAGGGCCAAACTTATTAATCCGTAAACCTAGTACTAAGGCTGTGCGCACTGGGTGCGCTACGCCGTCCGGAACCCGGTACTGGAGTACCGAAAACGCCGCAGCGGGGAACGCGATCCCGTACTGGACGGTACCGGATGCCTCCGCTTCCGCTGCAAATGGCGGAGATAGAGGAGGCGCGCTACGCGCCACCGTGGCGCGGGGCCCATGCGGCCGCCCCAACCGTCGGACGTTCGCGCCCCGCCCGGAGAAGGAGAGGCCGGCCGGTG
>CM014278.1:3086606-3118903 GCA_004135705.1 Alloteropsis semialata
AAGATAAGATTTAGTTCAGCATATTCCAAATCAAAATCAACTTGGAAAGTGCAAAATCTACTTTGACAGCAAGTTGCGGTGCATGTTGGAGAGGTCACCACAACAGTCGGTGATCTGTAGCTGGTAATGGTGTTTTCAGTCCATATTCAAGGAAGTTGCGGTGCTAATCAAGTGCGTGACCGCAACAGTCGGTGGCCCTGGTGATATCTGAATATGCTCTCTGGTTTGACAGACTATTGCGGTGGTTGATCATATTGCAGCACCGCAATAATCGGTGGTGGTTCCGGTCTGAAGGCAGTAGCTTAGCATGGAAAGTTGCAGTCAAATGTCAAAAAGACACTGCAACAATCGGTGGTCGTGCGGGGATTTGAAAAACGTCTCTGGATTGAGCGACTGTTGCGGTGCGGTTTAACCCCACCACTGCAATAGTCGGTCCTCGATCCGATCTGCCCTGTTCGTTCTTTTCACCGCTCGATCTCGACCGTCCGCACCCTTTAACCCTAAAAACCGTGGAGAAGTTTGACTTTTCCATCTCATTTACTCCGCACCACCGCCGCCTCCCGTGCTCGTCTCACCACCGGCCGCTGAATCTTCTTCACCGGCAGCCGCACCCTCCACTGCATCCACGAGCGTCGCCGCACCACAGCCATTCCCCGCGCCGCTGCCACATCCGTACGCCGCCGCTCGCACTCACCGCTGCCGCCGCGCACGCACGCCTTCACCGCGCCCCCTCCACCGCGCCGCTCATGTCACCATTGCCGTTCGCTGGAGGTCCTCTGGCTGCCCTTGCTCCACGGCTGTGCTCGTTCGGCCGCATGTCCATCTCCGCGCCGCCAGGGCTCATCTCTCCCGTCTTGCTCCTTCGCTGTGAAGGCTTCACCTCCCTCTCAGGATCCCTTTTCAGGTGATTTTCAAATCCAAGGCTCACACTCTTCTGTCAGTTTTTTGAATGGAGTTGGATGTTGGATGTTGGACGGAGTGATTCATGGATGTTTGGATTAGAAATTCTTTTGTGGTTTCGATGATCAGTGGTCACCTTTAACTCAAGTCTTTATGGGGATGTCATGCCAAAATTTTCAATGCCAATTAATCTTAAGTAATTCCCCTCAATTAGTGATCATGCCAAATTCCACACACTCTAAAAGCATATGCACAAACACTTATGTCCTATCCATGCCACCCATAACCTTATACTAGAGCAAGAGCCTCAATGCCATATTCTATACAAAACTCATGCCAATCTCTTTATGCTCTAGTTCTTGTTTTATTCTCATTGTCACAATGACAAATCTATCATAGGTTTAGCTGTTTTCTGAGCTCTCACCCTTTTCATGCTTATATTCTACTTATCTCTAGAAAAATGCTTATTAATGTTTATATATCTCTTTCTATCATTTCTATGCGTGTAGGGTGTTCTCGGGTAGTGGTCAGTGGCAGATGGCAGCTGGATGACAGTTTTAGTGGCAGTTGCTCGAGGCCAAGCCTCGGGTGCTTTCTTTGGACGTTGAGGCCAAGCCTCAACAAAGGTCCGTGTCAGGGGGAGTCTTGGCAGTGTTAGTGGATTTCTTGCAGTGTCAGTGGTACTCTAGCAATTCAGTGGCAGAGGTTCTCAGTTCAGTACAGTGATGGCTAGGACAAAGACACCAGGTCGTCCCGACGATGGGGATTCGCCTCCTCGCCCGTCCTACGCCCTCTGATAAGGGCAAGGCGAAGGCTATCCCCAAGCCGCCGAAGAAAAAGGCAAAGAAGGGTGGTCCGGATGACTGGGAGATGACCATGGCAGTTGTCAGGACGCAGGAGCACATTGAGGCAGGAGGCCGGTCAGCTTAGTTTAGTATTCGTGACCAGGCAGGGTCATCGGTTGCTCCAGAGGGCCCTCCTGCTACTGCTTTCCGCCGTTCAGGGAGCATCCGTGTGCAGGTGGTCTCTCCACCCCCTCAGCAGCAGAGCTCGCGAGAGCCCGCTTCTTCTGGCAGTAGAAGGAAGCGGGCCCAACCTCCCTCGACCCCCGAGTAGTCAGACTCCTCAGATTCGGATGGTCAGCCGTCACAGATGCCAATAGTTGAGGATGTCGCCAGGGCCTCATCTTGGTTGATTTGGAGATTGAGGATTGAGAACGAGACCAGGTGGTTCCCTGCTCGCCGTCTTGCCACAGGGCTGTTCTAGACACCTTTGCAGTAGTTATTCTACAATGCATTCAACCTGGCTCGTGTCTCGCTCTACAAGTTTTACAGACGGATGGATATTGCCAGGATCGCCAGAGCAATGCCAGTAGAGCCTATTGAGCTTGAGTCTTACTTCTCCTACATGCTTGGACTGCTTCAGCTCTTCACTCTGCCCACCAGCTTCGTCAGTGAGTGGGTCCGCGTCTTCTACGCCATAGTGTGGATGCCCCTGGATTGATCCACGATGACTTTCATGTATCGGGGAAGAAGTACACTTTGAGGCGATAGGACCTTCACGGCCTTCTTGAGCTTCCACTCTACACCGAGAAGCTCCACGAGAGGTGCTACCCTTCTGCTATTCCACCACGACGACCTCTGTCCAGTGTGGTAGTGCCACCGTCAGCCGAGTTGATGGCCTCATGCTTCAAGAGGTCCTTTGGTCCAGCTTCACCCAGGCACCCGATGGACTTGACACCGCTAGCGTATGTGATTCTTGAGGCACTTCGTCGTTCTCTGCACCCCCGGTCAGGGAACCGTGAGACGATCACAGTGCTGCAGCAATGGCTCCTAGCTCACATAGTTGGTCGCCGCCCGTTCGATATGATTGATTTTCTGATGGCAGAGATTCAGGACGTGATCTCAGATGGGATGAAGGTCGGCCGCACACTACCTTATGCGTATCTTGACACATATCCTAGCTAACTTAGCAGGTCCTCGTGAGGAGAACCTCGCTAAGTTAGAGGAGAGGTCGCTCTCTTACCCGACCTACAAGGCTGCCAAGCTTAATGACCGTCGCTGAGGACAGAGGCCGATTGCGATGATTCGAGAGGCAGTCCCTCCAGAGCAGTAGGCAGAGCAAGCAGCAGAGGACCAGGCCCTTCGAGTGGCAGAGCACGCAGCTGGACTTGAGTCGATATTCGACAGCTCTGACCTCTTCGGAGGAGGACAGCTCAGACTCCGAGTACATGCTCCCAGACTCACCGCCGTACCGAGGAGCTCACGACGCCGAGGCTGGCGGGTCCGGTACAACTGCAGAGTTTGACGACCCCCTCAACCTCCTCTGCTCCTTTCACAGTTCCAGCCCCAACTCCTCTAGCTTTGCCAGATTTTCGAGCTATTGCAGATTCTATAGTGGCATTCGGGCAGACAGTGACTAGTATTCAGGCTGCACAGACAGCCAAGGATGACAAGTATGATCTATGCTTCGCAGCGATCCTTGAGCAGCAGCAGAGGATGGTTGAGGAGCAGCGCCGTTTGGCCGCTGAGCAGGAGGCACAACGCATGCAGAATGAGATGTACTCTCAGCTTCTCTTCCAGCAGATAGGGATACGGATGCCCTCACTATCGCCGACTCCAGCTATAGCTCTTCCACAGCTTCTTCAGAGTCTGGCTGGGCCAGCACTAGAGCCTATCTCACCGATCAGACCCATGGCCAATGTTGGTGGTTTTGTCCCTCCCCCTCCGGTGCTCGAGTCTCCTCTTCCTGATATACCGGCTCAGTTCTCGACACCGGAGGCCATGTTGCTTGCGGGGTTCACCCGTTCAGCTGCTCAGTCTGCTCCAGCTACGGTCTCCGCCTCCGTGCCACCGAGTACCTCTTCAGTGTCGAGGTCCCTTGAGGCCTCCTACTCAGAGCTGACCGGCGAGAGCACTCCAGACCCGCAGTAGTTCGTTACAGATATCTTGGCTCCAGAGCAGCCTCAGCAGACCGACGACCAGACACCTGCAGCTCCAGTGACGACAAACTTTACTTTGGTCACTGTAGAAGTCGCCGGCTCTTCTTCCGCTCCACAGACTCAGGCTACAGGTTCAAAGTCCGAAAACCCAGTTGACGCCACCTTGAGGACTCTCACTCCTTCTCTTGAGGACACCATAGCTCAGACTCCTCCTGCTCCAGATGCTTAGTCAGTTTTCGTGCTTGACGCCAAAGGGGGAGATGTGAGAGTTTGGGGGAGCTTGTAGTATAGCTTTTGTTTCTTTGATGTGAACTCTCATGCATCATGTTTATATTTCTGCATTCGTACCTTGGCTTGCTACTATGGTTGGTGACATGTGCTTGTACTTTATTTCATATATATATATATGCCATGTCATGCTTGGTTTGCATATGTGCTTGTCCTTAATATCTTTTTCATACGCGTTGTTTTTATTTCCCATCTCCTTTTATTCACAAATATTCTATTTGAGGTTGTGTTGTCATCAATCATCAAAAAGGGGGAGATTGAAGGTGCATTTGGGCCCCTAATTCGATTTTGGAGATTAATGACAACATGATCATTGCGACTAACGTGTGTTTTGTAGCAACATTCATTAAGTTAGTGCAATGATGGGTTTTCATGGTATTCTTGGCCCCCATCATTTGATTTATATATATCGGATCAAAGAATATGCGAGAAGCGATAGGACAAGCTAGTCCCAAGTGCCGTTTGGAGTTGAGAGGCACTTGGATTAGTATAGGTCTTTGTTTTTCCTTTGGCCATACTATTAAGGGGGGCAAGAGTTGTAGCTTGACCTAAATAAGACTGGAGTCTAAAGGTGATGCACACTTGTGAAATTCTAGCACTAGGTAGCTCAGATGAAGCCATGGAAGCTAAGGAAGAAGTTATAAACTCAAAAGAATTTGAATTGGTCGAGTTTCATAACTTGGATGTGCATTTCTGCACCCCACCGACTGTTGCGGTGGTGACCAAGATGGTCATCGCAACAGTCGGTCAGGTAGAGCCAATAGGGCCGTTACAGGGCAGAAGCCACTGACTGTTGCAGTGGCGGTACTTAGGTACCACCGCAACAGTCGGTCAGTCATGTGCCAGGAGGGCCCAGGGTCAGTAGACCACCGACTGTTGCGGTGCTCAGCTGAGTACCCACCGCAACAGTCGGTCCCCCAGAGCCAGAGACAAGTTCATCTCTGGATTAACGGACTGTTGCGGTGAGAACAGAATTTTTCACCACTGCAACAGTCGGTCCCCTGTCAGTGAGCGTTGGTGTTTGTACTAGAAAGCATCCACCGACTGTTGCGGTGGTGGTATGTGTACACCATCGCAATAGTCGGTCCTCACGACTTCAGCAGCATGTGAAGCCCAATGGCTAGTTGCTTTGCTTGGGGGTATAAATACTTCATGTATTGGTTCATTTCAGCTCTCTTGTGACCTGAGGAAGTTCATTGTTATATTTGGGAGCTAAGAGTAAGCAAAGCACTAGAAGTGATTGAGAAGTTCTTGATTGTGAAGATTAGGAACATCATTAGTGCTTAGAGAGTAGCAAGTGTGCATCCACCTTTGTCTTTTGTCTTGTGTAGGTCAAGTGAAGCTATTGCTTGTTACTCTTGGTGATTGGCATCACCTAGACGTCTTGGTGGTGGTGTTCTTGGTGATCTCTTAAGGAGGTGACTTGTGAGAGGCCCAAGAAGGTGTACACGGCGTTTGGAGTCCGCCATTCTGGAGGGGACAATCGACATCCACTAGAGAGCACTTGATCCTCGTGTTGGATCAAGGGGGAGCAACACCCTCGTGTTGGGTGCTCCAACGAGGACTAGGGGAGAGTGCCGACTCTTCGATACATCAGGAATAAATCTGGCCTCCTAACTCTCTCTTTATATTTGGCAATTTACTTTCCGCATTTACATTCCCGCCTTTACATTCCTAGAATTGCCGTGCTAGACTAGGATTGGAACTAGGTTGCAAAACTTCTTTTTCGATTAGATAGTCACACTAGCAAGGAATAGGTACATGGGGTGAAATGGCTTGATTAGGTGTTTAATTCCGCAAAAATTTATTAGAAGCCTAATTCACCCCCCTCTTAGGCATCTTGATCCTTTCACTTGGGCACCCACACATTTCTTTTAATCAATGTGTCCCTAGTGTGGTACCCCACATACTTGGCAACCACCTTACCATTGTGGTCCCAAGTCAACACATAGTCGGCATAGTAGGATCCTTGGGCAGCAGGCTTCTTTGTCATTGATGGACGGGCTGTCCTTATCTTTTATGGTTTTGTTGGTTGTGGGACCTCCCCATTGGTTTGCTTTGCTTGTGGCACCCTTTTTAGATGAGTCATGCAATCCAAGAGACCACCATACTTTCCAACTCCGGACTTGCTTTGGTCCTCGATAAAAGGAATGAGTTCTATATTTCCTTGTTCACTTTTACCAATGCCCTTTCCTTTTACAAAACCAAACTTCTCCATGTATTGGGAACTGAAACACTTGGTGTGGTTCTCAAACTTATCTATTTTGTCCCCTCTTGTAGTGTCATCTTGTTGAACAACAGAGGTGAGCCTTGCAATTTCTTTCTTCATAGCATGCATCTCGACAAGGTTAGTAGCATAGGCCTTAACATCAATATTGAAAAATTTATTACAACCATTACTTGTGGAAGGAATAGATGGTTGGTTTGCATCCTTTGAGCTAGAAGAGGTACTTTCCCAAAGAGTATTGAATTGAACTTCAAGAGCCGTGTGTTTGGCATTTAAACATGATAAGTTTTCTTGAAGTTTGTCATTCATACTCTTAAGGTTAGTAGATTCATCATTGGCTAAGGCAAGTTTCTTGCACAATTCATCAACTTTCTCTTTCTCTTTAGCATAAGACTTTTCAAGAGCAAGAAGGTTATCAATTTTGACTTTGAGCAAGTCCTCTTGTCTCTTGAAACTCTTCCTTTGTTTGGTAAGAGAATCCTCAAGAGTGACGGTTTTCTCTCGCTTAAGTCTAATCAATTCTTTTTGCTCCTCAAGAGCATCATCCCGGTTATCTATTTCCTCCAAAAGTTTTATTATTTTAGATGTGGCCTTTTTGTCAAAGTTATTTATCATGTTATCATCATCTTCACTATCATGATCACTATCTAGAGTCGGATATCACCTTGGGTCCTTTTCCCATAAGACAAGTTGGTACAGAATCATCTTCATCATCGGTGATGTAGCCAAATAGAGTTGAGGATGCTTGTATGGCAATGGTTGCAACTTCCTCATCATTGGAGTCGGAGCTCTCTTCATTAGAATCCCACTCTACACCAAGATGAGCTTCTCCGATGTGCTTCTTCTTGTAGTGAGTCTTGTTCTTGTTGTCTTTGTTGTCCTTGTTATCCTTGTTGTCTTCCTTCTCACGTGGACAATCAACAATGAAATGACCTTCCTTGCCACACCTAAAACAAGCTCTCTTTGACTTTCTCTTGGTTTTGTTTTTCTTGTAGTTCCCTTTACTATATCCTTCTTTCTTCATGGCTTTTCTCAATCTTCTCATGAACAAAACTGCCTCCTTAGAGTCATCGGACTGTTCATCATCTTTTGAGGTCTTGTGAACTTCCTTTTCTTTGCCTTTGTTGCTTGCTTTGAGAGCAACCCCAGTTCCCTTCTCAAGTTGCTCATGTAGCTTGGAGAGTTCATGAGAGAGTTTTGCTTCCTTGACGGTCATGAGATGCTCTTCCATTCTTCCAATCACATTTTCGGGAGAGAACTTCTTGAATCCTCGCTTCTCTCTAATCAAAATGGGTAAGTTCACATCTCTAGCCATGTATGCCGTAAGGATCTTGTCAACAACTTCTCTATCATCCCATTTGGTGCTTTGAAGAGATCTTACCTTGTTGATGATCTTGTTCAACCTATCATACATCTCTTGTGGACCTTCATTGTCCTTGATAGAGAACCGGTTAAGTTCTCCTTTCAACACACTTATTCTACTTTCCCTTACTTTTCTTGCCCCTTGATGGTTGACTTGAAGTGTATCCCAAATATCTTTAGCGGAGCGCAAACACTCAACCTTGTTGTACTCTTCGAGGTTCAAGGCACTAAGAAGTATGGTCATGACTTCAGCATTGTGTTGAATTTCAAACTCTTGATCTTGACTTAATGGTCCTCTTTCTTTAGGCATTGTGACACATACACACACAATCTTCCAAAGGGCCGGATTGACCCCAATCAAATACGTCTCCATCAAGTGACGCCATTGGTTATAACCAGTCCGGTCAACACGAGGTGGTTTACCAAGGTTCATCGATTGAGATGGAATAGAGTTGCTCAAATGAGAATAATCGAAAGAAACTTGGTTAACATAATCATTTATTACGGACTTGAAGGACTTGTCATCATCGTTGGAATCCTCATCTTCGGATGACTCTTCATGATCATCTCCTGTTCTTCTTTGGGAATGGATGTTCCTAGTGGAGGGTCCACTATCCTCCTTCTTACCTTGAGGATCATCTTCAACTCCGGTGGGAAGCGTCGGTGGATCCCCTGGAGTTGACCTCTTGAATCTCCGAGCAGTTAAGCTCTAATATGGAGAACCTTGCTCTGATACCAATTAAAAGGATCTGTGATGT
Source organism: Alloteropsis semialata (assembly GCA_004135705.1). Lineage (NCBI taxonomy): Eukaryota > Viridiplantae > Streptophyta > Magnoliopsida > Poales > Poaceae > Alloteropsis > Alloteropsis semialata. The sequence goes on from CM014278.1 coordinate 3,095,083, forward strand.
CAACTAGAGGGGGGTGAATAGTTGAGACTAAATTTTTTTCACTCAGAACAGCTGTCAGTCACAAAAATGCGGAGACTCCGAAGATTTCTTTGGAGAGTCCGAAGATAATACTGAATTGAACTATCACATATCAAACCTCAACAGAAATTGAATCGCCGAATTACATACAACCTTAGGGTGAAAACAACTCAATTCAAGTGTCACTTGCAGCAGAAACCTTCTCAGTAGATAGATCGGAACCAAACCCTAGAATATGACACAAGTAGCAATAAGTAGTGCAAGAACAAAGAACAGACACAAGGACACATAGGGATTTGTTTACCGAAGTTCAATTCCACACCTGGAACTACTCTCTATTGAGGAGCCCACGAAGGATGGGTTTATCCACCAATCCACTTTCCTCTTCTCCACCAACCCGGAGGTCGAATAGAGAGCTTACTCAATCTACAAGGGTAATACAAACTTCTCAAGACAACCACAGCAGCTTGGTTGCTCTTGGGCGACGCCTAGCCGTCTAGGAGCTTGGAGCTCCAAGAGTAACAAACGCTTGAATCACCGGCTTGACGACGAACAAGGTGCTCAATGAATGGTGAATCAGCTCACAAGCACGATCTCTTGACCTTTCCTCAATCCCTAACCAAATCCCTCACCAAATCTCACTAGGAACAAGGAGGGAGTAGGAAGGGGCTTAGAATGCTCAGAAGAAGCTTCAGTTCGAACTAGGTCAGAGAAATGAAAGGAGGGGGCAGGAGGGGTATAAATACCCCTTCAGCTGGAACTAGCCGTTAGACCTGTTAAGTTTCGGAGTCTCCACAAAAATCTCTGGAGTCTCTGAAACTAGCCGTTAGACCTGTTAAGTTTCGGAGTCTCCGCAAAAATCTCCAGAGTCTCCCAACATTCTGGAGAAACACTATTCTCCAGACACCAGCCTTCGGGGACTCTGAACAATTTTTCGCAAACTCCAAAACTTTCCAGGTAAAGTACTCTCAAATATTTCCCAAGTGAAGTGCAAGTACAAGGTGTCTCTCAAATATTTCCCAAGTGAAGTGCAAGTGCAAGGTGTCTCTCATGGTTAAGTTAGTTCATATTTGAGCACCTTGTCATCACCAAACTAGTTTTTCAGCATCCCTCTTGATAGTATGGATTTCCTAAACTCAATTTCAAGAGAATAAAGAATTAATCTTCATGTAAGCTCCATCCATACTTTCATTTCCATTTTTGAGTACCACTTTCCTCCACATATTCTTTATGTTTTACTTGTCACCTGTGTACATGTCTCAATGCAAATATTAGATACCCAATTGTATTGTCATTAATCAACCAAAACCAAAAGGGGTCAAAGATGCACTTTCATATCAGAAGCAACCAGTGAATACTTGAGTGAAAGTCGGATTCAGAAAACTTATGTGAATCGAAGCAATCAGAGGCCAATATGTGGCTGAAAATGAGGTACAAACTGAATCCGAGTGAATCACTCAATTCTGGGGGAGTAATAAATGGCCGGAGATCTCACATTCTCCATCTCTGGCAAGAGTCTCCGGCGAGAAATTATGGACGTTTGGTTTGAGAAATTGGTGGTCCATTATCCTCTTGCTCCTTACATTTTTGGTTCGATTTGTGATCTATCATTACTTCATACTAGCATAGATGTACGTGCAGCATGCATGTGGTGATTAACAATTTAGTCACAAACACCTCCTATAGTTGATAATATTTGCCAACCTTATACTATATATCATTATTTCATACTTGTATTCATCACTATATATCAACCCCAAATCCCAAGGGCACAAATAATCAAAAATTGTTTAGTGAATGAAAGTATTTGATGATGAGACAAACCTTGACAGACGAGAGGATCAGTGTGCTGTGTCTGGCTGCCATTCGTTCAGAACCTTACTCATCACTTTTGACACTTGGGTGCACATTCAACATCTCGGCTCATTTGCAGGACCAAACACCCGATCAAATGCTTGACGAAAGCTTCGAATCTATACTATAAAAAAAACAAGTGTTGATAAAATCTTTGGTGTTGTCACCTTAACAGCCAAGTCACAGAGTCATTAAAAAATAGCCTTTTGACAGAATATATCCTATGTGAAATAGTTGTTAAAACTGTTAGAAGCTTATTAGGAGATTAAGCTATTCTACCCACCTGCCATTAATTAAAAAGTTCATTAGGTACAAATATATGTTTCATTCTGGCATTTCGATAAAACTTTTTGGAACATGTTTTTATCTATCTGTCTTCCTAATCAATTTGGTAATTGTTTTGTGGCCTGGCTGGCTCCCGGCTCCCACAGGAAGCTCAGCCACAACGCGTACGAGCGCGACCACCGGAAACAGCCACTACTACAAAAAACGTTTGTAGGGGCAGGTAAAATAACGTTTGTAGGGGCGGCGCCGAAATCCGCCCCTGCTTTTGGCTGCTAAAAATGGTCATTTGCAGGGGCGGGTATTTAGGCTGCCCAACAAACGTTTTGCAAGGGCGGATGATGGCATGGTCCGCCCCTGAAGATGGTGTCTCCAGGGGCGGGCCATGCCATCACCCACCCTTGAAAATTTCTTCTTCAGGGGCGGGCCACGCCATCGCCCGCCCCTGCAAAAATTGGCCGTTTCCAGAGGCGGCACATGGCGTAACCCGCCCCTGTAAATCGTTCTGTAGGGGCGGCCCTTAGCTACAGTGTCGCTCTCGCTTTTGTAGGGCCGCGTCGCCTTTTAGTCCGCCCCCTAAAAAAATCCTAGCTCTTACAAATGTTTTTTTGTAGTAGTGAGCTCAACGAGCTCTACTCGCTCCGCTCTCTCCTCCCCGACGCTGACCACACTGCAATTAATTCAGATAACCCGAACACACGCCGTTGTCTCTCCTGCATGCAAATTAAGTTCATCAAGAACACATGAGATCTAGACGATGATTGATGTGCTCCTTCTCGCTCGTGCCGCAGAGCATCCCCACCACGGTGTCCCGAGTTCTCAAGTACATCCCCGAGCTGTAGAAGCAGGTGGACAACCTGGATAGGAGGGAGAAGGAGCTGACCAACGCCAACTGCAAACCAGGAGTTCTGAACACGAGCGAGGTCATAACTCCCATTGTTTCTGCTACTTGCCTCAACGACATAGATCATGGTTCAGGTCAGCCTTCAGGGCATTGTGGCTGGCTGGCTGCCACAACTCTTCCTCTAAACCTACCAATAAAAATCGCCGCACCTTGCAGGGGCGAGTCATGGAAAGTGCTAAAGGTCTTGACGTACTCCATATATATATCTGGCACCGGGCGGTCCTCCATGGATCATGCAGAAGAAACAAATTCAAGAAGCTACGCAGATTAGTCGGAAGTGCATTGCACGCACATCGCTCTGCCTCTCTGATTCCTTGCTTGCTTCGCGTATCACAAACTAGTCTTAGTAGATGAAAATCAATCCACAAATATAATTGTACGGTGACCGAAGACCTGACCAAATCGATTGACTCATCATCAGCCTCTGCTCATGGCTACCGCCGTAGTGCAGACAAGGAGAGAACACTCTCATCTCTTCGTTTTGATAGGAGTAAAATACATCCCATGTCCCTGAACTTGTAGCGTGGGGTCATCCAAATCCCTAAACTCTCAAATCGCCCATCCACGTCCCCAAACTTGCAAATAGGTTCATCCGAGATCCAAATCACCACTAAACTACATACTTAGACTGGATTGTAATAAATAGTGACATTTTTTTAGGGGGTTACAAGCAATTGACTCTAAGAATGTCCGTATCCACATCCGCCTCGCGGATGTGCACAGTGAAGATGCAAGAACCACGTCCTCTTGTATATGGAGATGGAGAGAAGAGCCTTGAGCCCCCTGAGCATCTTGTGCATCAGCAGCTCGGCAACGAGACCCTGCGTCCAGCCGCTCCATGGTCTCCCTGTTCACGGCGTTCGTCATGGCCACCACGGACCCGGACATGCACAACGACCGCACCAGCTCCGGCTGCGCCTTCGCCGGCTTGAACGCCACCATCCCCCCGTAGCTAAACCCGACCACGTCGCACCGCGCCAGTACCCCTGGCACGCATGCCACTGGAAGTCCGGCGACCAGTCGGCGCTTGCCGTCGAGGACTTGCCAAAGAACATGAGGCTCGGCGGCGGCAAGCTCGAGCGGGCTGATGGTGGTGCCCTTCTTGCCGACGTGGTGCTTGGGCGCCCATATGTGTTGTGCCATTTGGATCGGCTAGGAGCAGATCGATAGGGTTCTTGCTTTGATTTGGAAAAAAACAACAACATTGTATGCATCTTGTTCATGAACAGAGAGAGAGAGAGCACACCGTGGGGCTTGCAGGAGAATGTCGGTGCAGCGAGGATGTGTTGGAGAAGAGGGAGCAGTGCTGTGTCGCTGTAGAGGTTCGTGGGGCGACCGGTGGTGCATCCCATCGCTTCAGCGCCCCCTCATTGATCGGATTAGGGTGTGGGCGGTGGGGCTGTTACTGTGGCGGCGAACCTCATAACCTTAGCCACTAGCCCCCACCTCCTCTTATATGGCGCTGCGCGATGGGGGCCCACCAGCCTTTTATTGGGCTGGGCGTCCCCGATCAGGACACGAGTCAAAGGCACAATTGGCCTTTGGGCCAACTGGTGGAGATCAACCTAACATTCTCCCCTTTGATCTCACCTTATGGTTTTCTTATACTTCAGCTCTTCGCTTGGCATCCACTTCATCACAAATAAGCATACCGAGCATGGGTCATCATGAATGTCATTTCAATCAGATTAACCAGCCACAATACACTCATCCATTTTGAAGGATCATAACTTTGGGCCCTTTATCGTCCGGAAATCATAGGCTATACCATAAAACCATGTCGTGTCCTCTGCATACACTGGGTGGTAAGCCTTTAATAGATGGATCCGCAAGTACTTGATTGTTGCTCTTCAACATGATTCCAGACTTTCTCCTTTACAACGTATGCCTTTCTGTCAATGTGTTTGGCATCACACTTGACTCGTTGTCATAGGAGTGAAACATTTAGATGGTTGTTGCTGTTGTCAACCACTATTAATTCCGGGCAGAGGTTTTCTCAACCATTTTGCCTGTCCCTCAGCCTCATATCATGCTATACCATATCTTTACATCACATTGATGATAATTGTTCCATTCTTTGGAGCTTTTCCACACAAAAACCCCAAATGTGAAAGTTAGCGACAATTGTGGATTTTGCTACACATTTCACAAGTTCTACCCTTGTACTCACAACCTTTTGAGAGCACTGGTTATTTCTTTCTCAATTTAGCATGAGGCCAATATACTTAACTCCATTCCAGTGATCTATATCTGGACTGGGCATTGCCAAACAACCCGGATACTTGAACTATGTCAGGGTAATGTTAATCTTTTGCATCTTTTGCATTCATTAAGCTTCCAACAGCTGAAGCAAATGGTACCATATTCCTTTAATATCTCCTTATTGATTCTTGGAACACTAAAGTTCCCATGATCATTCCATATTGATTCTTGGAACACTAAAGTTCCCAAAACCATCACCCTTGACTTTAAAGACAGGCCTAGGTTTTCTCGCATGCACACTTTATTTCTTTAGGAACTTTTCTAAGCATGCCTTTGCGATAATCCTAATACCCCTTTCTTCTATCTCGATGAATTTCAACTCTCGCAACGATAGACATTTCACTGAGAACATTCTCATTTAAACTTTGAGGACAAGAACTTCTTCTTCTCCTGCAATAGACTGACATCACTACTAGCAAGTAAGATGTCATCCACATATGCAGGATTAGAAAATGATTTTCCCATTCTGTAACTTTATACAATTACAATTGTCCTCTTATATTCTTTAACCCAAACTTTCTAGTTGACTTTTTAACTTTAAACTCCACTATCTAGAGACTTGCTCTAGTTCATAAAGGATTTCTTCATGTACTTTTTCTTTCACAACAAAACCCTTAGGTTGAGCCATGTAAACATTTTCATACAAATCCCATTGGGGATGCCGTCTTTTCTTTCATCTGCTGTAACTCAGATCATGATGTGCCACTACCACTCATTGTAGTCTATACATTCTCTTTGCGCAAAATCTTTCGATTTAAGTCGCGCTTTACATCTTTACGTATTCCCTTTGGAGTCACATTTCGACTTGTAGACCCATTACAGCCTACTGTTTTGGCTCCATTAGAAATTACTTTTGAGTCTCAAACTCTGTTCGTACTCATAGACTTCATTTCTTCTTTCATAGCTTCAAGCCATTTTTTTTAGATTCAGCGCTTCTCATAACTTCTTCATAAGTTGCGGGATCATTCCGCACTTGAATTTCTTCACTATTATAAACTTCATAATCATCAGGGATTGCTGGCTTTCTTGCCCTTTGAGACCTTCTTGGGGCCTCCACAGCTGGTGCCTCTTGCACTGGGATCTGCTGTGGTTCTGCTTCTTGTGCAATGATTTGTTCTTCCTGCAGAGCAGGTTCAACATTCTCATTCACTACTTGTACCGGTGGACTAGCCACTGGCGCTGGTTCCACAGTGCCTTGCACTGATGGAAGAAAAGAAACTGGTAGCTCAAAGAAAGGTTCTTGAATAAGCGGAATAGGTGCACATACCACCCGCTTTTCTTCAAGATTAATCTCTCGCGCTATCATGCTCCCCCTGATTACTCCATCTTCTGTAAAGATGGTGTATCTTTAAACTTTTCTTATTTGGGTTTATTTCTTTAAAACTTTTCTCAAATGGCGCTTTAAGCACCGCTTTAATAACTCTGAAAACTTGTCCAGTATGAATACCGGCTAACTACGCTATCTTCCCATCAGGACCATAAAAGGTCTGTTCAGGAATTTAGCTATTTCTTTGCATTAGGGGTATCATTAATATGACCGTTGTACTTCCCCAACGATCACATTCATCTTTTTTATAGATCACTTTTGCCTATCTGAAGTGTAAGGGAGTTTCTTTCTTGTCTATCTTTCATTTCTCCCTCTCGAAATGTGGCGTGAACTTTTGTGCCACAATTCGAAAAACTATTCATAACTCTTGTGAATGAGGAACTTTGATTACTTACTTTATCCACATGATTACGTCATGCAAAACAAAGTTATCTCTTAATTCATATGGGAGTACTTTTTCCTCATTTCACTTTAAGAACTCAACAGAGTCCTTTATCATTAATACTTCTGCAAGTCACGCTCGGATGTCATTCTTATCTTTAGGTTCGTCTCTAACTTTCTCCCGCCATGCAGGACAAGTCCTTTGCCAAACTTCTCCTGCCATGCGGAATTGTCTGACATGAGCATTGTTCCAACTTTACCCCGCCATGCGGGTATTTTCTCAAACTTTTCCCGCAGTGCGGGTAATTTCTTATAAGGGACATAAAAGCCAGAATTGGCTCTCTTGACTGCCTATGCAATCCTAAAATTCAGAAATAAAACCGAATATTCTTGGATCAAAATCCCAGAATTTCTTTTCTTTTGAAGCCATTCTTTACAGAGAACACAGTCTCTCATGCAATGGCCTTCTTTCGTACAGAACTTGCCCTTAGGCCTTTTATCATGTGAGTCACAAGAACCCAACTTATTTTCTTTTTGCCTTCAAGAATGAAAGCATGAAATCTTTGTCTGACAAAATATTTAACAATAATCAGCAACAATGCTCATTAGGCTTTGAAATCTTTGTGCTCTATTCTATATCACCTTTGGGCGGAAATAGAATAAAACATCATCCTTCCACAGTAATTCCACATCACCTTTGGGCAGAAATGGAAATAACGTAGAAACTTGAACATTACTCTACTTTAAGAGCATTTCTTAAACTTTATCTTTACATTAATTCCACATCACCTTTGGGCAGAAATGGAAATGGCGTATGAAACTTTAAACTTAATTATCTTCAAAACTTTGCTCCTCAAATTAAATTCTCCCTTTGGTTTGAATTTAATAAGAAGATAATCATCATCATTGCAGCGGAAAACATGAACTTTGCATTGCTCTCTTTAAGCGCATATCTTAATCTTTATCAATTCTTTGACAATTGATCACTTTGATTCAGAATTTATCAGAGATTTAAGCTTTAAATGTAAGACTCATAGAATTATAATATTGTTATCATCAACTTTGGTCAGAAAATAACAATACCATAATTTTAACTTTAAACAAATGTCTTTCTACTCCTCTAATTAAACTTAAATTTAGAGGATGAAAACTTTACTTTGCAGCAGAAACTTTAAATCTATTCGAAGCAACATCTCATTAAACTTTACTTTTCTCTAAAACAAACTATCCCTTTGGTTCAAGTTTGAATAGAGTTCAAAACTAAACTTAAAACTTTAAACTATGCTCTAAAAATCATAAAACTTAATTCAATAAACTTTCACTGGCGTTCGGCCTGCCCGTCCAGCTGCGGCCCGCGTCAGCCGCTCGGCCCAGCTCGCATGCGGCCTTTATGCCCAGAAAGCCGAAATCGGCCCAATCGGCCTAGCGAAACGCCTCTCCCCCGCGCCCAGGTCACAACCTGGGCCTGGGCCGGGAAACCATTCTCCCACCTGGGCCATATTTGGCCCAGCCGGCTCCCCAAACACGAGATGATCTGAACCCTTCGTTCAGATGAACGATGGAGAGTGAATCTCGGAGGAATAAAATTTTTGGAACCCTAACTTCTTCCTTTCCCGGTCTCAGCAGCCGCAACCGCTTTTCACTCCGACCGGGGTCTTGCCGCCGGCCTCCGGCCGGACCTCTGCCGGCCGCCGGCCTTCGTCTCTTCGTGCCGCCACAGGACGCAGCGCCCTGTNTCTGGCCACGCGCGCGCCGCGAGCAGTGCGCCGCGGACGCCTTGGGCGCCACTAGCCGCGCTCCGCGGACGCCTTGGACGCCTTGGTTCTGCTGCGCTCTCACGCGCATACCGAGGCGTTGCGCAGGGCCGCGGGCCGGGCGAGCGCCGCCTGTCGCTTATCTCCCTCCGGCCCTGCGCGAGCGCCGGCGGTCCATGGCCGCCGCGAGGCTCACGCCAAGGGAGGGTTAGTCAGTACTCTTTTCTTTTCTGTTCTTCTTCGATCCGGGATCGAATCTTTTCCTTTTCTTTCCCCATCTCGATCTACTCTCTAGATCGAGGCGTCTATACCATTGTTGTGCCATTTGGATCGGCTAGGAGCAGATCGATAGGGTTCTTGCTTTGATTTGGAAAAAACAACAACATTGTATGCATCTTGTTCATGAACAGAGAGAGAGAGAGAGCACACGTGGGGCTTGCAGGAGAATGTCGGTGCAGCACGATGTGTTGGAGAAGAGGGAGCAGTGTTGTATCGCCGTAGAGGTTCGTGGGGCGACCGGTGGTGCATCCCATCGCTTCAACGCCCCCTCACTGATCGGATTAGGGTGTGGGCGGTGGGGCTGTTACTGTGGCGGCGAACCTCATAACCCTAGCCACTAGCCCCCACCTCCTCTTATATGGCGCTGCGCGATGGGGGCCCACCAGCCTTTTATTGGGCTGGGCGTCCCCGATCAGGACACGAGTCAAAGGCCCAATTGGCCTTTGGGCCAACTGGTGGAGATCAACCTAACAATATGTGCATGGTGGTGCCCGGCTCCAGCTCGACCTCGTGGGGCGGAGCCTGGCCATCTTCATTAGCCACGACAGCAGTGGCTTCTGCGCTGATGTCGAGTCCGACGGCTTGCGCCGCCGGGCGCTGCAGCACAGATGCAAGGCCGGGCGAGTGGCGACCGTATCTCGGCGCGGCTCGTGCTGGCGGCACTGCCGTTGCCGCGGGCACCGCACGAACTCAACATGGGGGCCGCGCTGGGGGCGCTGCCGGCGTCACGCAAGTAGGGTCGCCGGTGGCCACCGTGGGAGCTCGCCCACATGGGCCTAGTCGCCTGCGGGGCTTGCCCACAAGGGGGACGGCGAGGCGAGCCCGCGCGGTCTGGCGATGAGGAAGCGGCTGGCCAGGAGGATGCGGCGTGAGTGACGAAGACTCGACGAGCTGCGGCGGGCAGGCCGCCGCAAGCCGAAGCCGCAGCCAATTTTTTTTTCTCTCGAAAATTTTCCCCAAAAGTTTTGTTCTTGGAATTCCCCCAAGGACCGAAAATATGGCTATTTGCAATCCAGTCCAAGTACGTGGTTTAGTGGTGATTTGGACTTCAGATGACTCGATTAGCAAGTTTGGGGACGTGGATGGTCGTTTTGAGAGTTCAGGGATCTGTATGACCCCATACTACAAGTTTAAGGACCTGAGGTGCATTTTACTCTTTTGATAACCACTCATACAGATCAACTAACCCAAACAGACACAGTGCATGTATGCACGAGCAGAAGCAACATGGGCAAGGAATAAAAAAACTATTGTAGAGTGATTTTACAACAATCATTAATAAATGTGTTCAAATCAACCCAAAAAATTAATCAGACCCAGAAGGCTACGAGGCTACCACAGAGGTTACGTGCGCGTACACGTACTGGGCTTAAGGCTAGCATGCGCCGTCCTTCGGTTGAAGACATGCGGAGCAGGGACACGTGGCGTGGACTCCTAGTCGGACGAGTTCGGACTTTCTCTCCTCTCTCACGTTGCGTTGGTGGGGGTCTGTGGGTGGGTGATGACGTTCACATTTTGGGTGCCGTGGGTAGGGACAGGTCACAGGCGGGTAGGAACGCACCGGGTGAGAAAAAAAGTTGTTTTTGGCAGAATCATCCTCGATCTCATAGAAAAAAGTTGTTTTCGGCAGAATCATCCTCGATCTCATCCCCTTTCTACCTCCCTCAATTTCGACAGGTGAATCCAATGTGAGAGATATTATGGACCTAAACTGGATAAAAAATATTTTTAATTGTTTTTGTTCTTTATAGTATAGATTGTACAGACGATTTTTATAAATATCCGTCTGCTTTTTATCAAAAACGGATGGCTTTGCATGCACTAATTTTTTAAGCTTGCTTCCATCGGGCAGGATTATAGCCATTTATAGTATTGCAATGGTGACACAGTTCGGTCTACTATTTGAGATATCTCTATCGGTATTGATTTCTTTCTGGGGTAAGCTTGGCATCACACTAATTATTCTTTCCGAAATCATAAACTTATGGTGTTTTATGAGTATGAACTCCAGGTTGAATTCATGATTAAAACATGACACATAAGGATTTATTTGTGTTTGACATGATCCATTGTGTCTTGGCTCTTGTCCGGCTCAAGCGCGCATGTATAGGCGTACATTATATTGGGGCTAATGTTGGAGATATCTCCAAGATTTTTGAGGTGTATCCGTGGGCACGAGGACATGACTTCCAAATTAAACATACCCATAAACACTGTGCCGCCGGGGGGGGGGGTGTGTGGGCTTGATCATACTCTAACACAATACGGACACTACACTCAGAAGCCACGACTACAAGGGTGTGAGAGTCATTTCTATCGTACCGTGCCCATGGACATAGGGGGACTAAGGTGTGTTTGTTTGCTTGCACCATTTAGTTCATGTATGGAATGGTTCGACTATAATGCTTGCGTTTGGTTGGATGAATTGTACCACCCCTTACAGGATGAAACCTTTCCACTTTACTTAATTGATTGCTAAGGGTGATGGACCATATCTTCAAGCAAATTGATTGAACCATGCCATCCAGAGCACGCCCTAAATACTTCTATCTAACCCACCACAAGTGCATCTCATTCATTCACTTCACATAGGGTCACCCCCTGACCGCTCTCGCTTTGTAGAGACTCTAAGAGGCTCACTGACTAGATACGGTTGCCTTTGCGGCCCTAAAGCAGTAAAATTTTCATGTCTTCTCAACTTCTGACTATATGTAGTGCAACCAACCATCCCTATTAACTCAAGTTTGTTTTTGACAACATTATATATGTGTCATATTGATATCGTAGATTGCATTGCTCGATAGTTGTGTTGCATAACTCAACTATTCATCTTACCTTCATGCAATTGTTTTGACATATGAGTTATTCCAAGATGTGGTATTGCAACTCAAAGGTAGATTTTGTTTTATAAAAAAAACTCTTAAAAGTTTTTTTTTTTACTTTGAGTGTAAACTATTTTTCTTTCTCCTACCACAGTATACTTCCCCATGAACCGATGCTAACAATCTAGATGGGATTAGGGCCGAATTTGTGGCTCCCCTGCTCTTCTTGATCCTGATGGGCATGGCTTCATGTGAGGGGCGGCCTCTAGGTTGGAACTGGGCGAGTGAGGTAAGGAAGAGGTTTGGACTGGAGGCCAATATAAAGCTTCTCATGGCTACTACTCCATGAATAACAGCGGGACCTTACCAATTTTGTTCAAAAAAGAGTTATTCTCCTCCGAAGTTGAGCTATTTTTGAAATTTACCAAATTTATAGAAAAGCTATCAATATTTATAACATCTAGTATGATATGAAAATATATTTCAAGATGAATCTTATCTAATATGATATGAAATATGGATTAAATTGCACCCACCATACAACGACTTGTTAGGTGGGTGCAAATTAGTACAAGAATTTGTAAAATGTTCAATTTAGGGAAACTACTTGGGCACTTGGCAAGTGGGTGCTCATTGGTCCAACAACTTGTAAATTGCTAAATCGGTGGAAAAACTTGGCAAATTGGTGCATTTACAGTCCAAACATTATAGCACAATGTATTGGCTACACACCGATCAGATGAAAAAGGTTATAGGGCTTTTTATTGTGCCATTTTGACGAGGACATGAGAACTATGGATATGATCATGATTGTTTGTTTTGGAGGAGTTCAACATGGGTATCCAAGTCAAGAAAGAGGCCTAAAACTGATTCTGTTCGAGTCCAGAAGCAGCCCGTACTAAAATCGATGCCCAGGTCGCATACAGACTTCGTTTGGGATGTTATTTATATGGATGGAAAGGGAATTTCATAGAGCTTCCAATGGGACCGTATCACATCAAAATTCCATCTGAGTCAACGGAAATCGTCGAAACAAGTGGACGTCTAAAATCTGTCAAGGTGCCGCGCCACCGTCTTTTGGGCCATTGGCCCGTGTATCGTGTTGGAGCCCATAAGAGCGAGTCCAGGGGGTCATGTACAACCTAGCCCTCATATATTCAGTAGCCGCCGCCACATTAGGGTTTGAGTTTTGTTTAGTCAAGTTTTCGAAGTCGAAACTATGATAGATTCATTATAATTATGACAACAAGTCCTTTTATCGTGATTTAGGGCCACTGTTCTTGATCTCCTCGACTGTAACAACTAGTCCTTTCGAACCGAATTCTTAACCCCTCTTATATTTGCTTAATACATATCTGCAATTTTAAATTACGAGTTTATCATTCTTTTGCTTGTGTTCTTCGATTCGCTTGCGAAAAAAGCCTCTTTGGTGAGGTCTTATGTTTGGTTGATAACCAACGAAGCAGTAGAGTAACGGTTACAGAGTTTGAGTTGTGTCTGATTTAAGCCGGATCGCCAACGTCGAGTTCTGCCCTTCAGATAGAATGGCACTTGACAATGCTGATTCTGATCGGTGTGAGAATCGGGGACTTTCCCTGTATTTTCCTCTTTAAGGAAAATTACACATACCGCGACAAGGCAACACAGATTATCTGACTCTGGTGTCAAAACTGCAGAATCTATACCACTCGCTATCTTTCCAGTTTTCCATACACACAATTGTGGGAAAAACAAATCCAAAGGGAAAAAAGGGAAATTAATATTCGAGGGAACACAGTAAAAACCTCGAGCTACTTTATTCTGTTTTTCGGAGAATACAAATCACTCGCCATGTATCGCTGTATTGAATACCTGCTCACTCCTCTTGTCTAGTTGAGCTGAAACATCACTCCTTTACTACACCCGGAGAAGAGATTATACTCCTTGATGTTTGTCTCCTCCCTTGAGCATGGCTGGGCCTGAGCTATCGGCAGCGGCGGTCTCGACGGCGCCAATGCTCCCCCATTCTGCTCTTCTTTGGACGCTGCCGGCGCGGGAGGGGCAATCGGCAGGTTGAACTGGAACAAGGAGAATGGTGTGTTATCACCATCTTTGTGTTTTTGTTTGCTGGCTGTGTCCTCTGCGCAGCCGTTCTCAGCCGCTGGCACTGCCTGTTCTACTTTAGGAAGGAGAGGAAGGCTCTGCTGCCTCTCCTGATTCAGCACCATCGGAACTCCGCTTCTACATAGCGGGGTCGGTGGTGGCACTGGCACAGCATGGAAGCTCACTGGAGTCTTGTGAACAGGCGGTGAAGGCAGAAAACCAAACTCAGGGCCTGAGAAAGGATGAATGTTACTGCTGTACTGCATTGGGAAGTCAACACAGTGGTTCCCAGCAACTCCATATCCAACAGGGGCCACATGGCCAGGGTAGAAGTGGCCAGGCTGAGGATATGACAGGTACCCATTTGTTGGAACTGGCATGGGGTGATTGTGGAACCCCATGAATGGTGATGAGTAAGGTGGTGCATGGACCTTCTGGTGGTGCAACATCTGGTCCTGGAAAGGCCCGACCCTGAATCCAAACTGGCTGCCGTCAGGAGGATGCAAGCGCTTAGGTTGGTACTCCCTGAAACCATTTCCTGCACACATCTCAAGTAATGAACGGGAAGCACTCTTCACTGGTGGATCACCTGAGCTGCTATTGTTCCTATCTGAGGACTCTTCTGAATCAGATGTAGATGAAGATTCAGCATTCTGGGCACTCAGTGAGGTCATGCTGCTCATGCTACTATCTCTGTCTCCCTCACTTAGACATGAGGAGCTGTCTGAACTGGTCAGGTTTGCTGTCCTACCAGTGTCCTTTGTCAAGCAGCTATCTGGCTTATCCACAACATGTACATCATTACAAGCAGACTGACTCTTCTCACCTTCTCTGCATGGCTGATCTGTGTCTGACTTGCAAACTTCCTCAGATCTCTCAGAACAAACCTCAGCAAGTGGTTCACACACTTTGTCAAGCTTTTCACATTCACTGATATCATTTGAGCATTCCACTTGATCAGAATGCTCAGCATTATCAGCGACCCCAGCAGCATTATTTCCATTCCCCAAGCTGGCCTTCTTCCTTGCATCCATTGGCTCCCATACTTGCTTTGGCCCTGCATTCTTGGTTGGTGTACCACCAACACGGCCTCCTTTAGGCACTACAGAGCTATCCAATGGATAGCACCTGCGGTACTGCAACCTGGGCTTCTCAACCACTGTTTTCCTGGCCATCTTCACATCCCTGCTTGGCCTAGCTGTATTGGAAAAGTACCTGTACTCTTCCTGATGGCCACAACTGCAGGGATTGTATCTATCCCTTGTTCTACTATTTGCACTAAAAGCAGTGTTGTAGCCTCTAGCATTATTCCTTATCCTCTCCCTATGCTGCTGAATATCTGTAGAGTCATCTCGGCAGTCTTCATACCAATAACTGGCATCTTGCTCTCGAGGGAACTCTCTTCTATATCTCAAGTTTATTCTTGATGATATAGATTCCTCACATGAGAATGAGCCATCACAATCTGCCGCTGCATTGCATTCATGTTCGTTGCTCCTTTCATCACTGTCCCTGCTTGAAGACTGATCAACAGAGGAATCAGGAGATGAGTGCTCCCTGACCACATCGTTATCTTCCTCTTCGCTATCTGAATATCTCAAGTCCAAGATATCTTGCGACTCGTTACTTGGTGCTGTGTCGCTGCTCAGAGATGAGGGTGAAGTACCATCTGAAACTTTCGACTGAACCAATATTTTTTCCTTATCTCTGTCCTTTCCTTTCAACCTTTCTTTTCTTCTATTCTTCTTTTCCCTCTCTTTTGTCCTCCTCCTCTCCCTGCGCTCTTCTTCTTCACGCTTTTCTTTCTCTTCTTCCTCAAGAAGCTTTGTCTGCAAGAACTCAATGTTACTATCCAAAATGAAAGGTGAAGCAATTAAATTCACATAAATATTGCACCTTATACAACTAGGACAATTTGTGTCAATGCAATTTATGCGTCTGGTTTGACTGTTATCCCATACTTTCTATTTGTGTGTATAACACTGAAATTTGTGTGCGCGACACTGGCCAGTTTATACACACAAACTCAAATGGTATACACACAAATAACAGCTTCGGGATGGCTGGCACATGAGCAGAACAGCAGCATATAAGCAAATAATCCTTGCATCTGGTATCACAGTATCAAATACATACCTGTTTTTCCAGAGTAATTATTTCCTTGCAAGCAACATGAACTCGTTCTTCCAACAGTTTTAGTGCAAGAGACACAAAGACACTATGTGCATTTTGCCGTGCTGTACCTTCCCTGAAAGCCTTCTCAACCTGTAAAAAAAACAGCAATAATTCCCAAGAGATTAGTGCTGCTTTGAACTAGCTGGTCTAATTATATTAAAGAACCACCGACCGTTCAGCACAATCGTTCTGCATAATGCTCTGTTTAAAAAGATTATAGTGTCTCAGTAGTGCTGGTTACTAAAAAAGCTATAAATACTAACTACAGAATGAATGGCATCAATGAAAGAGATATTTGTGTGCTCTGTAAAGAATTCCTTATTTCAAGAGGTTGGTAAATAAAAAAGAAGACATTTCAGATAATACAGTGACATTGAGAAAGCGAACAATTAGAATTTTTACTCCACTTTTGAATAATAGAATAGAAGTAGATAAACTTTTGCTCCTTGTACAGCCAATAACACTTAGCTTTTATTTTCTCAAAGTTGGTTCACTACTATGTTTCCAACACCATACACTACCTGTTCTTTCTCAAAAGTTGGTTCACTGCTATGTTTCCAACACCATACACTACCTGTTCTCGAAAAGAGCTTTTATTTTCTAAGAAGTTGGTTCACTACTATGTATCCAACAGCATACACTACCTGTTCTTTGAAGATCACAGCAGCAGCATCCAAGAGAAATTCTCTTGCAAGTTCAGGGCTCTTAGCATGCTTCTGTGGATGGGCGACATCACCATCAGGGTCATTGCTGTCTCTATCCATTGCATCATCTTCCTGCTCATTCGTATGTCATTAGATTAGACTATGATTCCCAGAACCATGCATGCTCAAGTTCTGAATAACAAATATTCTGATCATGTTTGATGTTAATGATTTAAAATAGGAGCCACTTACATCATCTTCCTCTGCTTCTTCAGCATACTCAAAAAAACTTCTAATACTTTCACCTTTGGTAATTGTCACAAATCCGTCCCCCACAATCAGCCTGCGGTGAACACATGATTGGCCCTTCAAGGCATGAGCCTTGACACAAAACTCTGTACAGCGCCCATCCAGTCTCCATGCTCTCAGTGTAACAAAATAGTCTTCAAACTGATCAAGATCGAGGCCTTTTCTGTGGACTTGCCCATTCATCCCCACATTTTCAAAGTTTAGAATATCAGATTTTCCTTCATCTGTTCCAATAGCCCACTCAAAATGATGGTAAATTCCATCTTGCTCTAATAAGGATTGGTGCCAATCAACAAGAACAGCATCCTCAAACACCTGAAAATATGCAAAGGAAAGTGTTACCATGCCAACTGAGCAAGCCCTGCCACCTTACATACTGAAAATGTGAATGCAAGGCCCGTGGACTTGTATATGCTATAGGGTTTTTCTCTGTATGGTTTTACCAACACAGGATGCATGCGCAAAGAAAGAAATATTGACAGAAATAACCAGGATGCATGCGCAAAGAAAGAAATAGTGACAAAAATAACCATGAACTTGCAAATAGGAAGGATGATAAGGAACATCATTCTGACCTCACACTTAAATGCTGTATCTGCAACACAAAACCAACTAGTGCAGCGAGGTTCCCTTCGCATGCGCTTCAGTTCCTTGAGCTCCTTGAATTCACGAATAACATTCCTTCTGCAGTCTCTGCAAAATCTCTTGCTGTCAAACCTGCACAAAAAAATCATCCAAAGTTGGTGAAATATTTTTATATTGACTACAAATGCATACACACTCATAATTCAGAAAATCTCATCAAAAGGTTGCATTGTATAATAAAGGTAAAATCATGGTATTCTCATCACTCGTGACATTACAGATAGCATTTAATTACCAGTCAGAATGTTTCAATTTTCAAAGCATGAAAAACATTAGAATGAGTACAGGCTTGAACAAGCAACGGAAAGCTTTACAACATAGCTTTAGGTTGCATGTTCCATTCTGTGCAACGGCCCAATTTATAATAGCATTTATAAGGTTTATAGTAGCATTTACCAGACAAACATATGCAGATTTATAAGAGAACATAGAATTTCCTAAGCCAGTGATGTATTGGAATCATTAGGCCTGCTGGCAATGTAAAACTATTGTCAAATTTTGATTTCAGATTGTTGGACACACTTTTACTATTGGAACAACCAGTAAAAGTGTCATGGAATTTCATATACCTTTTAAAAAAATATTTCAACGAGTATCAAGAAGCAAATCAACTCATCTTACAAAATAACAAATTAGTAAGTAATGCCAATTGATCCACACACATTTAAAAGTCAATCCTATCAATATTAAGAAGCAAATAAACTAAAATTACAAAACTTTATGCCTAGATAGCACATCCCTTGACTAAACACAGTATTTTAGTTCAAACAGTATAAAACAGAAGCATCTTATATACTCACCTATGCATGAGTCTTTCAATGAAGTCCTCTTCCTTCATCCGTAAAAGAGATGATCTAGTTTCTTCACCTAGTGCTGACCAAAAATCCACCAGAGTATCACAGGAGAGGCGTGCAGTGTGCAAAGCACATGTGTCTCGTGTTCCATGCCCCCTGCCATAGTTAGGTATCACTGGGCTAATCCATCCTCTGCCACCACCACCACATGCATCAGGGTAAAGCATTTCACGTTCGCGTTCTCTTGCACGTGCATTGTCAAATACCTAGTCAAAACAACGCCGAATGCATCAGAAGAAGGAAGGCCACAACAGACAATCAGAAAGTGAATAAAAATAACAGAGAAAAAGTTCATTGACCAGAAAAACAAAGGCTACTGTTTCAGGCTTACATTCTGGATCACATGAAGAGATTTTGCATTTATGAAACAATCAAGAAGAGTCAGGATGCCATCCTTTGTTGTTGAAAGGCCTCCCCAAGGATGAACTGAAGGGTCTTGAACTTCTTCTGCTTCAACTTCCTGAATCCTTGGCTCACACGAACCTTCTTGATGCAGTGACTTCCCGTACATGATTATTTGTGTGAAACTTTCCAAAAGCAGCCCATTGCACCTTGAGCAGTACAAGTTCTTGCGAGCATGCTCAATGAGGGTCTGTTTATCAAGTCTGAGCAGCTCATGTCGTGCACGAGGTGACAGGGCACTCCAAAACTGAAAAAAAAAGTTGAACCCACAGGAATAAAGGATCAGTTACATTATTCAATTTTGATCTCGAAAGCTGGCATAGCTCTAATAGCATGCATTCAAAAAATAACATTAATGCACTCAGGGCTGAAGAAAGAAGATAGTGCATTCAACAAGTCAATTTACAAACTCTCTGCTTGAGAATATGCAAAAGGTAGTATAGCGCATTGAAATCCAAGTTAACAAAACTTTACAGAGAAAAGCTTTGCATTAACAGCTCCATTAAACCTGTATAACTCATCCACCAACTCAGGGCCATTAGAACCTTTCTAAATCAGGAATCTACATCGCCTGGATCACTACTCAACCTTCCATTACAACTAAGACCAAAGGTTGATGCTGAAATCTGGTAGTTAGGAGCGACACCATTTCATAACCTCTACCTGAAATAAAATGATTGTAGATAGCCTAACAGTACAATATTGAAATGGAAGAGGAACACACATAAACCCCCTAGGTGTCAAATAGCTCGAGACAGCTACAAACAAGCATGACAGCTAAGGGCCTAAGATGTAGGTTGCAATGATTTACTCGTCCATATTGCCCTCACCAAGCACCAATTAAGCTCGAGAATCCAGATTATTGGCATCACAATTCACAACTATTGTTAGTTAGCACGGCAGCAACGTTACTGGTAAGGCAGTAACGGCATGAATGCATTTCATCCATGTGCCCAAATTTGACAAACCAATCGGATATTTAAGTCAAGCAGTTGGTTGCTCCAGCCAGGATGCAATGATTACACTCCAAAGTTTGGTTTGGTTTGTCGTCATCGCTGCTCAACAGTTAGCAGCAACCATCATAAGTCTCCAATCCTGCACATCCTTCATACCTTTGGTGTTGTCTGGGAGCGATAAGCCAATAGGATCCATCAGCCAAGCAGTTACGAGACAACCCCCAAGATTGTTCTTCAAAATTCAGGTCGTTCCCGCTTCTCCGGACAGTTAGCACGACAGTAACAGCACCGGAAACAGCTCCAACAACTCAATCCGACATATCCAGCCATCCCAAGGCGACAAACCAATCAGGTTCTTCAGTCATGAGCTTGTCCGCTGCAGGCAACAACAGCACCACAGGGAGTCCATGCCAGCTGAGAAGCCGGAGCAATCCAATCCAATCTAATAGAATCCTCCCACAGGTGAGCAACTAAATCAAAATCAAAACCTACGGACGAAACCAGTTCTCCCGTGAAGCGCGCCGCCCCCGGGGCACGGCCGCGAGCGCCGGGGATCGTCGGAGCACGGCCCGGGGCGCGGGAAGCGTCCAACACGAGGCAGGGCGGGCGCCTCAGATCCGCGGGGTCGACTCGGGCCAGGGTCAGCGGGCGGGCGGGCGGCAGATCCGATCGGGGCGAGCCCGGGAGGGGCGGTACCTTGTGTAGGCGGTCGAAGGTGATCTCTTCGCGGCGGCGCGACCAGATCGCCGCCGAGGAGGACGGCGCCGCCTCCGCGACCATGACGTGGGTGCTCGGGCGGTCGTCGGAGGCGGGCGTCGTGGTCGCTCAGAGGCGGGCGGCGGCGGCGGCGGAGGCGGAGTCCGATCCGGCGGCCATCGGGCGGGGTTGAGCTCGGGAAGGGAGGGGATCTGAGATGGGGGAGGAGAGGGTTTGATAGAAAAATTGGCGACGGAGGAGGAGGATTTCTCTTCTCTGGTGAGGTGGAGGCGATGATGAGATGAGGTCAGGCGGGCAAGGGTATGGTGTGGCCTGCTGCGCCCGAGGTAAAAAGCAAAACAAAATACGAAACAAACTCCGAAATATTTTCTTTTCATCATATAAATAAATCGAAAAAGGAGAAAAAGGAAAGCGGGAGACGATGATGATTGGGATGTAGTTTTTTTTCCTTTTCGAATAAAAAGGGCGCCAGATTTTTTTTTTGGCCAAGCTCGTCTCCTTGTTTACGTCATCCTTCTTTCCTTTCTCTCCTCACTTCTTTCCTAGACGGGAAAAGTAACAATGTTAGAAATCATCTAATATTGTTGAAGGTGCAACGGGAGTACATCCCTAGAAAACAAATATTGTTGACACGAGGGCTTACTGGTGACGGAAAGAAATAGTATTACTAATTTTCAACAAATTGTGCAGCAACGCCATATATACAAACTACCACAAGGAACCAGGGAGAAAAAGAACAAACAGAGCATAATATAGTGGAGGTCGAATCTTATATGTTAGAGCATAAATCGGGCTTGTAGGTAGCATTGGAAGTATATTGAATAAAATAAGATATCGAGCATATGGCTAAGAGATAGACCAACGGTGGACTTTTCCTTTTGTTCGTGAGAGCGAGGACATACGTAGCGGATTTAAGGCCTCTTTGCTTTGGGTCCTGGGTTGATTTCGTGGCCTAGGGTCCTGGCCGACGAGCTGCTTAATAGGCAACAACCAAACATGCCCATCGATTCTTTACTGTGAAGAGGGTCCTAAGATTCGATGTCTAGAATGAAGGCACCAAACAAAAGTTTAGTTCCGCATTCCATACATAGCAGTTGTCGATGCATCACTAGAGCTGCTCTTATGACCGTAACACTCAAATTCTGTCACAATTATTATTATGGAGCATATGCATGTACAATTGATTGCATAGTGGAAGAAGAAAGAGGGCATTTTTAAGCGAACAAGTATAAAAGGAGGAGCTAAGAGTTAAGTTCCTTTACCCTTTTTCTATGGCCGGGATCATGCGAATTATTAATTATCCAAAGGCTTGTACCGGAAACTAACAAAATAGTCATGGGCAGAGCTAAGGGGGATAGGGAGCACCCCCTACTGTTAGTGACAAAATTGGAGTCAAAGCAAGAAGAGGCTTTAAATCCGCTACACGAAGACAAAGATGAAAAAGGGGTTGATGAATGAGGAATAAGAAGCAAGCCCTCACTAAATTTCAATTTTTGCTCTGCCACTATTGTTAGTGGAACATGCCAGCGCTGTCACAAACCGCCTCATGCATTACTGTGTAGAATTTTTTTTTATGACGACTAGACAAGAGGGTCGAGGGAAGCAAAAGATTGTTGTTTGGCGAAGCAAAAGTCTCGAACTATGAAAACTAGTCTTGTACGATTAAACAATCTTGGAAATGCATACATGCCGCTCTCTTGACATAAATGATAAGTGTCTAATATAAGTCCTATAAATAGAAAACTAATCTTTTGGCAAACCCTAGTAGGCACTAGGCAGTACCCTCCAGATTTAACATCAAATGCAGCTGATGAGCGTGGACTGACAGAAGTAATAAAAACTTTTCGTTTCTTTTCCATGCATTGATATATGTCCCATTCTTATTTGCGGTTTCTTACATCCCACGTGGAGCAATTAGGCAAAGTACATTCGTGTCGTCTAATAGGTGGTCTCGTGCAGTGACACGTAATTTTGAGACGGTTTAACACATTATTTGTACAATGAGTTATCTTATAAATTTATTCGTAGTAATTAAATAGCTTTTTAATTTGTGCATAAAAAATAAATATTTGTGAGTTGCATGGCAACTACAATTCATACAATGGTGATTTGAGTGGTCTCATAGTCCAAAATTTTAGCTTTGAGGTGACTGCCTCGCGAGGCAACCGCCTCATTCTCTCACCTCCCTCTGTTTCCTCCACGTCATAAAAACTCCTACGTGGAATTGTATGAGACAACTTATGAGACTGTTTACATGTAGTAATGTACTTGCCCCTATTGTCTTATTGTTGAAAACATGCAAGGAAATTGCCTCTTTTTCCATGATCAGATATGCCCATGACAACATTCAATTGTTATTCCCTCGGTTTCAAATTGTCCCCTGGTCACCACAGCCCTATTGTCTCCAGTGGCTCCCACCACCAGATCCACTGTCGCCGTTTCACCTGCTAACCTTGTCGTTGCTCGCCCAACCGTCTCCACCATCTGGCCCCAGCGGCACGTGCCGCCTCCACTCCCCCGTCGATCAGCCAGCCACCTGAGGTCCTCCCTTTACAACCAGAGCTTATCAGAGCAACCCCCACCAACTAACAACCTGAACCCCAAACCCTAACCCTACGATGATGATGAGAAGAAGGCTACAATGGGTCGTGGTGGACCGCATTGCGCACGCATCATCGTTTCAGGTGACAAACGCCGCGTTGTCGCTCGCGCAATGAATAGCCATCGCCACAGGGACCCGACTTGATCAGGGCAAACGGTTAATGTATCTCGATGAGAGCATTGGTGTGGGACCCCAAGTTCTTATCAAGGCGGGGCAGTGCGATTTTTGCCCGATGGAGCACCAATTGGGCCAGTAAACAATAAAACTTTTAGCAAACCTCACCATCCAACAATATATACTTCCAGTCCAATAGCCCTAGTCGCTCTACCGCCCGATCCCATTGCCGGTCGACTATCCCGCTGCGGCTCGCTATTGAATCCTCCTCCCTGATAGCTTCTTGCCATCTACATCGTCCATCGCCCTCGGCCCTCATTTTAGCGAGAATGGGTGCCTTTGGCCTCTGGCCTCCTGCCGTCGATGTCGTACTCTCTCTCTAATCGGGTCGTCATTGACGGACCAAGATCCATGGGAGTCCTTATTGGCTGTAGGTCC